>OY804592.1:17461112-18061112 GCA_963680895.1 Fragum sueziense | reverse complement strand
TTCTTGTGTGCGCAACTCCTCCTACAGTTTTGATCAGAATGTCATCATACTTGCTACAATGAATCTCCATGGTGTTTAGTTGTGCACACCGCTTACAGAATTCAGATAACTCCTTTCGTTTTTGAATTATCTGCCCTTGAATGTAAGGAAAATTTTCAAAAATGCCCATTTTCTCGTGTGTGCAACTCCTACAGTTCCAACCAGAATTTAAAGTGTCCGATGATTGGCAAAATTAAAGTTTTGTGCCGAAAGAACACCTTACTATTAACCAAATATCAAAGTTTCTACAATTTTCCAACATTAGAAGTGTTTTTATTTCGTCTTTTAAATTGGATATTTTGGTCTTTTCCGATCTTTGCCGAAGAAAATACGCTTAACTTCCGACTTGAAATTATGACGTCATACTTGCCACTGAATGACGTCATGGCGGGAAAAACGGGCAGTCATGGGTCATTTCCCGGAAAGTCTGAAATTTCTGAAAAAGTTAAATGTCCGACTTTTCTGTCATAAAGCGACTTCCCCAATCGATACTCAAAACACGGAATTCATCCTCAGTAAATGCTAGAAAAAAAATGTTAAAACAGTCAAAGAATAGGTCTTAAGTGAATTAAGGAATGTGCCAAAGAACGGCTTAAGTTTGTCTGTATTACTCTTACGATCGAGAATTGGATAAAAACTGAGACTTCGCTATATGACAGAAAAGTCGAACACATTATCTTTGTCAGACACCTCATGCTCTAGATTGGGGGCGGAGTCAAGCCATCGATGACGTCAATCCATGGCAATTTTACTGAAATTGCCGATCTTTATTTTCTCGAAAATCAGTTTTTCAACGATGTAAAGAAAAGCGAATAAAACTTTTAAAACAACCAAGTTTGGCGGATCTTTTATAAAACACGTTAATTTAATGATTTTCTTCCAATATACGGTGCAATAAACTACCAAGCTTGGAAGCCTTTAACCAATCTAGCCACAATGAATATTTATAATGTCTGGTTGTGAAAACAAAATTTTGATAACATTTCATGTTTTAATTATCTGCCCTTGAATTGACAAAATGGCCAATTATACTGACAAGCCCCTCTTGGGCGTATATGCACCGCTCTGCGAAGCTCTTGTTCACAATGTTTTGTAACCAAAAATGTACCAATTTTTAAATTGTCATCTGCAACACCTTTCACATTGGAACAGTCCAAAACTTTGTCATCTGATAACATTTTTGTTTGATTTTAGATTGACAGTTTCTTACCTAGATGATAATGGTAAAGAAAGAATGACAAAATTTTAAGGTTTTCCAATTTCAAACAAAATGTATACTAATAAAGATCAGATTCATGAAGAATTTTGCATAGAAAATGTTGAGGGAAAAGGAGAAAGGAGAGGAAAAAGGATAAAGGATTAAATGCTGTTTTTCTCATGATTTTAGATTGACAGTATCCCATCTGGATGATGATGGTAAGGAAACAATGACCAGAACTACAGGGATCAAGAGAATAAGTTTAGGAAAGGATGAGGTAAGAAAAGGTTATCGATTTTTAGCGAGCCATATTATGTTCAGGGAGCTAATGTTATAGCCCTAGTGTCGGCGTCGTGTTGCGTCTTCACTTGAAAAAGTTTAACCCAGTCTATATCTCGGACACTATTAGAGATACAGCCTTGATATTCCAAACATGGATACGCCCCACCAAGACCTTTTATTTGGGACCATGACCTTTGACATAGTGACCTTGACCTTGGAGTTTGACCTACTTTTAAAAAACTTAAACCTGGCCTATATTTCATGCACTATTACAGATAGAGCCTTGATATTTCACATATGGATACCTCATACCATGACCTTGACCTTGGGACCATGATCTTTTTACTTATTTATCATGACCTGTGATCTTGGACTCATTTTTGCAACAAGCTCTAATAAAGGCAAGCTATGCAGACCACTCTGCAGCTTTTCATAGAAAACCATGTAACTGCAGATTAAAATAAGCTGCATTTACAAGGTTTTCTATGAAAAGAGACCATATTCATTCCTTTGATACCAAGCTCAAACATCAAGGTTACATTGACAAGTTGTATTGACAAAATATTTGCCTTAACTTATTCCCACACATTGACACTTTTTAAAGCCCTTCAAGATAAAGGCTTTGGAAAACATTTTAGTAATTGCTTGTTACATATCATTTCCTACAATGTTTTCTACCCCAAAATGACAAAGGAATGTTAATTTTCATACACATCTTGTTTTGCAGGAGGAGATTGCCATGGTTATGGAAAAGAAACTAGAGTATCCACTTATCAGCACTATGAACAAGATGCTGTTGTCACCAAGTGCAGAATTCCTGATACCAAAACTTACTATTGTCGCTTTTCAATGAAAATCTCGTAAATGCGGCTTGTTTTAAGCTGCAGTTACGAGGTTTTTGTTGAAAAGCAATGATATGCCGGATTGAAGCATGCTCTCTTAATTATGGGGGATTCATTTTTACACAAATAAGAAATATACCTTGTTTTGCAGGAGGAGATTGCCATGGTTATGGAAGATAAATTAGAGTATCCACTTATCATTACTATGAACATGATGCTGTTGTCACCTAGTGCTGAATTCCAGATGTCGAAACTAAATATTGTTGCTTTTCAATGAAAACCTTGTAACTGCAGCTTGTTTTAAGCTGCAGTTTCGAGGTTTTTGTTGAAAAGCAGCGATGTGCCAGATTGAAGCATGCTCTCTTAATTAACGCTTTCCCAAACAAGACCTGGTTTTGACGTCCCTATTATATGGGCCTAATTGAATAGGCTTGGGAAAACATTGAGGCAGAAGAAGAAACTGCTGATAACCATATGCCATATCATACATAAATTCAATCATAATCAACATCCATTTTGATGTCTTCAGCAGCTTTTGAATCGACCCACCCTAAAATTTGTCGTTTGGGAAAGGGTCAAGGGGATTCATTTTTACACAAGTAAAAAATATACCTTGTTTTTCAGGAGGAGATTGCCATGGTTATGGAAGATAAATTAGAGTATCCACTCATCATTACTATGAACATGATGCTGTTATCACCCAGTGCTGAATTCCAAATACCAAAACTGAACATTCCTGATTGAAACATATTTTCAATAGCTGTGCTATGCAACCTGACATGCATTTATTCATTTAACACAAGTTTCGTAAAATGATGTTATGAATATAATTATGCTTAGGACAACTTGAACTAAAATTCTGTCATTTAGGAAATGGTGCATTGACAGCAGTATCAACTGTGTGTCAAATTCTTTATTACTATACAACACTTGTATATGAGCCAGGATTTGGAAAACGGAATGCTTCACGGAGAGCAACATGGTTCTTGATCAGACTTTGGGTATGCAATGTCTGATCTGGATCTCTGTTTGTATCAAATGGAGTGTCGTAATGGATTTATAAATGAAAGGCATGGTGTTGTTATCTTATTCACCTTTTTAGCTCGACTTTTCGAAGAAAATGAGAGCTTATACCGTCACCCGGGTATCAGCGTTGGTGTCGTCGTTGCCGTTGCAACAAAGGTTAAAGTTTTTTTAATCATCAATAACTTCCATACTATCAAAGGGATTCAACCCAAACTTGGAATACTTATTAACCATCACACCCTCTACCTTACTATCAGGGCCCATGACCCTGGCTCCACTATATTTGGAGTTATGCCCCCTTTATACTAAGCAACTTAGAAAGTCGAGCTCGCTGTCTTCGGACAGCTCTTGTTTCTATTAACTTTCAAATGTTAAATACTTGCTGTTTTGGACACTTTTGATTTATTTTCCATACAATTCCATAGGAGCAAGAAATGCTCTGCCTTCAGGTTGCCATTGATTGTTTGCTTGAATTTATTCTATTTTGATAGTTCTAGTTCTTTTAACCCGTTACCACATATGGACGCTTATGAGGAATATATTGTTGAAAATGAAGAAATTGCTTGTGACATGCAATTTCGTCATTTTACTTATGTACCACAATGTTTTCTAGCCCAATATGAAACATTTAATGAAATTTCATCCGTTCATCTTGCAACAGATTCAAATTGGAACAGTCCAAAATTTTCCATCTGGTAATGGATTAACTGTTGCCAAATGCAATTTATTTAACTAAACAGCTTTATTGAACCATTATAAGGCAATGTTGGTGATGTTTTAAATGTCATATTTCACTGCTTTTCAACAAAAACCTCGTAACTGCAGCTTAATATAAGCTGCAGTTACGAGGTTTTCATTGAAAGCGACAATTTGTTCGCTGTTTGCAACAGCTTATTATTTGGATGAGACCAAAACTTGTCTTTGAACGGTTTAAGATAATATGGCACATCAAAAATGCTTGGACTGAAATTTGTTGAAAAGAAAACAACAACAAATGCTCTTTGTAAAGGTCATTTTATCACTGGATTTGAAATGTAATTAAAATGATTTGTTAAAGTTATATAATATAACATACATGGTTTTCTTGTCTTTGATTCCTCCAATTGAAGATTTGTTGCAAAACAATATCGTTGCTTTAAAAAAAACAATAATGTGTTTTTTGTTGAAAAGCAGCCATAATATAGTGTTGTTAATGTTTATAAACGTCGTAACTACATTTTGAATGAACTGCAATTATGACGTTTTAATGTAACGAACGCCATGCTACAACTATTGTTAAATTTTCATATCCTCTGCTTATTTTGCCAATCCCCAAAAGCCCTGACGGTAACGTCAGATATCAATCAAGAAGTACCCATCGCTTTTCAACAAAAACCTCGTAACTGCAGCTTGTTTTAAGCTGCAGTTACGAGGATTTTGCTGAAAAGCGATGTATTGCTGGTGCGTGTGTGCGAATCCTGACTCAGTTGCTATTGGATACTACCTTTTAAAAGAATTCAAAATAGTGTTGTTTGGGAAAGGGACATATTGTAAATATGTTGTATGTTTATTTAGAATATCGTTAGTGAAATGCCAATTGCAGGTTTTTAATTGGACGTCCGAAAGGACGTACAATTCTTATAACCACTTTTCGACAGGCGAAACGGGTTTTCATTACCAAAAAACCCTTTTCAGACTCAATAGCCAGTTGGTCAAATTTCAAAATAGATTTTGTGACCATACAGGAAAACTGTCGTATCTTTTCCTGCTTTCTAGTGTTCTCCAACAAACACTATAAGCTTCGTTATCCGATTCAATTCATGCCACGTCTTAACCAACTTTACGATCTTTTTTCGATTTAACCATTTACATGCAGTGATTTGACTTTCGTGATGTTGTGTAAAGGGTAAGATCTTTAGAAAGCGATACATGCATACACTATAATAATAAAGTTAAAAAACGCCCTATATCATCAACAGCAGCGATAGTCCTATCCATAAGCCCTGGCATATTTTATCTTTGAAGTGATGTCAGGTCTTATCATTTCCGCCATTTTGTCTATAGCACTTCCGCCGTGCGGAAAACTTCGGAGGTTTAGCCCTCAAACTACTACATTTGAAATCAAAATTTCGATCAAAAAATGGTATGAATTGAAAGATAAATCAATTGTTTTTCACTTCAGTATAATTTTGAAATAAAAAATTACCTTGTTTTATGAAAAATCCAACCAAATTTCCAACAACCCTATATAGTCCAGGAGGTAGATGAGGTTTAATTGCGGTAAAAGCACCATACAACTTTTAGACTGATTCTTGTAGCAAATTGTCTCAGGAGTTCGGAAATGGGCGTCTGACACGCATCCGCCTAGATATAAGGGGAGAAAATTTAAGTTAAAGTTGTCTGCCCTTGGATTTAAAGCCAGAAATGGAAATCTTACTAGGCATTTCTTTTAAGGCATTGATTTATTACAAATGGTTTAAAATTGGTAAATATATGCACACATCATCTCCATACATATTTTAATGATGTTTAATGAATGTTTTTGATCAACAAAAATCCAAGATGGCCGCCAGAATGTCTATTCTTAGTAACAAAAAGGTGTTTTTTTTATAAATATGATTTTTTTCTGGGATGCATATACGCTGATATGAATTTTTATGAATGTATTCAATAAATATAAACTAGGAAATTGTCTCAGGGGTTCGGAAATGCGCGTCTGACGCGCATCCGCCTAAATATAAGGGGAGAAAATTGAGGTTAAAGTTGTCTGCCCTTGGATTTTAAGCCAAAATGGAAATCTTACAAAGCATTTCTTTTAAAGCATTGATTCATTACAAATGGTTTTTAATTGGCAAATATATGCACAATTCATCCCCATACATATTTTAAAGATGTTTTGTGAAAGTTTTTGATCCATAATAGTCCAAGATGGCCGCCAGAATGTCTATTTTTAGTAACAAAAGGGTCTTTTTCTAAATAAGTTTTTCTGGGATGCACGTATGTTGATATTAATTTATATGCACGTATTTGATAAATATTAACCATTTGGAACTTAGCAATTAGGGAAAATAAGTTTTGGATAGTATTTGAAACGGATTTTTAAGCTTCAATTGCATTTTCATGTCCTGAGAATTTTGCGAAAAGCGTTTTGATGCATTCCTTTTAGGGCATTGATTCATTACAACTGGCATTTAATTGCGAAAATATGCACAATTCATCGCCATTCATGTTGCATTGATATTTAATGAATGTTTTTGATCCATAAAAATCCAAGATGGCCGCCATAATATCTATTTTTAGTAACGAAAGGGTCTTTTTAAAATAAGATTTTTTTCTGAGACACATACATATATTAATATGAATTTTTATTACATGTATTTGATAAATTTTGACTTATTATAACATAGAAAAGTAAGGAAAATAAGTTTTGGATAGTAGGAAAATAAGATTCGGACAGTGTTCTAAACAAAGTTTTAAGCTGAAATTGCATCTACATAATCCTGAGGATTTTGCCAAAAGTTTTTGGAGCCATAGACATACACATTTACAAACAGAGTTATTCTTTTCAATATACATGTGTATTATACATTGTATATTCATTTCACATAAACACTTAGTACGGATGTTTATAACCAAGAATTATGTAAAGCCAACATGAATGCCAAGATGGCCACCATTTTATGAATTCTGTTGTTTAAATGGGCTTACTCACGGGAAGTTTTCCTAATCATACAAAATCGCATTTTGTTGATGCAGGTCTGCATGTTATTGCTTCATTATCTGGCTGAATCACAATTAGAAACAAAGAATTCGAGAAGCAATGAATCCGATAGAATTCTGTATTTGTTACAGAGAATCTTGGTATATTACCTTTTCCAGGATGTGGCCCTAATGAAGTTTTAAAATGTACACTGTATCATAGCTATAACCTTTATAACATTATTTCGTTCTGTTTCCCTGGTATATACGATAATATTGATATAATGCTGTAAAAATTGAAAGACATAAAAGGAGGTCAACATGTCAAGAAATAAAAACTTACATCTTGTGCAAAAATCATGACCTGGGGAAGTGAAATCCTTTGATGAAAATACCTGATTAAAAGCATTAATTTGTGTGTCACTTAGACAGTCCAAAGCTAGTTTCAGCCTGTTAACCGATTCCTATTTTCCTCTAAAACTCCTAAATTTTGGGCACAAGTCCTGTATTTTCAAATACCTCGTATACTCCTATGTGCAATTCTCCTATAGTTTGAAAATATTTCCTACATGTTTTGGTAAAATTATTGTCAATGAATGGTAAGATGCTATTTGCTTCTTTATTTTTCAGGTAAGAGAATTCCAATATAGCATTAACATACTGTACATGTATAATGTTCTGGTGTTTTCGTCTGTTCATCAACACTGATTTGGTTACCTACAAGGTTATTGAATAGGACATATACCTTTAAGGTGCCAATACAGATGATGAGGATCATGATATGCTGTATAGTAGCCTACTTTCTGGATTGTGATGCTGTGGAACCGAAGGGGTTACTTTATTAGCCCACCGTAGCATAAAATGCTGAGGGTGAATTAACCTGATCATTCGCAATCCGTCGTCCGCCTGTCTGTTCACAAGTAAATAAATACTCTCCTCCCATACCATAAAGCCTAGAGTTTCGAAATTTTGTCTGTAGAATCTCATTGTATGAAGGCCTTCTACCAAAATGTTTCAAGTGATTGTGGTACAATGAAATTTAACCATATGTTGTGGGACCTGTATCAAATTTCATATAGACAGAGAAGGAAATCCTGTACAATCTACTACACTTGAATCGTTTGACCTAGGGCTTTGAAATTCGGTCTATGGAATTGTCTAATAGCACCCCTCAAGTACTTCAAATCATTAATATGTTATAATGAATATTTGCCCTGTGCTGTCGAAGACAAAAAATCTAGGCTTATTTTTACTCCGGCTTTTGAGGGCTTTCAAATTTGGAGCGCTGCATTGTCTGAAAGCCCTCTGCCAAAATGCTTTTGATTATTGTGATACAGTTACATTGGATCCTATGTTGTTAAATATCATTTTCTAGATAGAGACGGAGGAGCAAATACTCGACAATACTTCACCTCCATATATGTTTGACCTAGAGCTTTGAAATTTGGTTCGTATAATTGTCTTATGGTCTTCTATCAAAATACTTGACAGTTTTGTGGTGCAATGAAGATTGGCCCTTTGTTGTGGGATATTGTATTACATATGGAGGGCAAGAATGAAATCTTGTACAATCTTCTGACAAATGTTTGTCTGAAATGAAAATTGGCTGAAAGTTGTTGGTCTGGGATGATGCAGAAGGCTTCTGATACATACAATCTCCTCTAAACCTTAGTGTTGTGCGATATATGGCTACCTCGACTTTCTTGTCTAGATTAAACACAAATGCATTAACATACAACAAACTAGACTGGATAAGAACTGCTGGTATATCACAAAGCTGTCAGTGGAATTATGGCCATGGCTGTAATATTTCTTTGGCTTAATATATTATAGATATGTTTATTGAGATTTAAAGCCAAAATGGGCGCATTCAAATTGATTCTAAGGACATTTAGATTGTCAAAATTTTCTTGGGGGTGGACATTCATCCCCCAAAGTTCAGAGATGTTGTCTCTCATGTGCTCTCCCCACTTGTACCTTTTGCGCTTATTTGAATCAGCATTTTCAATGCTGCACCACTTTCATTAATAGCTTGAAAGCCCATGTGAATGCTTGAGACAAAAATCCTTTACTTAAACTCCTATATTTTAACTCAAAATGGGCTCAAAGCTCCAGTTTTTCTTTGCAAAAAATCCTATTACAACTCCCTTTTTCAGAAGATTTGGTTGACAGCCTGTAGTTCCTCGAAGCATGTCTCAATTCTCAATTCCCAGTTGATACCATGGGATATCACGTCAGTTGTTACAGCAACTTCACTGCCATAAGGGGTTCTACAGGACAACCTGATACTGTAAATGAGTCGAAATCATACAAAATTTGCTCTAATGAGCAAGGGAAAGCTGGTCCATAGAGTACATCTGGTATATTCCCTGCAACATGTGTATTTTATGACTGTCCTGTGAATTCTAAAGGCCAGTTCAAAAAAGGAATATCCGGGGAAATGTGAAACTGAAGATGCAGCAAATGTCATTATATACAAATTATGTGCGATAAAAGATGATAAAAACTGATAGCAAAAATCAGTGACATTGGCATGATAGCAAAATAGGTCAAGTAACACCAAAGCTGCAAGGAAACCTGCATCATGACAAGGGTCTAGTTGAGGAAGCCTACTCGTATCTAATGGACAAATCACCTTCAGCTGATTATCATACTGTCAATTTACTAAAGAATCTCATTCAGGAATCACTAGTAGAGTGCGATGGAGCTGAATGTTTGGCATCCCTGAACAAACTTTACATCAGCTTCTTGGATGATGAAGCTCAACAAATACAGGTAAGCAGTCTTGGAGTAAGAATTAGCAAGTGTTGCCCTGATTTACTACTTTAGAGGTTTAAGGAAGGATTTAGAGAAAGACCTCAAGGATCTGTCTGAACCTGTAACAGTGGAAGCCCTTGCCAAATGCCAAGCAGATCCCCCAGGAAATTTAATTAGATTCTTCAATGTGCTTTACACATGGTAAAAAGGTACCCTTAGAGTTTAGGATTGCTAGAGCCTTACCACCCTACAGTTTTGTCATTAAGGAAAGGGTTAAATAATAGGGCTGCTTTAAGACTAAACCTCCTAAGTAGTAGGTTGTCTCGACAATTGAGCTGTATTCGAAATCAAAACTAGAAGGACTAGCTTTCTCTAGCTGGCACATCATAGCATTGTGTATGATTTCGACTCTTCTACAGTGTTAGATTGCCCTGTAAAATCCCTTATGACAGTGAAGTTGCTGTAGCAACTGATGCGATATACTGTGGTATCATCAAACGAGTCTGGGAGAATAATCGAAGCATATTTGGAGGAACTACCTCTGGACAGTCTAACAGACGCATATTTTTGTGTTTTTAACCAGGTATTTTCGTCAAATGGTTTCACTACCCAAGGCCAGCAGTTTTGGCCAATGTATAAAGTACAATTCCTTGACATGTTGACCTCCTTTTTTGTCTTTAAATTTTGCAGCATTATATCAATTAGTTTGTGTACCTGGGAATCAGAAAGATATATTATGAAGGTTATAGGATACAATGTACGAAACTCGTACATTATAAAACTTTACAATGGCCACATCCTGGAAAAGGTAATATATTAAGTTTCTGTGTAATAAAAATAGAATTCCATCAGATTCATTGCTTTTCAAATTTGTAACATGTAATCTATGATTGTGATTCAGCCAGATATGAAGCAATAACATGCAGACTTGAATCAACAAAAAGCTATTTTGTATGATTAGGAAAACTTCCTATGAGTTAGCCCATTTCTACAACAGAATTCATCATGTAATTCTAAATTAACCAAAATGGTGGCCATCTTGGCATCCAAATTGGCTTTAGAATTTTTTCCGGGTGGTTATAAATATCTGTTATAATTGATTAAGCGAAATGCATATTCGATGTATAATACACATGCATATTGAAAAGAACAAGAGATGTTTGTAAAACATATATGCCCCCTCAAGGGCATACATTTGATGTAGGTCAAAGTCCAAGGTCACGTTAACAAGGTCCAAGGTCATGGTCACATATGAAAGGTCTTGGTAGGAGGTGTCTATGTGTGAAATATCAAAGCTGTATATGTAAAAGTAAAATGAAACATAGGCCAGGTTAAAGTTTTTACAAGTAGGCCAAATGTCAAGGTCATGGTCAAATGTGAAAGGTCTTGGTTGTAGGTGTCCATGTGTGAAATATCAAGGCTGTAGGTGTAAAAGGACATGATATATATGCCTGGTTTCAGTCTTTTTAAAAGTAGGTCAAACTCCAAAAAGAGAGAAGAGAAAAAGAGAAAATTTAAGTTAAAGTTGTCTGCCCTTGGATTTAAAGCCAGAAATGGAAATCTTACTAGGCATTTCTTTTAAGGCATTGATTTATTACAAATGGTTTAAAATTGGTAAATATATGCACACATCATCTCCATACATATTTTAATGATGTTTAATGAATGTTTTTGATCAACAAAAATCCAAGATGGCCGCCAGAATGTCTATTCTTAGTAACAAAAAGGTGTTTTTTTTATAAATATGATTTTTTTCTGGGATGCATATACGCTGATATGAATTTTTATGAATGTATTCAATAAATATAAACTAGGAAATTGTCTCAGGGGTTCGGAAATGCGCGTCTGACGCGCATCCGCCTAAATATAAGGGGAGAAAATTGAGGTTAAAGTTGTCTGCCCTTGGATTTTAAGCCAAAATGGAAATCTTACAAAGCATTTCTTTTAAAGCATTGATTCATTACAAATGGTTTTTAATTGGCAAATATATGCACAATTCATCCCCATACATATTTTAAAGATGTTTTGTGAAAGTTTTTGATCCATAATAGTCCAAGATGGCCGCCAGAATGTCTATTTTTAGTAACAAAAGGGTCTTTTTCTAAATAAGTTTTTCTGGGATGCACGTATGTTGATATTAATTTATATGCACGTATTTGATAAATATTAACCATTTGGAACTTAGCAATTAGGGAAAATAAGTTTTGGATAGTATTTGAAACGGATTTTTAAGCTTCAATTGCATTTTCATGTCCTGAGAATTTTGCGAAAAGCGTTTTGATGCATTCCTTTTAGGGCATTGATTCATTACAACTGGCATTTAATTGCGAAAATATGCACAATTCATCGCCATTCATGTTGCATTGATATTTAATGAATGTTTTTGATCCATAAAAATCCAAGATGGCCGCCATAATATCTATTTTTAGTAACGAAAGGGTCTTTTTAAAATAAGATTTTTTTCTGAGACACATACATATATTAATATGAATTTTTATTACATGTATTTGATAAATTTTGACTTATTATAACATAGAAAAGTAAGGAAAATAAGTTTTGGATAGTAGGAAAATAAGATTCGGACAGTGTTCTAAACAAAGTTTTAAGCTGAAATTGCATCTACATAATCCTGAGGATTTTGCCAAAAGTTTTTGGAGCCATAGACATACACATTTACAAACAGAGTTATTCTTTTCAATATACATGTGTATTATACATTGTATATTCATTTCACATAAACACTTAGTACGGATGTTTATAACCAAGAATTATGTAAAGCCAACATGAATGCCAAGATGGCCACCATTTTATGAATTCTGTTGTTTAAATGGGCTTACTCACGGGAAGTTTTCCTAATCATACAAAATCGCATTTTGTTGATGCAGGTCTGCATGTTATTGCTTCATTATCTGGCTGAATCACAATTAGAAACAAAGAATTCGAGAAGCAATGAATCCGATAGAATTCTGTATTTGTTACAGAGAATCTTGGTATATTACCTTTTCCAGGATGTGGCCCTAATGAAGTTTTAAAATGTACACTGTATCATAGCTATAACCTTTATAACATTATTTCGTTCTGTTTCCCTGGTATATACGATAATATTGATATAATGCTGTAAAAATTGAAAGACATAAAAGGAGGTCAACATGTCAAGAAATAAAAACTTACATCTTGTGCAAAAATCATGACCTGGGGAAGTGAAATCCTTTGATGAAAATACCTGATTAAAAGCATTAATTTGTGTGTCACTTAGACAGTCCAAAGCTAGTTTCAGCCTGTTAACCGATTCCTATTTTCCTCTAAAACTCCTAAATTTTGGGCACAAGTCCTGTATTTTCAAATACCTCGTATACTCCTATGTGCAATTCTCCTATAGTTTGAAAATATTTCCTACATGTTTTGGTAAAATTATTGTCAATGAATGGTAAGATGCTATTTGCTTCTTTATTTTTCAGGTAAGAGAATTCCAATATAGCATTAACATACTGTACATGTATAATGTTCTGGTGTTTTCGTCTGTTCATCAACACTGATTTGGTTACCTACAAGGTTATTGAATAGGACATATACCTTTAAGGTGCCAATACAGATGATGAGGATCATGATATGCTGTATAGTAGCCTACTTTCTGGATTGTGATGCTGTGGAACCGAAGGGGTTACTTTATTAGCCCACCGTAGCATAAAATGCTGAGGGTGAATTAACCTGATCATTCGCAATCCGTCGTCCGCCTGTCTGTTCACAAGTAAATAAATACTCTCCTCCCATACCATAAAGCCTAGAGTTTCGAAATTTTGTCTGTAGAATCTCATTGTATGAAGGCCTTCTACCAAAATGTTTCAAGTGATTGTGGTACAATGAAATTTAACCATATGTTGTGGGACCTGTATCAAATTTCATATAGACAGAGAAGGAAATCCTGTACAATCTACTACACTTGAATCGTTTGACCTAGGGCTTTGAAATTCGGTCTATGGAATTGTCTAATAGCACCCCTCAAGTACTTCAAATCATTAATATGTTATAATGAATATTTGCCCTGTGCTGTCGAAGACAAAAAATCTAGGCTTATTTTTACTCCGGCTTTTGAGGGCTTTCAAATTTGGAGCGCTGCATTGTCTGAAAGCCCTCTGCCAAAATGCTTTTGATTATTGTGATACAGTTACATTGGATCCTATGTTGTTAAATATCATTTTCTAGATAGAGACGGAGGAGCAAATACTCGACAATACTTCACCTCCATATATGTTTGACCTAGAGCTTTGAAATTTGGTTCGTATAATTGTCTTATGGTCTTCTATCAAAATACTTGACAGTTTTGTGGTGCAATGAAGATTGGCCCTTTGTTGTGGGATATTGTATTACATATGGAGGGCAAGAATGAAATCTTGTACAATCTTCTGACAAATGTTTGTCTGAAATGAAAATTGGCTGAAAGTTGTTGGTCTGGGATGATGCAGAAGGCTTCTGATACATACAATCTCCTCTAAACCTTAGTGTTGTGCGATATATGGCTACCTCGACTTTCTTGTCTAGATTAAACACAAATGCATTAACATACAACAAACTAGACTGGATAAGAACTGCTGGTATATCACAAAGCTGTCAGTGGAATTATGGCCATGGCTGTAATATTTCTTTGGCTTAATATATTATAGATATGTTTATTGAGATTTAAAGCCAAAATGGGCGCATTCAAATTGATTCTAAGGACATTTAGATTGTCAAAATTTTCTTGGGGGTGGACATTCATCCCCCAAAGTTCAGAGATGTTGTCTCTCATGTGCTCTCCCCACTTGTACCTTTTGCGCTTATTTGAATCAGCATTTTCAATGCTGCACCACTTTCATTAATAGCTTGAAAGCCCATGTGAATGCTTGAGACAAAAATCCTTTACTTAAACTCCTATATTTTAACTCAAAATGGGCTCAAAGCTCCAGTTTTTCTTTGCAAAAAATCCTATTACAACTCCCTTTTTCAGAAGATTTGGTTGACAGCCTGTAGTTCCTCGAAGCATGTCTCAATTCTCAATTCCCAGTTGATACCATGGGATATCACGTCAGTTGTTACAGCAACTTCACTGCCATAAGGGGTTCTACAGGACAACCTGATACTGTAAATGAGTCGAAATCATACAAAATTTGCTCTAATGAGCAAGGGAAAGCTGGTCCATAGAGTACATCTGGTATATTCCCTGCAACATGTGTATTTTATGACTGTCCTGTGAATTCTAAAGGCCAGTTCAAAAAAGGAATATCCGGGGAAATGTGAAACTGAAGATGCAGCAAATGTCATTATATACAAATTATGTGCGATAAAAGATGATAAAAACTGATAGCAAAAATCAGTGACATTGGCATGATAGCAAAATAGGTCAAGTAACACCAAAGCTGCAAGGAAACCTGCATCATGACAAGGGTCTAGTTGAGGAAGCCTACTCGTATCTAATGGACAAATCACCTTCAGCTGATTATCATACTGTCAATTTACTAAAGAATCTCATTCAGGAATCACTAGTAGAGTGCGATGGAGCTGAATGTTTGGCATCCCTGAACAAACTTTACATCAGCTTCTTGGATGATGAAGCTCAACAAATACAGGTAAGCAGTCTTGGAGTAAGAATTAGCAAGTGTTGCCCTGATTTACTACTTTAGAGGTTTAAGGAAGGATTTAGAGAAAGACCTCAAGGATCTGTCTGAACCTGTAACAGTGGAAGCCCTTGCCAAATGCCAAGCAGATCCCCCAGGAAATTTAATTAGATTCTTCAATGTGCTTTACACATGGTAAAAAGGTACCCTTAGAGTTTAGGATTGCTAGAGCCTTACCACCCTACAGTTTTGTCATTAAGGAAAGGGTTAAATAATAGGGCTGCTTTAAGACTAAACCTCCTAAGTAGTAGGTTGTCTCGACAATTGAGCTGTATTCGAAATCAAAACTAGAAGGACTAGCTTTCTCTAGCTGGCACATCATAGCATTGTGTATGATTTCGACTCTTCTACAGTGTTAGATTGCCCTGTAAAATCCCTTATGACAGTGAAGTTGCTGTAGCAACTGATGCGATATACTGTGGTATCATCAAACGAGTCTGGGAGAATAATCGAAGCATATTTGGAGGAACTACCTCTGGACAGTCTAACAGACGCATATTTTTGTGTTTTTAACCAGGTATTTTCGTCAAATGGTTTCACTACCCAAGGCCAGCAGTTTTGGCCAATGTATAAAGTACAATTCCTTGACATGTTGACCTCCTTTTTTGTCTTTAAATTTTGCAGCATTATATCAATTAGTTTGTGTACCTGGGAATCAGAAAGATATATTATGAAGGTTATAGGATACAATGTACGAAACTCGTACATTATAAAACTTTACAATGGCCACATCCTGGAAAAGGTAATATATTAAGTTTCTGTGTAATAAAAATAGAATTCCATCAGATTCATTGCTTTTCAAATTTGTAACATGTAATCTATGATTGTGATTCAGCCAGATATGAAGCAATAACATGCAGACTTGAATCAACAAAAAGCTATTTTGTATGATTAGGAAAACTTCCTATGAGTTAGCCCATTTCTACAACAGAATTCATCATGTAATTCTAAATTAACCAAAATGGTGGCCATCTTGGCATCCAAATTGGCTTTAGAATTTTTTCCGGGTGGTTATAAATATCTGTTATAATTGATTAAGCGAAATGCATATTCGATGTATAATACACATGCATATTGAAAAGAACAAGAGATGTTTGTAAAACATATATGCCCCCTCAAGGGCATACATTTGATGTAGGTCAAAGTCCAAGGTCACGTTAACAAGGTCCAAGGTCATGGTCACATATGAAAGGTCTTGGTAGGAGGTGTCTATGTGTGAAATATCAAAGCTGTATATGTAAAAGTAAAATGAAACATAGGCCAGGTTAAAGTTTTTACAAGTAGGCCAAATGTCAAGGTCATGGTCAAATGTGAAAGGTCTTGGTTGTAGGTGTCCATGTGTGAAATATCAAGGCTGTAGGTGTAAAAGGACATGATATATATGCCTGGTTTCAGTCTTTTTAAAAGTAGGTCAAACTCCAAGGTCAAGGTTGCAATATTCAAAGTCATGGTGAAATGTGAAAGGTCTTGGTAGGAGTTGTCTATGTGTGAAATATCAAGGCTGTAGGTGTAATAGGACATAAGATAAAGGCTATGTTAAAGATTTCTAAAAGTATGTAAAAATCAAAGGTCAATGACATACAGGCCAAGGTCATGGTCAAATGTGAAAGGTCTTGGTAGGGGGTGTCCATGTGTAAAATATTGAGACTGTATAGGTAACAGGACATGAGATATAGGCCTAGTTTAAGTTTTTTTTTAAAGTAGGTCAAACTCCAAAGTCAAGGTCCAATATCTTGGTTGGAAGTGACCATGTGTGAAATATCAAGGCTGTAAATGTAAAATGACATGAAATATAGGCCAGATTAATGTATTATTAAAGTAGGTTAAACACCAAGGTCAAGGTCACAAGGTCCAAGGTCATGGTCAAATGTGAAAGGTCTTGGTCGTAGGTGTCCATGTGTGAAATACCAAGGCTGTATGTGTAAAAGGACATGATATATAGGCTAGATTAAAGTTTTTTTAAAGTAGGTCAAAGTCCAAGGTCAAGGTCACAAGGTCCAAGGTCATGGTCAAATGTGAAAGGTCTTGGTAAGATGTGTCCATGTGTGAAATACCAAGGCTGTATGTGTAATAGGACATAAGATAAAGGCTATGTTAAAGATTTCTAAAAGTATGTAAAAATCAAAGGTCAATGACATACAGGCCAAGGTCATGGTCAAATGTGAAAGGTCTTGGTAGGGGGTGTCCATGTGTAAAATATTGAGACTGTATAGGTAACAGGACATGAGATATAGGCCTAGTTTAAGTTTTTTTTAAAGTAGGTCAAACTCCAAGGTCAAGGTCCAAGGTCATGGTCAAAAGTTAAATATCTTAGTTGGAAGTGACCATGTGTGAAATATCAAGGCTGTATATGTAAAATGACATGAAATATAGGCCAGATTAATGTATTATTAAAGTAGGTTAAACACCAAGGTCAAGGTCACAAGGTCCAAGGTCATGGTCAAATGTGAAAGGTCTTGGTAAGATGTGTCCATGTGTGAAATACCAAGGCTGTATGTGTAATAGCACATAAGATATAGGCCAAGTTTAATTTATCTAAAAGTAGGTCAAACTCCAAGGTCAAGGCCACATGGTCCAAGGTCATAGTCGTATGTGATAGGTCTTGGTCAGAGGTTTCCATGTGTCAAATATCAAGGCTGTATGTGTAAAAGGACATGATATATCGGTCAGGTTAAAGTTTTTCAAAGTAGGTCAAACTCCAAGGTCAAAGTCACAGAGTCCAAGGTCATGGTCAATTGTGAAAGGTCTTGGTAAGATGTGTCCATGTGTGAAATATCAAGGCTGTATTTGTAAAAGGTCATGAGATATTTGCCGGGTTTAATTTTTTCAAAATTGGTCAAACTCCAAGGTCAAGGTCACAAGGTCCAAGGTCATGGTTAAATCTGAACGATGTTGATAGGAGGTATCTATGTGTGAGATATCAAGGCTGTATGTGTAAAAGGACATGAGATATAGGCAAGGTTAAGAATTAAGTGTAAAAATCAACAAAGGGCAATAACTCCAAGAATTTGATTGGCAGAGTTACGGTTCTTGTACACTGCACCTCTCCATAATAAAATCTATTCACCTGTAAAGTTTCATGATTCTACCTTACATATTTTTTGAGTTGTGCTCCGGACAAGAATCAAGTTATAAACTCATTAAAGGGCAATAACTCAAACAATTTGATCGGCAGAGTTACGGTTCTTGTGCACTGCACCTCTTCATAATGAGATCTATCCACCTATTAAGTTTCATGATTCTACCTTACATACTTTTTGAGTTATGCTCCGGACAATAATCAAGTTTGAAAATCAACAAAGGGCAATAACTCAGAAATTTGATCAGCAGAGTTACGGGTCTTGTGCACTGCACCTCTCTATAATGAGATCTACCTACCTATTAAGTTTCATGATTCTGCCTTACATACTTTTTGAGTTATGCTCCGGACAATAATCAAGTTTGAAAATCAACAAAGGGCAATAACTCAAAAAATTTGATCGGCAGAGTTACGGTTCTTGTGCACTGCACCTCTCCATAATGAGATCTATTCACCTGTAAAGTTTCATGATTCTACCTAACATAGTTTTTGAGTTATGCTCCGGACAAAAATCAAGTTTGAAAATCAACAAAGGACAATAACTCAAAAAATTTGATCAGCAGAGTTACGGTTCTTGGGCACTGCACCTCTCCATAATGAGATCTATCCACCTGTAAAGTTTCATGATTGTACCTTACATACTTTTTGAGTTATGCTCCGGACAAGAATCAAGTTATAAAATCAATAAAGGGCAATAACTCAAAAAATTTGATCGGCAGAGTTACGGTTCTTGTGCACTGCACCTCTCCATAATGAGATCTATCCACCTATGAAGTTTCATGATTCTACCTTTAATACTTTTCGAGTTATGCTCCGGACAAGGTTTGGTCTACGGACAGACCGACCGACATACGGACCGACCGACCTTCCGACCGACACTTGCAAAACAATATACCCCCATTTTCTTCGAAAGGGGGCATAATAAATCTGTTTGAAAAAACCTTAATCTACGGATCAAAAAGCTTTTCGCGAAATTCTCAGGATTATGAAAATACAATTTGAGCTTAAAATTTGTTTAGAATACTATCCGAAACATATTTTCCCTACATTTCTGTGTTACAATAAGTCAATATTTATTAAATACATATACATTCTTAAAGATTCATATTAGCATAATATATATGCGTCCAGAAAAAAATCTTATTTAAAAAACAACACCATTTTGTTACTAAAAATAGACACTCTGGTGGCCATTTTGGATTTTTATGGATCAAAAACATTCATTAAACATCATTAAAATATGTATCGAGATGATATGTGCTTATATTTGCCAATTAAAAACCATTGGGAATGAATCAATGCCCTAAAAGGAATGCATCGAAACGCTTTTCGCAAAATTCTCAGGACATGAAAATGAAATTTAAGCTTAAAAATCCATTCGAATACTATCCAAAACTTATTTTTCCTAATTGCTAAGTTCCAATTGGTCAATATTTATTACATACGTGCATAAAAATTAATATCAACATAAATGCGTCCAAGAAAAAAAACTTATTTAAAAAAAAGACCCTTTTGTTACTAAAAATAGACATTCTGGCGGCCATCTTGGATTATCGTGGATCAAAAACTTTCACAAAACATCTTTAAAATATGTTTGGGGATGAATTATGCATATATTTGCCAATTAAAAACCATTTGTAATGAATCAATGCTTTAAAAGAAATGCCTAGTAAGATTTCCATTTTGGCTTAAAATCCAAGGACAGACAACTTTAACCTCAATTTTCTCCCCTTATATCTAGGCGGATGCGCGTCAGACACGCATTTCCGAACTCCTGAGACAATTTCCTAGTTTATAGTTATTAAATACATGCATAAAAATTCATATCAGCGTATATGCATCCCAGAAAAAATCTTATTTATAATAAAAACACCTTTTTGTTACTAAAAATAGATATTCTGGCGGCCATCTTGGATTTTTGTGGCACAAAAACATTCATTAAACATCATTAAAATATTTATGGAGTTGACATGTGCATATATTTACCAATTTTAAACTATTTGTAATGAATCAATGCATTAAAAGAAATGCCTAGTAAGATTTCCATTTTTGGCTTAAAATCCAAGGTCAGGCAAATGTAACCTCAATTTTCTCCCCTTATATCTAGGAGGATGCGCGTCAGACGCGCATTTCCGAACTCCTGAGACAATTTGCTACAAGAATCAGTCTAAAAGTTGTATGGTGCTTTTACCGCAATTAAACCTCATCTACCTCCTAGACTAATATAAAAGCAAGATGGCCGACAGGCTTGCCAATTGTAGTAAAACACGTTTCACAGTCATAATTTGATTGACACATCAGTATTTTAGTAATTTTAAGGTGGTTATAAACATAATGTAGTTATTTTTCATTGTTTATGCCTCACTTTACCATGAATAGGGACTTAGAAGAATTTAAGATTAGCTACACAGAATAACAGTAACCTGACAGGACTACAGCAGCGATAGATCAAATGAGAAAGGATTCACCTCGCAACCTGTTTTCAGTTTGAAATTTGGAACGCCGTTGGTTCGAAACCAGTTCGGACAATTTCTTCTGTATAACGTTTGTTTTTCCTAATGTGTTTACTGAAAGCAGATATTTTACTCAATTTAATGCACGTATTGTGTATGACAAATTCTTTTTCATTGATCATTTTTGTTTAAGTGTTTGACATATTTAAAGAAACGGTGTTTCCACGCGACGTATTTTTGAAACAGGGTTTTCAATTTGATTAACGGTGAGTGAGTTCATTTCGGAACTCGGTTTCGACTCGACGGCAAATCGGGGTTACATCTGAACACCCCCAGATGAGACGCTAGTTATATCCACCTATTCAGAAAAACAGTTGCTCTTACGTGTTTTATTTTTATTTCCCCAGCATCTGTATCACTGATACTCGACAGTATCATGACCTATTTACATACTGATCAATGATCATGACAACAATGATTATTACTAGTATAAGATCGAGTGACAGCGGTCTGTATTTAATACGTTAACGTGTATTGTGCTAAGAACTTAGAAAATGAAGCAATAGATCTGCAACAGTGACAATGGTACCTGGATGATCGGGTGAATATGTGTACAGATAGGGACATTGCAATTCTCAAATGTTCGTTGAATATGATATGAAGATTTAAGTTGCGTATTGTACTCCATTGCCATTTTCCCGACGGCACGTTCCCAATTTATTCTTTATGTGCACATCTGTAGATGTAAGGATGCTGTGGTAATACTGGTATGAGGAATCCATTGTTAGGTGCTCCAATTCATCTGGTATTTTGTTTCCGGAAAAATATGTATTGAATTTGATTGTTTGTAACCACAACCAGGGAAAAACTGCTGTCGTGTGTGTTTTGTTTACTCTAAACACGAATAAAAATCAAAGTGCTTGGAGAACTGTTTTTAGACGTCTCTGATTGATTGAGCGGAATTGTATGTGAATGATGGTCGTTTCATTACTTCATTGCGTTGAATTTTTGTTTAGATCGATTCTAAGTCGCTGCGTTCGTTTTTTCCCAAACATTGATGGAGATAAAAGCAAAAAAAGATGACAAAAAAGATCAATGTCTAAGTAGAATTCAAATCCAGGGCCTTCCAGATATAGCCATGTGTAAAGAGTACAATGTGAGTGCTCTGCCAAGTGAGCTATCGCATCTTTCATTTATGTAACGCGTTGGCTTACATTTTAAATACATTGGCTTTGTATCGTCCTTTATAAAATCAACAAAAGGTGTAACTGACGACAATACTCATAGTTAAACCGAAACAAGAAGACAAAATTGCTAATCACATGGCATTAATTGAATTGGGTATTGTCCAGCAAGATTAACCCGGGACATCTGCATATGTAATGACCCCACTTCGGCTTTGTTTTGTTAAGACGTTCCACCAACGGACTTTGCGCACGAAAATTAAGTTGTCCCGGGTTAACCTTGTTGGACAATAATCAAATTAAAAGTGATTATTCATAGAGACAAATCAGTTGTCTTGGAACGGCAATCAAATCAATTTGAAGTCTGAGAGGTGGTTATTTGGTAATAAAGCCGATTTCGTATGTCCGAAACCGATCTAATAGAATTAAACGTTTTACTGAAGAATGAATAAAATATCTATCGTTCATGTACAATCACGTTCAATCAATCAGAGACGTCCAATTGCAGTGCTCTCAGCACTTTGATTATATTTCGTTTTCGGTAAAACCTGTAGAATTTGGAAACCAAATAAATCCTTTACGAACGATCTTGGCACGTCTAAAACAGCAGAAGCAACCCATCTGCTGTTATATACGCGCGAAGACAGTATACATGTAATGAACTTCTCATATTTGATATGTGGATGGGGTTGGCTCTGGTAAAACGGTTGATAAGATGAACATATAATTCTACTTACTCGCCCAATCATCTTCAATCGGTCCTATTAGTCAGGGCACGAATTTAGAAAAGTTATCATCTAAAGGCATTTTGTGAAGAAAAGGGTTTGAGATCGGTTCTAAGGGTATTTTGGTATGCTGAATCCGAAAAACAATGTTGCCAAGCTGAAAAATGGCTTCTTCGTCATCTAATTTGCATATTTTCAAAATGGCCGCCAAAACCTCATTTATGCAATAATTATGTTGTTATTTATCATTTTTTCGTCATGTTTTGTTCTAAATATCGCAAATTTCATGTTAACAGACTAAAACTAAATGGTTTACCACGTGAATGAGAAACAAAAATGGCTCTTTCACCGTCTAATTTGCATATTTTCAAAATGGCCGCCAAAAACATAAAATCCGCTATATAGTATCAAAGTTTTTGGCATAATCTTAACCAAATTGTTGAAGTAGTTTGCTATTAATTGTTTAAAACTAATAAGTAATTAATTTCAAAAGTAAATAAAATCACGTTGACACTATTTTTTATAATCTTTTACCGTATTACTGGCAATTAACCCCTATTAAACATACAGAATATCACTTTCAAGTTTCAAGTTTTTGGCATAATCTTGACCAAATTGTTGATATGTTTTGCCATAAATTGTTTAAAACTACTGAGAAAATAATTTCAAAAGTAAATAGAATCACGTTGACACTATTTTTAATAATCTTTTACCGTATGACTGGCAATAAACCCCTATTAAACATACAGAATATCACTTTCAAGTTTCAAGTTTTTGGCATAATCTTAACCAAATTGCCATAAATTGTTTAAAACTACTGAGAAAATAATTTCAAAAGTAAATAGAACCACGTTGACACAATTTTTAATAATCTTTCACCGTATTACTGACAATAAAACATTTTCAAATATGCAGAATATCACTTTCACATTGCATTTATTTATCATTTTTTTGTTATTATTTTTTGTTTTTGAAAAAAAAGCGCCGTTAAAACACATAACTTTTATCAACAATACCAATTTAGACGTTTACGTATACATTTTGATTAAAAAAAAACTTGGACATTTTAGATTTAGCCTTTATAAAATAATTTGGTTCATTTTCAAAATGATGCTAAGCTAAAATATTTTAACATGTCTTTGGTACTTATGGCTAGATCGGAATGAGCTCCGGAAAAAATATCATCTAAATTCATTTATACCAGAATTGATTTGATAACAGAAAATGTCATAAGAGCTAAGCACCGTATTTATTCCAATAAAACCGATAACACACCATATATACCGTTTTTAAAATGAGATACATGTCAAAGAACATGAATGTGTCCAATTTTCAAATACAAAATTGCTATCTTCTTATAATCATACGTTTGGTGCAAGCGCATTACAATCCTGTACACAATGTATGTTCTCGCTGGTGATTTAGACATTTCCCCGTCTACTTAAAGGGGCCATGCTAGATATTTCAGGCATCCGAACAACATGGGGACAATTAGAAAAATGATTATGTCTTTGGTACCAAGATTTTCATCAATCCTATAAATTTAATGAGAAACTAACAATGTGGCAGGTAAAGTTAGATGCAAACTTCATATACGAGGGTTGTTCATTAAAGATTTCCCCTAACCTACTTCTTATAAGTATAGAGAATTGAAACTTGGTACAAATATTAATCTTTCTGTACATGGCCTCTAGCCAGAAAGACATACTTCTGCCATCGTTTAATGCAGTTTTGGAGACCTGTTCTGTAGAACACTGTAGATTGTGCCCGAAACCTTGCATTGACTTTATGGTGGCATCATCAATGACAGACTGTGGTCGCTCAGGATTCGGGCTGTTTCCACAGACTTACGTCCACACTTGTACTGAGTATACCAGTGTTTAACAAAGTCTTATGATGGGACATCATCCCCACAAACTTCTTTTATGTCATCAAATTCCTCCTTTAGAGTGCGACCTTTCAAATACAGGAATCTGATGACTGCTTGCTCCATCACGCTACTTTACTTAACTTCAGCACACGGAAATAAGAAACAAATTACTTTTCAGAGCTGCAAGATTTCATGTGACCTATAGAGGTATACGGTAATTTATGTGTACAATTTCAACTTCCTACCTCAACTGAAAGTAGGTCAGGGGAAATCTTTGATGAACGCCCCTCGTACATATGTAGAAGAATTGAATGAATTTGATGCGATTTTTCATGATTCAGTAAGCATCTACCCATACAGGTTAATGTCTCTGTGTAGTATCAGGCGAAAAACCTTTTCTCTTACCATAATCATTTCCTTCCTACTTGCCTCTCAGGTACGGTTGCCTTGTGTGAAGAAATGTTGAGCATTGAAGACGCCAATGCCTCTGTCTAGGCTATTCTTATTTATGTCCTGGTGTGGCGTCCATATTTGAACCTTCATTTTAAACTTGTGTGAACTTTGAACGCATGCGGCTATACACCAAGAAACCCATATTTTAAAGTTATGAGAATTCATGACAAATGATATGGCCCTTGTCATGAGCACAGCTAGAAGGGATTTTTATACAAATGTAAGTGCACAACCAATGATACGGGCTCTAGATGAAACTGTCAATACTTTATGCATTATCATTAAATAGATGAAATAATTCTAACAGTTTCGGATAAAGCTGCAATAGTTCAATAAATAACAACAGAGACTATCTATCCAGGGCTTGTGGGTTCGAACCCATGGGTGTCAAAATGCTTTTTGAGGTATTATAAAAAGTCTGTAACCAAAGGATGAATCGCCTACATATAATCTACATGTATGTGTGATGAATATATGCATCAGTCACTGTGATGTTACTGACAATTTAACCCCATTCAATCATTAAAGTTTATGTAACGTGTATTTGTTGACTAGAAAATCTGTATTATATAGTATATCAGTCACCATATCCAGTTTCTAGTACGGGATATTATCTATATCATAGGTAGATCAATAAGTTGCCTCTTTGAAATAGTGTCAAAATGAACAAACATTTTTTCTTCTGAAAAATTTAAGTTCAACATACTATAGTGAAATAGGGTTTTCACACTCAACCAATTTTGCAATCTAGCATTTGGAAATCTAAGATAATCATACTTTTTAATATTGTCCAGTGCCTAATTAAGTTGGTTACCTGTTTAATATGTGTTCAATATCAAATACTCATACACAATTTAATTTCTAAGGATATCAAAATGTAAATTAAAACAATTTTTAGCAACTATATTTTCAACAGTTTGGAATCATGAGTGTATATGAAAGTGCAAAAAATGGAATTTCCCACAAAATGGAATTTCCCACACTTCACTATCCCTTATTAGAATGAATACGGTAAACTTTTTTCCAAAAAGTTTTATACATTGATTTATATCTCTAAGAATTTATTGTGGATATTTTGGGAAAAAGTTTAACCAAATCATGATTTCAATATACTGGCTAGGATGTATCATTATTTTGGCAGAATTATGCGAACAATTATTTACATGGTTTTTTAATTGGTGTGTTTGAGGTAGATCTACGTTAAAAGTACTAATATATGGTCAAAGGACAGCTGTGCTAAAATGTGTGTTCTTTACCAAATCTGCATTCGAAACTTTACCTTTAATGCATAATATATAATAATAAAATACATGTAGTACTATGAACAATTTTACTGCATTTCACACAGGAAAATGAAATGTAGATTAATGTTATTGTTTCAATGGGATTTATTGCCATTTATACGGTAATTTTCAAAAACGAATATATTTGTTTCCCCAATTACCTATTAAATCATTTAGTTTTAGTCTGTTCACAAGAAATTTGCGATATTCAGAAAAAAAAGATGTCGAAAAATGACAAATAACAACATTATTATTGCATATTTGAGGTTTCGGCGGCCATTTTGACAATATGCAAATTAGATGATGAAGGATCCATTTTTCAGCTTGATTTTCGGACTCAGCATACCCAAATACCCATAGAAACGATCTCAAACCCTTTTCGTCACAAAATGCCTATACCTTAAAAACTAAGCGACTTTTGAAGAATTTTGTCCTGACTATATAAGGTTGCTAAACTGGCAGTAATTTCTTATCTGCAAAATTCTTATTCGTAATTAGGATATTTGTAAACCCTTGTCAAACAGTCTAAGTCTTTGGCGATTCCGATTAGAAAATTGTTGTAGACGACAAAATTGATATTGATGTGCAAATTTAAGCGTAAAATATTGACATAAGCAGAAAAAGCTGGTTATCAGCATTCCTTTCTTTTACTGCCTCGTTTTCCTTTATTAAATGTATTTTCTTTATTTTGTCACGTATCCAGCGATCAATTTGTTATCTATGTACGCTTGAGGAACAGAGCAGCAATTTTCGGCCTCTATAAATAGGTGTCACGTTAACCATGTTTACTTTTATTGTTCCAATAGGTCCAAAATGTACATTTTCGCCTTTCAAGGAAAACTTTGTGCAAAATGATGGAAAATTTTTATCACAGACAAAATATTCCTAGTCAACATTGTTTTCCAAAGCTTTTATCTTGCGGTGCTTCAAAATGCGTCACTGCTTTGGAGTGGTGTACAAGAAGCCTTGACGTCATTTGTAAGATAAACATCGCCGCTTTTCAACAAAAAGATCGTAACTGCAGCTTGTTTTAAGCTGCAGTTACGATGTTTTTGTTTGAAAAGTAGCGACATGTACTTAGCGAGCTTCCTTCTGTGTCCTCAAAAACTATACTGACTGCCATAAGAAACGCCTCAATGAAATTTGTCATTATTTTCCTTAAGCAGATTACAATATTAGTGAAATATATGCTGTATATAATATTTTTGACCAACAGTCACGTCAAATAAACAAATATGCGTTTCTATTCATCAAGATGCTCATTTCCGGTGACTGGTCACGTGTTCTACGTGTGCTTCGTGTTTATTTGTCATGTGATGAAATTGGTCTCATTTTACACAGTAACATGTGCTAGTGGATAGACAATCAGGAATTTTAAAGATTTTCTTATCAAACATCCGTATCAAAGGATGCCAAGGCTAAATTTTGAAAAGGGAGCTCATGGTATGGCCATTTTCGAATGCGAGAAATACGTAAGCAAGTCGCCAGACAGTTTAACACATTGTGTGTCTCGATCTGGAGTCTTGATCGACGCGTTTGAGTTTCGCGAACGTTTATCGATCGGCCAAGCTCAACTGAATCTCGTGTAACGCCTTTAAAACGAGAAAATTCCTAACGTCAACGTCATGTACGTTTCAGGTTTGTGACGTTGGGATCGACGTTGTGTTGAGAAGTCGATTTCTGTGGTGGCCAAATAAGTGTTTTATGGCATTTTTCGTTGTTTCAAGTAACGTTTGAAACAGATACAGTGTTCGTAAAATAGAGTTCGTATATGAGCCATTTTTGAATACGGGAAACTCAAAAACAAGCCGTCGGACGTTTTGACGTCTTGCATTGCACGAATAGGCTTCTTGGACGACGAGTTAGAGTGACAGAAACATTTGCCAATCGGCAAAAGTCAGATAGGCCTCGGATAAAGCCTGTTACATAAGAAGATTTTTCACGTCAACGTCATATGCGTTTCATGTTTATGACGTTGGGCTCGACGTTGCATGTAGTATTCACTAACTTTGACGGCCAAATAACATGTTTCACGGCACCTGTTATTGTCGAAAGTAAAGTTTTAACCACGTGCAACTGATTTTTAATGGAAATTCTGATACCGCTCTGTTTAAATGTTCTTTTTTTCTAAACTGTAACAATTTGATAATTTCTTTACAATCATTTTTCAACACCAGATAATCAAATTTACGGATGGAAATGAGTTTTTGTAATTTCAAATCAAATATACTGCAAAATCGGATATTTAATAGGACTGAGGCGTTTCTTATGGCCGCCAGTATATTATAGCGGGCGATACTGTAATTGACCTGGCAAAACACTCCATTCGATTAGCATGGGCTGCTCTGCCAGGTCAATTCTCGTGAGGTATATAAAACACGAGGATATTTCTCATTGTCATGGATGTCGTCCGAAGATTTAAGAAGTGTTTGTTATCTAATGATGGCTTGTAATCCTTAAAGGGACATTACATTCCGATTTCATTTTTTAAAGTTTGTCTTGATACAAAGATCGGTTATTCTAATATATGTATATAGAAATGCTATCAGTTTTTTGAACTTGTTAATAATAACACGCCTTTCAAAAAATGAGACAGAAACGGTAAATTCTATATACATCTGAACTGTTGTCCACAACAATTTGTTTAATTTTAGCTCAAAAATACATGTATGTATTTCTCGTAAACGATGCAATATTTTGGCTTGAATTTTTCAGAATTTCCATAAGAAAATACGCTCTTTCAGATAAAAGTAAAAGTATAGTATGAAAAAATAAATGCTAAATATTACTTTAACACTGTATTGCATGTAAAAGATAAGATCGGTATGTTTTGTGTAATTTCCTATCTAATTATCTTCGGATTTTGACGAGATAACTTGCACCGTACGCGCATTTTTAGAGGGCCATTCCCGATCTTAACCCACTTTGCACCGAGTTTTATAGCTTCTTCAAACATTCAAGCAAAGGCATGACCCTCTCATGGACACTTACGTTGCACTTTATCTCGTCAAAATCTGTAGAGTATTAGCTGAGACATTACACAAAACATGGAAACCTTTGAGATAAAAGAACAAAATCCTGATAATAAGCATTTAGTTCTATTGACGCAGTATTCTGCATTATAAACATCTTGTACACAAAACCCATGTTTTAGCAACATCTATTTTGTTTACTGCAGTAGCTTTCTATTTGTAAAACTGTAAGATTTTGACGTTTGGGAAAGTGTTAACCCATTTCCACACGCTGATCTTTTTTGACTCCCTAAAGGATAATGGCTTTGAAAAAACATTGTGGAAAATGAAGAAATTGCTTGTGACAAGCAATTTCTTCATTTACTACAATGGTTTCTACACAAATAGACGAAACAATGTAAACTTACATTCAGTTTAAATTGTCCTCTGCAACATCTTTGAATTTAGAACAATCTACTGTTGTTTTTTTTTTCGTTCGGGAAAGAGTTAAAGATGACTTTCAACACTGCTGTCTCATTTAGTAGCTGAACAAGCATCATTTACCGGCGAACAAATCCAAGATCATGAAGGCTCTTATCTTTATACAAACTTTGTTTTTATTGTTTGTTCTTTTTCACTTCAAAGGTAAGTTTTTTTTTCGTTATTTTCTAACCGTATACAATTCTGTGTATATAGTCCTTTTTTCAACAAAAGCCTAGTAACTGCAGCTTGTTTTAAGTTGCAGTTACGAGGTTTCTTTTTTAAAGTAGTGATATGTAGTTTGTAATACACATATAAAGCTACTATACTTTAACATGTTTCGTCAATCATTAGATACTAAAACCGTCGTGCTATTTCGGGTGTCATCCCTGACAATGGAAATTGACAATTGTATACATTCACCAATTTCAGGACGTCATCCATTACAATGCAAATTGACGGGTGTCGTACATTGCAATCGAAATTGACGAGGGACTCCCCCTCATCGATTTCCGTTGTATCGGTTGACGCCCGAAGTCGCACGAAGGCTTTGGTATATAATTATGGACAAAATACCTTAACATACAAAACGTTATATTAATATCTTTCAATTTGAAAGTTTCTCTTTTATCTTTCTCAGTAAGTACAATGTTGTCGACCTCCATAGCAGAAATACCATTCACATACGAGACGAAAATGCTGAAAATCCTCCTTTTCGTTGCATTAGGATATCGTCTTCATGCCTTATTTATTATTTTAAAGCATCAACGATTACTCAGGACTTAACCGACTTTTCTTTAACCCTTTCCCAAACAAAACCTGGTTTTGTAGTTCCTTACAGGAAATGCTTGAGAAAAAAATTGAGGCAAAAGAAGAAAGTGCTGAAAATCAGCACTTTCTCCTTTGGCCTCAATATTTTCTGAGCTAAATCTAACATTGGTTAACATTAATTTTGTCGTCTGTAGCAGCTTTTGAATTGATTTCCCCCAAATTCTGTCGTTTGGGAAAGGGTTAAATGCTCAATTCCAAACAAATAACTCATAGAGAATTTCACCATGGCGAATAGCCTCGGTTGCGATGTGTTACGATGGCGAAAACATATTTGCATGATAAATTAAACCTATCCACTTAGCAAGCGAATTTGTAAGAGATAGTTTAGTATCATTACATTTTTAAAGAAATATGTCCATGTATTATGCTTTTGTATTTATGACTATAAACGTTGTGAAGTTTTTGTCAATGAATGCTGTTAAAGGGACATTTCAATCCAATTTCAATTTTTTAAAGTATGTCTTGATGCCAAGATTGGTTATTCTAATGAGTATAAATACTATTAGTTTTTTGAAGTTGTTGCCAATAAGCGAGAAACACGCATTTAAAGTTGAGACATAATCGATAAATTGCATATAAATCCGATCTGTTGTCCACAACAATTTGTTCAATTCTAACACAAAAATATGAATTTCTCGTAAACAGCGCAATATTTTAGCTTGAAATTTTCAGAATTTTCATAAGGAAATATGCTCTTTCAGATACAATTAAAAGTAAAATTTATGACAAAAAATTCTGAAATGTCACTTTAAGTTTCAATATCCTAAATTCATTCTCTGTTGATGATTACCGACTTCTTTAGTTTTGAAGTCAATTAATATGTGTTCAAGGAACGGTTTTCAAATCGGACTGATAATAAACTTTCACTGACAAAAAATTCAAAACCATCCACAGTCGACACTCGTTATCTCGACTTCGGATAAGTCGAATTTCTGATTAAGTCAGAGTGAGAATTTGTTCCGGCCATCATCAATGGATATCTAAAATGCAAAATGAAAATACTTTGAAATACAAAAAGCCATTGAAAGATAGTGGGTTCGTTTCGAGCAATTTCTTTCCTTTTCATTTTATATTTCATTTAAGAACGCACCTAGTGCGCAACACAATGGCTAGCTATCTTTTGATAACAAATAGACAAAGGGCTGAAGGTGCTGAAAGTCGACATGTAGATGAGGCCTACATAATTTTAAAAGGATTAAAGGGGAATAACATTCCTCTTTCGTACTTTAAAGTGGTTATTCGAATGCATGTAAATGCTATCAGTATTTTTTAAATGTTTCTGATAAGCAAAAGAAACTAATTTAAAGTTGAGACGAAAAAGACAAATTCCATTTACATCTGAACTGTTGTATACACCAACTGGTTTGATTTAAAAAATCTCGTAAACGGCGTTATACCTTTAATTATGACAATAATTTCAAAAGTCAATGATTAAAGACCGAAATTACCACTCCAAATGCTTTGTGAAAAAGGTAACTGAAATTGAAAAGGTTCCCTATTATTGAATAAGTCATTGTAAAATTTTGTTAAATATAATACAAGTATCCGTTTTTTATGACTTTGCAATTCTGATTTCTTCCTTAAATCATAAAGCCTACTTAGATTGAGTGATTGACATCTTGTTACCAATCAATTTCTTAGACTGATACTCGTAACCCTTTTAGTAGTATAGCTCACGATTAATGGCCTGGCAGAGCATCCCTGACAATTAGATCTAGATCTACATTTTTCCTTTTCACTCAGCATTTTCTAAGGTGTCAGTTTCAGAGTTTTATATTTACAAAAACACTGATTTGTTATCTGTAGCAATTTTTAAGTTGCATGGATGTAAATTCTTCCCCTTATTATTCATTCCTTTTCCAAATAACAATTCTAGGGTGGTTCATTTGGAAAGCTGCTGCAGACGGCCAAATTGGTGTTAATAAAGATATAATTGGTGTACAATGTGGTGCAACAATATAGATAAAATGGGCGAAAATGCTGGGTATCAACATTTTCTTCTTTTGTCTCAAAATTCTCCTTTGCTACCTTGCATGCCAAAATCAGGACTGGTTTTGGAAAGGGTTTTCATGTAAAGTAGTGTGTTAAACCTTTCCAAAATGGCACTATTTTATGACGGCTCATTGTGAAAGTTGTTCGATTGAAGAAATAGGTATTGATAAAGTTGTTATGCCTATACATGTATGTACAATACAGCAAAGAAATTGCCGAAGCAAAAGGATAAAATGATGCTCATCAGTATTTCGTCTTTTGTCTCAATGGTTTTTTTTTCAGGTCTTTTCTAATTGGGAAGCGAAAACCCGTTTTGTTTTGGAAAGGGTTAAGTATAAACAAGGTTCAAAGATTGACCATCAGAAGTCTCATATTACATTTATCAGAATGATGTGTTTAACCCTCACCTATAGAAAAGGCTGATTCAGACAACAGGATAGTAAATAATCATAAATAGAAAATATGAATGTTAGAATGTTATATAGTCTACCGGTTATAACTGTAGACTTGTATACAAACACTAATATGATATGTGTGGCTCGCTCAAGAGGTTGGAGATGAAGCATTATTTTTATCAAAGTTTAAACAAAGGCTTATTGATTGTTATTCGCAAAAATTGCATCATGATATCGAGTCATCACCGAAAGGCACTCATTACCAATATTTTAAATCACAAATAAACGCTGAAACGTATTTAACATTAGAATTGAATTTCACTTTGAAAAAAACTTTGGCTAATTTTAGATGTTCTGGACATACTTTAATGATAGAAAAAGGCAGACATTTAGCAATTGACAGGGATTTAAGATACTGTCCGTATTGTGTAACACAAAAAATTTATGTGATCGAAGATGAAATACATTTTTTCTTCCATTGTGCTCTTTACGAACCTATTCGAAAAGTACATTTCCTTTCAAAATGGCTCCAAAATAGAACATCGTTTACATTTTATAAAATTCTATCAACTGATAATCATGAACAAATTTATAGTATAGCTAGGTATCTATCATCAGCATTTAGTTTTCGTCAAGAATTTTTAGATAATTCCAAAAATAACACCTAAACAATTTCAGAAAGTTCCAAAACTAACACCTATCACTCTCTTATATAAATGTTTGTACAAATGTTATTATAGGCCGGTGGCCTGCATTATTGAATAAAATGTTGTATTGTATTGTATTGTATTGTATACTTAAATATCATAGCACAAATCGCACTCAACCTGTAAGTTGACATTTCAAAATAAAAAAAAAGAAAAGATACTAAAAATCAAATACTTAGTTTTAACATTTATAAGACCATTTATCGTGAGCTGTACGGGCGAATTAATGTCCTTAACTCGTTTATTCTCGAAAGAGAAGTGGTTTATGTTGGGTCAATTTTCATCAACAAGCATTATAGTGTTTGTATAAAAGTGTACAGTTATAACAGACGAGTTAAAGCATAGAATGTATTGAGGAAACATGGTTATTTGTTTATTATTAGTATTTTTTCTTTTCTCTAAATGTAATTCATAAGCTATTGTTTAGCAAGATTAACCCGGTACATCTGCATATGTAATGACCCCACTTCGGCATTGTTTTGTTAAGACACCCAACTAACGGACTTTGCGCACGAAAATTAATCAGTATCAGTTTAATGTTGTCCGACAATACTCCAACTAGGAACATGCAAAACAGGCATTGTTTTGAAAACGGTTAATGAGGTTATTTGAGCGTTGTATAGCATGTTTTGGGGGTTAATTACAATGTTATACACTAGTCTTAGTTAAGGGTTATCAAAGTAGCTAGGAAAGACTTCCATGCTTCGAGCCGAGTGGCACCTGTTAAAGAAATTGCTCGAAATTTATGCCCTTTCTATTATTTCAATGGCTATATTTATTTCAAATTTATTCCGTTTAAACTGTTTGATGATAACTGGACTATATTTTCACTTCGACTAAAGAATAAATATCGACTCATCCAATGTCGTGATAACGAGTAACGACTGTATATATCGCCTACTTTTCAACAAAAACCTCGTAACTGCAGCTTAGAACAAGCTGCAGTTACGAGGTTTTCGTTTAAAAGCGACGATGTTGTTGATACAATGTTGTTTCTCATTGCGCAGGGGTCAATGCAATATTCTGCTTCCATTCAACACCTCTAACTACAAGAGTCACAGTAGTTCCGTGTGGCCACAGGTCTTGCTTGAAGCTTATAAATGAACGTAAGTTATACACTGAACAGATTTTCTAAACTGCAACTTTTTATGAACAGGTATTTTGGTATACCCGGTATATTAGATAAAAAAGAAATATAAGAAGACAAAAACCCGAAAAGATTGTTTGGAAATTTTAAAATTTCAATATCCTTTCATAAATATCAATTATGGATTTGTATAGTCTGTAAATATTGACCTGAACCCGATGAATATACAAAGAGTAATTGTGCCCGGAATAATCAATACTCGCCAGCAATCTAACACTGTAAAATAGAGTCGATAATTTCCATAAGCATTGAGACTTTGTATTCTGCGCATGTGTTTGGTGTCAATATACGTCGGAGATTGAATATTACGCATCACAATTTCTCATTGCATATTCGACAGGTTCAGATCAATATTTACGGACAACATCAAGTTATTTGTCGTGGTGGTTTAGAAGATTTTTTTCAGTATATTTATTTCACCTTGATTTTACCTTGAAATAATCACAGAGGCCGGAAGCCTAGCGTACCTTTAAACTAATGTGTGCATGAACATACTCAATTCTATGAATAAAGTCTATCCGCTCTTCTGTCAGTGCAAAAGGATACAAGAATACGAAAATGGCGTCCTTCAGGTTCATTGAATTTTCTTTGAAGGAAGGTCGTAGCTCTATGACCTCATTACTATATCGTGACGTCACATTTCTTAGAACGTGTCATAAACGCGCGGCTTAGTGCATGTGTATGTAAGCAAAAAAGCTTACGATCATGCACCAGTAATATTCAATGTACAAATAAAATGTCTTGGGAAAAGGGGCTAAATATTTTTTGTGACAAACTCTTATTCAGGGAGCATAACACGTCCGTGACGGCTCTTGTCCAGATGATGTTTTTATCGTCGCCCTCAACAAAAATCTCGTAACTGCAGCTTGGCACAAGCTGCAGTTAGATCTACGAGATTTTTGTTGAAAAGCCGCGCTATTCTTTATTTACAGATGGAATCTGTCGTGATTGTGCGTGCGGGCGCGGCATAAGGGGAACAATGAATTTTCCAGATTTTACGGTGTATTATTGTAATAGATCTACTTATTCTTTGTTTACAGATGGAATGTGGCGGGATTGTGCGTGCGGGCGCGGCATAAGGGGAACAATGAATTTTCCAGATTTTACGGTGTATTTTTGTAATAGATCTACTTATTCTTTGTTTACAGAAGGAATGTGGCGGGATTGTGCGTGCGGGCGCGGTATAACAGGAACGATGAATTTTCCAGATTTTACGGTGTATTTTTGTAATAGATCTACTTATTCTTTGTTTACAGATGGAATGTGGCGGGATTGTGCGTGCGGGCGCGGTATAACGGGAACGATGAATTTTCCAGATTTTACGGTGTATTTTTGGTAATAAATCTACTTATTCTTTGTTTACAGATGGAATGTGGCGGGATTGTGCTTGAGGGCGCGGTATAACGGGAACGATCAATTTTCCAGATTTTACGGTGTATTGTTGTAATAGATCTACTTATTCTTTGTTTACAGATGGAATGTGGCGGGATTGTGCGTGCGGGCGCGGTATAACGGGAACGATGACTTTTCCAGATCTTACGGTGTATTATTGTAATAGATCTACTTATTCTTTGTTTACAGATGGAATGTGGCGGGATTGTGCGTGCGGGCGCGGTATAACGGGAACGATGAATTTTCCAGATTTTACGGTGTATTTTTGTAATAGATCTACTTATTCTTTGTTTACAGATGGAATGTGGCGGGATTGTGCGTGCGGGCGCGGTATAACGGGAACGATGAATTTTCCAGATTTTACGGTGTATTTTTGTAATAGATCTACTTATTCTTTGTTTACAGATGGAATGTGGCGGGATTGTGCGTGCGGGCGCGGCATAACGGGAACGATGAATTTTCCAGATTTTACGGTGTATTTTTGTAATAGATCTACTTATTCTTTGTTTACAGATGGAATGTGGCGGGATTGTGCGTGCGGGCGCGGTATAACGGGAACGATGACTTTTCCAGATTTTACGGTGTATTATTGTAATAGATCTACTTATTCTTTGTTTACAGATGGAATGTGGCGGGATTGTGCGTGCGGGCGCGGTATAACGGGAACGATGATTTATCCAGACTGTATGGTATATCCTTGTTATCCTATTTTACAGATGGGCTGTGGCGAGATTGTGCGTGTGGGCGTGGTCCTACAGGAACGATGAATTTCCCAGACTTTTCGGTGTATTATTGTAATACCGATTATTGCAATCATCTATCTGCACCAATAAAAAAGAGCCGACCATAAAAGTAAAAGGGGACCGACCATAAAAGTAATTAGGGGCAGACCATATAAGAAAAAGAGAAATTTAATGAGACATTCCATTCCGATTAATATAATCATCGACTGGTACCAACAAAAAGGGGCGGACCAAAAAAGTAAAAAAAAAGGCCGACCATAAAAGTAAAAGAGACATTTAATGAGACATCTAATTCTGATAATTGTAATAGAATCTAATCTATATGCACCAATAGAAATGGACCGACCAAAAAAGTAAAAGAGACATTTTATGACACATCACATTCCGATTTTACTCTAGTAAAGTGTGTTTTGTTGCAATTATTGTTTATTCTTATTTGATTTATTGTTGTAAGCTTTTGTAAAGTAGTTGCTGATACATGTAATCTATGAAAACGCTTTTAATTAAAGTCTGGACGGAAACGAGAAATTTTATTTTAATAACTTCCATACTATCAAAGGGATTCAACACAAACTTGGAATACTTATTCACCATCACACCCTCTATATTTGGAGTTATGCCCCTTTATACTAAGCAACTTAGAAAGTCGAGCGCGCTGTCTTCGGACAGCTCTTGTTACATTCTGGTAATTAAGATTCACAAAAGGTTTAGTGCTTGGCACAACCAAGTCAACGAATAATGCGAATCACTTTCATTTGATTTTTTCACTGTTTCTATTTAGAAGAAATATGGCAAGCAAAGTATGTGTAGCGTTTTCACTTTTGTTCAGTATATAAACATAATCATTTTGAACGATTTAGAATTTTGAATTAGTGCATGCTTATGGAAATATGGACAAAAAAGTTCAAAGTTACCTTCCTTGCATATGAATATAGAGTAAAACAATATTTGTAAATTATTTTTTTTCTTGAAGCATAATCTTGAAATCCGGCACGATGAATCAACTTATGTGAAGTGTATTTACAAGTGTGTGAAATTCTGCTTCAGACCGAAATCAAATTGATCAAGTACTAAACGGAGGTGCGTTCTTTAGAGCGAGATATCTTGAGATATCTTGAGATTTCTCAAGATATTTTAGGATAAAGCGTTCTTTTAGAGCAAGATTTTTCAGACGCTCAATTGGAGGCGCCATTACCCTATACTTCGTGCGGAACCCCTCGGTCAACTCTGTACAAACAATATAAAGAGACTTGACCGAGTTTTTCCGAACATTCCATAATTCATAAACCGTGGTGTTCCGAATGTTCCATACTTTACACAAATGACGTCATGATGGCGTCATTTGTATGAAAAAAATGGAGCATTCGGAACAGCTCAGTCAAAGTCTCGGTCTTAAAAACGCTTTATCCAAAACACATTAAGAAATCTTTAAAAATCTCGCTCTAAAGAACGCGCCTCGGGTCACATTTGAATAATTTACAAATTGTGATGTTTTGAAAAGTGATGATAAAACAAGCTCTATATTACCATGGTAGGGAATCACATGACACAGCAATTTAAAACAAACTTCAATTACTATATTATCTGCGTAGTCCTCGCAGCCAGACTAGGGCCGACGCTTGTCTTCTTTGTCTAATTTCCAAAATCCGGAATTTCTTACCATATTTTCTTTTTTCGCATGCGCGATCTGGTTGACCTGTGCCGAGTCTGACAAGTTTGTCAAAATTTGGATTTTCGGAGTTCGCATAAGGTCCCTTTTAGTGTGACGGATCACAAATTTGAAAGGTGCTGTAGACGACCAAATGATTTTTGTTAAGGTTTTTGGTAAGTAGAAGTTGTACACAAAAACATGAAGAATATATTGAGGCAAAAGCAGAAAATGCTGGTTATTAGTAGATGACGAAATAAAAGCTTTCTACAATAATCTAAGTACTACCCTGGAGCATATTCCGGCTCACAATTTTCTCTTGGTAGCAGGAGATTTTAACGCTAAGCTTGTAACAGATTGTGCCAAATTCACCTACCATACAGAAAACAACTGCAATGGTGAGCGTATGGTTGACTTAAAGGAAGAATTTAATCTCATTGCAGCTAATACTAAGTTTATGAAAAACAAAAATCAACTCTGGACCTTTGAGTATCCTAATGGCAGCAGAGCCCAGATAGATTTCATTCTGGTCCGTAAAAAGTGGCAGAACAGCATTAAAGATTGTCGAGCATAAACTCATCTTTCTCTTCAGTAGGATCTGACCATAGAACCGTCTCTGCAAAGGTTAAACTAAGTTTTAGGGTTTCGAAGAAACCAAATCAGATCCTATGAAAGGCATTGACTGGAAAGCGGTTTACCGCGACAAGAATCTGTCATCTCAATACGCAGTGGATGTGTTTAATATATTCCAGAAACTTTCCCATTTTGACTCGGAGAACTGTCCGTTAGATTCAAGTAACATAGATCTCGTATATGGAAGCTTGATTCAATCTAATGAAGAGGTAGCTCTATCTACACTTCCCAAAAAGACAAAGTCTCAAAAAAGTCCAGTTAGTTCAGGCACCAAAATCTTAGATGCACGAGAAAATCTTAAAAAAATATCATCATTGTCCCACTGCCACCCTTCTCCAAGCAACAAAAAGAAGTTAACATCTGCTAAAAAGTCATTAGACCATACATATCTTGAGGCAGAGGTAGCGTATATTAACGGGAAAATAACTGAAATCCCAAACCTTCATATAAACCAACAACATTCGGCAGCCTGGAAAACCATAAATGAACTAGCTGGTAAAGGTTCAAAGCCTCCACCAACAATAAAGGGTAGCAGCTGAGAGCAACGGCTTGGTAACTGGCTTTGTCATTTCAAAAAAAATTCTTGGTAATCCTGCTAGTCTTCCAGATCAAGTGTCTCTCCCTAAAGTCCAAATTAGTAATAATTTAAGAATACCAATAGGAGATTTCACAATCGTAGAGTTACAAAATGTTCTTGGAAAGCAGAAGAACAAAGCCCTTGGCCCAGATAAGATCCCGGCCATCTTGTGGAAGGACCCCATTTTTCATCAGTTACTTCTTGATCTCTGCAACTATGCGAAGACGAGTCAAATTTCACCAACCATCTGGCTACGGTCACAAATCATCCCAATTCCTAAAAAAGGCGATTTGACACTGCCAACAAATTATCGTGGTATTTCATTGCTTCCGATAGCTGCAAAAATCTATAACAAGCTGCTACTGAATAGAATTCGCCCTGACGTTGAACCCATTCTACGCAAAAACCAAAATGGCTTTCGCCCAGGGCGTTCTACTCTTGGACAAATCCTAACATTGCGTAGAATAATAGAGGAAATCACATTTTGCAATAAAACTGCATCTTTAATCTTTGTTGATTTCAGTAAAGCTTTCGACTCAGTCAACCGAGAAACTATGTTTGAGATCCTTGAACTCTATGGTACAGGTCGGAGACAAGAGGGTAGAACTAGAATCATGAGGATGCCACGGTAAATTCGGACCACTTGTTGGCTTTGTCAAATTGATAATACATTTAAGGTGATATTTATTACCAGGCTCGCTTGGCTGGGCCGTTAATCACTCCCTAGTGTAGAATTTGATGATTGACTGTGAAACCATGTGCAGCTTCCAGAGATTCTTTATTTTCTCAAAATTCGAAACAGCTTTCTTAACAGAATTTTAGACTATTCGAATTTGAAAACTGCTACAAATGACAAAAAAGGTTGTCAATAAAATGATTTTTTGTTCAACATAGCCATAAAAAGGACTGCTTTAACATTTGCATTTTCCTTTTGTCTCAATACTTTCCTAAGCTTTGTCTAAATTGGAGGTCAAAACCAGGTCTTTTTGTAAAAGGTATAAACAAATGATCAAATTTGTAATCAAAATTGAAGACTTTCCCAAATTAAGGAAGAAATAAATACTTTAATGCCATAGATGATTGACGAGGCGTAACCTTTTTCAAAGGTTTGATTTTTAAAAATGAAAATTCATGGAAAATTATGAACTGCTGATATAAAAATACTTTTTACTTTGTCTGAATATTTTAAAGTATCATAAAGCTGTAGATATACTGTAAAAATGAAATTTTGTGTCCCTGTACCAGTCAATATATAATAGACTGGTATAGAGGGAAATACCAAAATGCTGATAACAGTAGGCTTTTCCCCCACTATTTCTTTTAAAGTGACAATTCAGAATTTTTTGTAATAAATTTTACTTTTATTTTTATCTGAAAGAGCATATATCCTTATGAAAATTCTGAAAATTTCAAGCCAAAATATTGTGCCGTTTACGAGAAATTTATATTGTTGTGTTAAAATTGAACAAATTGTTGTGGACAACAGTTCGGATTTATATGCAATTTATCGATTATGTCTTAACTTTAAATGCGCGTTTCTCGCTTATTGGCAACAACTTAAAAAAGCTAATATTATTTATACTCATTAGAATAACCAATCTTGGCATCAAGACATACTTTAAAAAATTGAAATTGGAATGAAATGTCCCTTTAAGGGGGGGGGGGATGCTCCAGTTTCCTAATTTTTTTCCCAATAATAGAATTTCTTTATATTTTCTATATTGAAATTACATGTTATTATCAATTGAAAAATAAAATAAAAATGGATGGTCAGCGATCTTGTTTGAATTTTATAGGCATTCGTATCACATACCCCTACAGCGAAAAAATGCACAATTTCTTGCACCTGTCCAAGGTCACTAAAATGCTAATAAAATGCTGTATATTCATCGTTTAGTCCCAAAAATGGATTTAAAGTAACGTCTTACATTGAATAAGAACAGAAAACCCAAAATATGTGCTATCATAAACACGTAAATGTATAAAACAGCATGCTCACATGTTCGGTTAGATCAACGAAGCTGGAGTGTTTAATCTCAAAATTTGCATATTTTTGGAAATATTTCAAGTTGTACATAATAGAATTTGATAAAACTCCCTCCTTTGTATCAAGCAACATATCCTGGTAATAATTCAAAAAGAAAATGTATAGGTCAGCTGACTTATTAGTGAATTACAGCATTTTTTATCAGCTACACATGAATAAAATGACGCAAAACAGTGGTAACTGCGTACACACTTACGACTGTCTTGCTCTAAATAATCGATTTCCATCTTGAGGAAATCAGTTTCGCATAATAAATACACTTTTTAACGTCGAAAATGCTAAATTGTAATGATGTGGTATATTATTGAACATATGGTAGCGAAACATATTGGTACGAAACATTTAATTTACTACAGTAATGACCGAGTGTTCCGAAAAACTGGAGCATTCCCCCTTTAGTTGTTTTATCTTAAGCCATTTGGAACCTGATTGTTGTTATTATTTATTCACCGACCGCGGCCATGGCGCAGTTGGTAGCGCATAGATCTGCCTCTCATTCGAGAGGTCCCGGCTTTGATACCCGGCCACGGCAAATACCCTTACTGACAAAATTGTCACCCATTAATGGTTTGATATCGTGAACCTATGTGGGGGGGGGGAGCAGTTGGAGGCTCGGTAAGGGTGTTGTGGTAGTACTGGTATAAGAAAGGCCATGAATCCATGGTTAGGTGCTCCAGCCGCCGCGATATGATCTTAGTAGTTGAAAATAGCGTAACCCCCCCCCCACCCCCCCCCCCCCCAAAAAAAAAATCAAATTATTTTCTCTCCGTATTTTTGTAAGGGCTACCTGTTACCAAGTTTAGATGGGTAAAAAATGATGAATAGTCTTTTCTCTAATAGTTTTAAACATTGTACAAAATTTCAGACTTGTCTAGGGGGGAAATGAGAAAATGGTGTATATACTGAGAGGCAAAAGAAAGTATACACTTTTTATCTTTAAATATCTCTCTTAATTTCCATCATATCGACTAAAAATTTTGTATTTTTTATTTCTGCTCCAAAACCAATAACACAATTGTGATAAATTTCACCTGAAATTGCTTTGACTACCCATACTCCTGCTACATGCCGATTTAGCAAACTTTGCACGTGCGACTTAGCGGAGCATCAAATATTGCCGTTAATCCGTATTTGGTGTCTTCAATCCTTATTACAACAAATCACAACGTCAAATTTTCTCTAACATTCTAATGCAACTCTCGGTGGCTGGTAGAAATCGATCAATGTGCATTAAGACCCATTTTTCTATGACGCAGCATAATAATGAAAGACACGTGACTCTGTATTCATTTAGTCAGGTGACTAGGGACATTCCACGCAAAATCAAAATCCGCCAATAAATTTAGAAGGAGTTATGTCAGATAACCCGTTTGCAACAAGTCCGATTTTGCCATGACGCACAGTAATATGAAAAATCACTAACAATGTACGCATAGTCCTAAGTGACTAGACATTTTCTGTGAAAATTTTATCAAAATCTGTTCAAAAATGTAGGGGATCTGTCAACGTATATGCTTGCATTAATTAAGCGATTAAGTCCCCTTTTTCGATGACGCTGTATGCCATGAAAAAACCATCGCAACGCACGAAAAGATAGATGGACAGAAAGGGTGAAAAGGTTACATCAATAAACGAATACCACCGGCGGCGTTTAAAAATCGTACACACTCTATTAATCGGTTTCTCCGAAAACGTGAAAGAACTGGGGTGTATACTTAAGGGGGAATGCTCCAGTTTTTCGGAACACTCGGTCATTACTGTAGTAAATCAACTGTTTCGTACCAATATGTTTCGCTACCATATTTTCAATAATATAACACATAATTATAATTTTCCATTTTCGACTGTAAAAGTGTATTTATTATGCAAAACTGAGCAAGACAGTCGTAAGTGAGTCATTTTATTCATGTGTAGCTGATACAAATTGCTGTAATTCACTAATAAGTGCGCTGACCTATACATTTTCTTTTTGAATCATTACCAGGACATGTTGCTTAATACCATGAGGGGTTTTTATGAAATTCTATTATGTAGAACTTGAAATATTTCCAAAACTATGCAAATTTTGACACAAATCACTCCAGCTTCGTTGATCTAACCGAACACGTGAGCATGCTGTTTTGTACATTTACGCGTTTATGATAGCACATATTTTGGGTTTTCTGTTCTTATTCAATGTAAGACGTTACTTTAAACCCGTTTTCTGGATTAAACGATGTATAATTATACAACATTTTATTAGCATTTTACTGACCTTGGACAGGTGCAAGAAATTGTGCATTTTTTCGATGTAGGGGTATGTGATACGAATGCCTATAAAATTCAAACAAGATCGCTGACCATCCATTTTTATTTTAATTTTCAATTGGTAATAACATGTAATTTCAACATACAAAATATAATTAAATTCTGTTATTGAGAATTTTTTTTAGGAAACTGGAGCATTCCCCCTTAATTTTGCCTCTCAGTATATTTACTTTTTTCACGCTGTTCCTTGGAAGCGTAAAACTATCTCTTTTCTTCAAAAGAACTAACCTAAGTCTAGATGACAAAATTAAGAAAGGTTTAAAATTCATGTTTTTTATGACATCTGTACCATTTTCCACACAACATAATTTTAGACTGGTCTTATTATGACATACGAATGATGCAGGCAATAAAATGGTTGAAGTAGGTAGCTAATGTGTGTACAATATTTCACAGGAAATTAAAGCAAGAAGAGAAATTCTTGGTGATCAGCATTTTCTTCTTTTGTCCCATGATTTTTCTCTGTTTTTTTAGACATGGTTTAACCCCTTTCCCAAACAAGACCGGTTTTTGACGTCCTTAAGACCTAGCGTCCACTAGGACGCGGAAGGTATGCGGAATCAAATAATCTTACTTCGGCATACCTTCCGCGACGAAACTAAATTTTTTTAACCGTTATGAATTTATCAGCGCATTGTCCCTGAACTTAACGCATGCATACCTAGTATTTTCCGCGTAAACAATCCGCAATTGTGCCGAATAAACGGCGACATATTCCAGACAACGCAGACTAGTTTCGTATTGCATCCGGAAAGATTTCGGAAATCCCGATCAAACACGCACGAGTTAAATGAAATGCCAATTTCACACGTGTTTTTATTCGTTTTCATTAGAATTAGATGGAATTTCATCAAGGACGTCGAATGTATACAGACTGCTTTACTATTGAATATTATCTTCCGATGAGGATGTCATACTTTAACAATTATAGACGTCGACGACGCCATACAGATGGTGGATTTGGCCATGACTTACAATTGAAAGACGGCGTCAGTTAGGGCAATATGAAACCCTTACGTACGATCTACGGATTGAAGACGTTTCAGAGAATAAAACTGTAGAAAACATAATTATAAAATCATATTGGTTACGACATTCATTTGTGGTTTCCTTTCACTATTATTTCTAGGCCATATAATACACGATTTTCGTATGTTTTAATTTTCTATTTTATTCAAGAATAGTAGATCTACGATTATCGTTATTTTCCTGAATGCCTCCTGTACTATGCATGTTTATAATGATATTCTGTAAACATGGAACATATATTTAGACGCATTCAATTAATGTTCCTTTCCTCCAACCAACTTTGACTAGGAACCAACTATCTTTTTAACTCTACTTTGCAAAAAGCAAACATTAAATAAGTCAAATTCAAAGGCGTTGTAGTGTTGCCAGAATGAACAATCTCTGCGATGAGGTGGGAAATATTGAGGAAGAAAGTGCTTCTATTATTTCGACACTATAACATTTAGGCTACATGTATGCGTCAAATGAATCAACTTTTCTGGAAAGGATTTTGCTATCAAGCTTGTATTGTTTTTGGTATTAGATTAAAATGCAAAACGGTAAAATGAAGAAAATACCTTTACTTTTCCTCGATGTTTTTATAATAATAATAATAATAATAATAATAATAATAATAATAATAATAATAATAATAATAATAATAATAATAATAATAATAATAATAATAATAATAATAATAATAATAATAATAATTAAAAAATGAATTCCGTATCATTTACTCCGTAGCCCAAAATGACTGTGATTCAGTCAGTGAATAATTTTATTTTTTAAAGGATCGCGGGGTGTTCCCTGTGAGTTCAGTGTGTATACGAGCCAATATTTATTTTCGTGGAAATCTGACAAAAAAAGTTCAATTTTTATTTCCAATTTATTCTGTGAATTTCTGGTTCAGGATGAAAGTACTACATTTAAAGTAATGAATAACGTTAACAGGAACATTCCGATGCACATGGAAATACTCGAGATCGTCTTTCATAAATCTATGGTCTCAATAAAATGTCCTCGCTGTAACAACCAGATTTTCTTTCAGAAATTCGATTTGCAAGTTTTAAGATTATTTCAAAGTATGTTTTTTGAGAATAAGAATCCAGACTGAAGGAATTATGTTCAAGTCGATTTCCAAAAATGATTCGTTTGGCTTTTTTTCAATGTAGTATTGTATTTTCCTAATTAAATAGAGAATTTTGTATGTGTCAAATGTAATAAAGCTTCTATCTAAGACAAAATGTATGTGCATGTACTTTAGACTCTAGAAAATAATATTCTCTTTGTATTTCAGGCACTATAAAATTAGCGTAACACTTTTTTGTGAAATAATTTGCCGAAAGTGCATCGTTACATCGAGGACATATTAGTTATTGCAAGGACAATATTCGCTATTTTATGAAATAAACAGAAAGAAATTAATTTCACTATTGTATTCAAGCTTCAAATAATTAGGTTAAAAAACATACCAATTTTACCATCAAAACACATAATTTTTATTGAACCATGCTGTAGTTTGTAATAAAAAAGTCTTTGTTATTGGAATGACATTTACCAGTACTGTGAGGACTTATATTTAAATATTTTTCCATTTCTTACATTGTATTGACCTATATATGGTCTTTAAATATCAAAATCAATGCAATTGTAAAAAATGTATGCATTTAAATGTAAAAGTCACTTTGTTAAACCCTTTCAAAAACGTTAAATTTTATGCTATGTTACAACTGCTGATCAAGTCAAATCGATCGCACTGACTGCTCAAATTCACCCATTATTCCCGACTTAAAGACTTTTCTCGATCTCTACTCGATCAACCCGACCTCTACCTTCTATTTGATCGAATGAACAGATAAAGCACAGATCGAGTTGATCGAGATGTGGTTGGGAGCCACATGAGTAAAAGGCCATGTGATCGATATAAAGATGTTAATCAGATCACACTCGATCTCCAGTTTTGATTGATTCCTGATCTGGTCGATCGCCTTTCCGATCAATACGCGATCGCTTTTCAATCAACTTTCTACCCAATCTTACACAAATATTTCTTTTATATATAAACAAATAGAGAAAGATGACAAAGTGGTGCGGATAAAGCTCGATTACCACGACCATTCCCGATTACAAATGGCGATCGAGTTCGATCTGTACTCGATCGCTTGATTCGGCATGGTCCAGTTGATTTGATCGGCAGTGGATACCTAGCATAAAAATTATACAACTTGAAAGCTATTGAAGACTACAAAAATGAAGTTTATGAAAACTTGTGTGTACAATATATAGATGATTGGATATCAAGGGATATCAAGGGAAACGGAGTCAGAGCTGGTAATCAGCATTATTTTTACTTCTCTTACTTTAGTGTTCGTAAAACCTTCTTCTTTGTAAAAAAATGAGAAGACCCGAAGAAAGTTAAGCAATTACAAATACGACGAAAAACAGAGAAAAAATATGGAATGTCTTAAACCTTCTCGTCAAACCATAAAATATCACATTGGGAAAATAATAACATAATGAAAATTCAAGTAAAAAATATTCAAGATATAGTAAATCGTTTAGGAGCGAAAAATCTCGACCATAGTCTGACTGTACAGTCTTGGCATACTGATTGGGTTCGATCCTTTTAGCAATATACGCAGATGATTTGTTGTTGTTGTTGTTGTTATTTCTTTTTTGGAAGATAGCTCATATAATAATTTAGATACACGATTGTAATACGTTGAGTGTCCTAAAACCGATTGTCCAAAAAACAAAACAAAACAAAAAGAAATAAAGTAATTTGAAAATGTCTTCTTCTTAACTTCTTGTTTACCAAGATAAGATAATATTTGACAAAAAAAAATCCATCTTTTTTTCGGGATGAAATGTTGTGATTGCAAGATTACATGCACGATTCGAATCAATGCATGTAAATTGCCTTGAAAATTAAAAAAAATCTACATGTCTTTCCACGGCACCCCTATAGCACCAGGAACTACTTTGCCATGACCACTTTAAAAAAATGACTTAGTGATTTCTTCAAAACCCATGGAACAAAGATATACAGATTCATACCTTAAAAAGAAATAGTGTATTATGTCTCTCCGATATTGAGGAAAGGTCATTTCAGAACGATCATTTAGAATTAATCTTGTCTATAAATCTAGAATTATATCCTTCATACAACATTCCAAGGTGATTGGCAAAATATCTCCATTAGACTAGTGATAAAATTCATTCATTCGTGGTACCAAGAATCCATAAATGTGTCAGGAGTCCTTGCAATAACGATTCCAAGTCCGCTCCGTAACAACTGATCGGTACACATGTTTGGTAACAGTAATTATATTTTTTTCAGCTGAAATACTTCGCTTTCCTATTATAGTTTGAGACAATTATGCACCAAGACCCTTTTCTCTTAGGCAAAAAGTCCATATTACATAAGAAAACTTATTATGTCTTTGCGGTAACGATTTTCGTACTCCCAGTAACAAAACTGTCGTTATTGCGAGGACCGTTATTGCGAGGAATTCCTCGACCATTCGCTCCAAATTACACACAAGAATAACTAGGGAGAAAATACGTTGCATGCTGTAAACGACATGATTCTATATCTGAATAAGTAAAGCTAAACGATTCTAAGATCTAATATAGTGTGGTTGATCGCGTTGCATAGAAAACGAAAAAATAAGTCTACGCAGCCAACGGCGTACCTAATTTGCCTCGCAACTTCGAAACCAAGTATTACTTTGTTTTCATCTAAACATCGTGGCTTTGATGAGTGTTTCCACCTCCGTTTGGGTTGTATTTAAAGGAAATCTAATCAAAAATACTTTGATTACGCACATGTAAGTTATTGCGAGGACATTTCGTATCAAAAATCCAGGGACAGACATATATGGCCAAAAATCTTCGTCGAATTTCTATTTTCTCAAAAAGGACTGGCACTATCAATAATGTGAGATATAAAACATTAATGAAATGAAGAAAAATGCGATCTTTACCGATTATTTCATATCGAAAATCATGTTGGAAATTGATAATTTTTTTCCAGGGACAAGAGAAAATGGTCATTTTCCGGTACAAAAGTGCAATATTTTCAGAAACATTCCATCTGCCAGGCCAAATAAACTGTCTGTTTTTTTGGTAGTGATGGTCGTTATACGGTGTACCTGAAATGACATGTTCATGAAAAGCCATTTCTGAGAAAATGAGCCAGGACAGCGATTTCCACGAAATAAAATATTGGCTCATACTGAAACCGTTCTCATCGTCCTGAATTCGTGCCGAAACCCTTCCGTACTGTTAACCCGGATATTCCGTGCAATAAACTGAGTGTCTGCAAGCTGTCCGCGTGACTGAATTAGTACGGGTCAATCGCGAAAGATTCGAGATATCATGACGATGTCCTTACGACAACGCAGACAAGTTGCCGAAGATATGCGGACAATCATTTCGGCGTCGAAATTTTGCTCTCGATCAAAATTTCGACGCGGACAAAATTGGTGGTCCGGAAGGCTACGAATCATTCGGAAGGTTTGGTGATAACATTAAGAAGGCATTAGGAACGTGCGGAAGGTCTGCAGAACATTACTTTTTCTGTCCGAATACATTCGGCGTATTGTCCGTGCTCTAGTGGACGCTAGGTCTAATAGAATAGGCTCGAGAAAACAATGTAGCAAAAAAGTAAATGTTGAGGTTCAGCATTTTCTCCATTTTGTCTCATGGTCACCAACATTGTCTCTTGTTTCATTAATTTCTTATCTTTGTTGTACACAATTTTTATCAACTCTTATTCTGTTGACTGCATACTGCATTGTCGTTCAAGTTGGAACAGTCTAAATTTGTGCAGTTTGGGAAAGCGTTAAGGAGGACTTTTGGGGTGGGTACGGACTGATGGCTCAAAAGCAGTACCATTTCCTTTTTCACTCTTACAGGGTTAAAGATCCCAGAACCCTTTTCCAACCACAATTTTGAGCTGTTGTAATACAAAGGATTTTTTAAGATGAAAAACTGGATGTCAATGAAGATTGTGTCTTTATTGAAAGAAATACAGAATATAATGAGGCAAAAAGAAAAACGATGAGTAGTAACATGTTTGACTTTTGCCGCTCTGTTTCCTCAAGTACCGGTATTTTTTCTTAGGGAAATCAAAATAAAACATCTGATTTCGAAAAATGGCATGTTATTTGAAACAGCAGTGAATCCTGTCGGCTTATGCCTAGTCGAAGTTTGATCAGGATCCGTACAGCTGCTTGACATTATGGACATAGGTGATGCCAAAGTGAGAACAGCGATTATGCAAGGGACAATAATCATGACATGGCGAGAACATTGCAACTGAATTGTAGATTGAGGAAATTCAGTCACTTTGAGAGAAAAACATGTGTCTTGATCATATCTTTTATATTGTGCAGGTTGATCAGGACCCATGTTGGTCTTTACTGCAAAGGGGCTCTTATACCATATCTTAACTGATTTGGTAACCAGTAAACAGTTCAAAATAAGCCCATTATAGATAGACAACGACCTGTGAATGATCAAAGATCAGCGAGTCTAAATTGACTGGGGAATAGGGATTTCCATGATTTCGAACTATAAAAATATGTGACTCGAACCCGTCTTCCTGTAATAAATCGACGAAGTACTATCTGGATACAGCTACTGAACTCACACGGCATCGCGGACAGCACGCACTATCTGTCATTGTTCGTTTTTATTCAGTGGGGAAAAAAGCACTCCTCCCTATTTACATGTATTGGAATATACCGTAACTTTTCGTCAGGGCTCATAACTTGATGTCCATTTATACTCGTAAGTCCCGGTAAACAAAAGAGATACAACAACAAAGAACAAATATAATCAATATCTTATATCTACAAAATATATTGTCCAGCAAGGTTAACCCGGGACAACTAAATTTTCGTGCGCAAAGTCCGTTAGTTGAGTGTCTTAACAAAACAAAGCCGAAGTGGGGTCATTACATATGCAGATGTCCCGGGTTAATCTTGCTGGACAATACAAACTTTAAGTGAAAAATATGAATATATCTTGTAGACTATATACAAGGCAGGAACACAACAAGGGCTTAGTGCAAAATTATTGTAACTGTGCGGGGAGAGGGAAAGAACTTAATTCAAGTTAAAGAGAGAAAACATTTTTAAAATTCTATATATCTTTTAAAACCCAATATTAGAACACATGATGTATTCCTTCCTAAAGAATAAGAAATTAAAAAAATGAATTTCTGAAAAACAGAATTTCCAGACTGATCTTTAACATTCAAGCATGCATGTGAAATCAAAACAATGAAACATTGATTAGGGTGGCAGGGATCCCATTAAAAGTAAATGGGCCCTCTGGAACAGATCTTCAGCAGTAAATAATTGGTGTCAATCACCAACAAGCTTGGCTGGGGAACCATTTATACAGTAAATCTAGAGGTGGAAAAATGGCCAGAAAATTGAAAATCCCGGTCTTGTCTCCTGGCTGGGTATACCAGAAGAAATCATTGAAGCAATTAAAGTCCTATATACAAACACACAGGCCACTGTGTTGACGCCTGATGGTGAAACAGAACCCTTCGACATCTTGGCAGGCATCCTCCAAGGCGATACACTAGCACCATTTCTCTTCATCATAGTAATAGACTATATCATGCGCGTATCAGTAGATACAATAAGGGAAAATGGACTTCTGTATCAGCCTAGAAAAAGTTCACGATATCCTGCACTTTACATTACCAATGCTGATTTTGCAGATAACATTGCCTTGTTGTCTGACAACCTCATAGGTGCCCAAGCCCTGCTTACCTTCCTTGAATCAGCAGCCAATTGTACAGGTCTCCGCTTGAACGAAACCAAAACTGAATGTATGCCAGTAAATATCCGCAATTGCAACGAGATCAAAACACTCTCTAATAACATCCTGAAATGTGTCGATGACTACAAATATCTAGGATCGCACATAAGAAACTCCGAGAAAGACTTAAACATCAGGAAAGGGTTAGCATGGAATGCTTATAACAAAATGGACAAGATCTGGAAATCGAATCTCGCTCGTGAATTCAAAATCCAAATCTTCCGAGCACTTATCGAACCAGTTTTACTGTACGGATCAGAAACTTGGACACTTTCAGCAAAACAACAACGCCGCCTGGATGGATGTTATACACGTATTTTGAGAAAAGTCCTCAATCTGTCATGGAGGAGCCATCCTACTCTTGAAATGATATATGGTGACCTACCCAGAGTATCTGACATAGTATGTAAAAGACGTGTCCAGTTTGCTGGACATTGTGCACGTGCCACGGATGAACTTGTATCATCATTTGTACTCTGGAGACATCCATCATCAGACAATCGGTCACGCAAATTAACATTTCCAGATAGGATAAAGCAGGATACGTCGATCCCTAAGGAAGATCTCCTTGTAGCTATGACAGACAAGCGGTACTGGAGAAGTGTAGTGGATTCAATCTCGGCCGAGGCCGCAAGATGATGATGATTAGTAGACTACATGTAGACTACATGTAGTGATAGAAACAAAGTTATCACTTATACATGGCAGTTGCTTAAAAGACTTTGCAAAAAAAAAAAAAAAAAAAAAAAAAAAAATAAGTCCCAAAAGGGTAACAACTCCACAAGATTAATTGTCAGAGAAACGAATCTTTGCCTAAAACATGACATGAGACATGACAGTTGCACGTAAACACTTATCCGAAGCATTACGCCGACGCTGTCGCCGACGCCGACTGCGGAGCGTTCGGAATCATAGGCACTTGGGTTCAGGAATTTTAACAACTTACAAGAAATATAGTCAAATATATAAATAAAGAAAAGGTTGGACAGCGACCATTTAATCAAGTAACGGAAGTCCTCGTTTTTTCATCAAAGTACCAAAAGTACTCAAGTGCTCCGTACATGTCGGCACTTTTTTGCAATCGGTCTCTACCAAAACAGCGAAATAGATCTCAATGAATGGTAAGAACATTCTCACATATTTGTATCATCATAATTAATAAAAAAAATTGCAAAAAAGTGCCGACGTGTCTAGAGCACTTGAGTACTATACTGTGGCATTACCACACAATGACCCCTTTTGACTCCCTACAAGAGAATTGTTTTGAAAAACATTGTGGAAAATGAAGAAATTGCTTGTGACAAGCAATTTCTTCATTACCCACAATGTTTTCTACCCAAAATGACAAAAATATATAAAATTTCATGAAATTGTCGTCTGTATCATCTTTGAATTTGGAACAGACCAATATTCTGTCGTTTTGGAAAGGGCTAAAGGAAGTCTCAAGTAATGTCTTTCGTAAGATATATACATGAGTGTACTCTTACTTAGCCAGCTTTATTCGGTATCTTCAAAACACTTAATCCCTTCCCAAACAAGACATGGTTTTGACGCGAATAATGCAAAAGAAACAAAAGCAGAAAATGCTGATGATCAACATTTTCTCCTTTTGTCTCAAATTGAATATTTTCTGCGCTATATTTTTACACAAATCACATCTTTATTAACATACAGTTTGTTGTCTGCAGCAGCTTTCAAATAAAGCAACCCAAAAATTTCGTCGCCTGGGAAAGGGTGAATTAACTCACCACCAGACGACAAAATTTTTGACTGTTCGAATTTGAAAGACGTGGCAGACGACAATTTCAAGTTGATGAAAATTTATAATTCTTGATATTTTGGATTAGAGAAACATAGTGGAAAATGAAGCAATGATTGATACAAGCAATTTCTTCATTTTCCACAATGCTTGTCACAAGCAATTTCTTCATTTTCCACAATGCTTTCCAAAGCCATTGCCTTTTGGGGAGTCAAAAACAGTTAATGTATGGTAATGGGTTGAAGGCGAACTTCAACACTGTTATGTCATTTTGGATAAAGTGGCTGAACAAGCGTCGTTTCACGGGGAACAAATCTACGATTATGCAGACTTTCATCTATAAACAAACTTTGTGTTTATTGTTTGTTATTCTTCTATCAACCGGTAAGTTGTTTTTATTTTCTTAACCCTTTCCCAAACAAGACCTGGTTTTGACGTTCCTAATAGAAAAGGCTTAGGAAAACATTGAAACAAAAGAAGAAACTGCTAATAACCAGCAGTTTCTCCTTTTGTCTCAATATTTAGTATGCCAGATTTTACACAAAACCTATCTTTAATAAGATCCATTTGGTCATTCGTAGCAGTTTTTGAAGTGGATCACCCTCAAATTTTGCCGTTTGGGAAAGGGTTAACGTGTAAAGGTCTCAATAAATGACCTGGCAGAGCATCACTAGCTAATAGCTAGAGATGCTCTGCCAGGTCATATATCATGAGCTATATATACAGTTATGTGTATAAGTTAATATGTAATATACGTACCAAGCTGTTATACGTTAGGATATAATCTATAGTCCATTCATCATAAGATACCAAACACTTCGTGCGAACTCGGGGGTCAACCGTGACAACGGAAACTGACGATGGTATACCTTCGTCAATTTCCAGGTGGCCTCCGCTGCAATGAAATGGACACAGGATCTTCCTTATCGATTGCCGTTGTCTCAGATGACGCCCGAAGTCACTCGATGTATTTGGTATGTGATTATGGATAAAATATACTCAGTTCCAAAAGAAAGTGTGTCCTTTCGCCTTTTGCTTTTACCTTAATTTCCACAAAGTTTATGGCACTTTAGCGTGTAAAAGTGATATCACACTTCAGATTAGACCTTAAAGAAAATTGGCATTAAAACAGATGCTGATAGAATTACTTATAAATTTACAGTCGAGTCCGGTAAGTCTGCGCGACCGGTAAGTCTGCGCACCTATTCCATTCCATCTATCAAACAGCTACTGTCTCCTTAACAACGCAAAAACAAAAGTTAATCTGTGATCCGACTTTTCAAATATCATGAATATTAAAAAAAAAAAAAAAAAAAAAAAAAAAAAAAAAAAAAACATTTTACAAAATTCCTGGTTTAACCGAGTGACACAAGTGTTTACATGTTCCTCATTAATATTCATGTGACTTTTTTTAATCGGGCCCGCAGCCTCCACATTTTTTCTCTTCTGGAAAGGTTTCAAAACTAAGTAATAAAAATATGACTTTAATTCACCTCAGATAAATAGGTCTAATGAGTCTAACCTTCCAATAAAATGTAGACATTCCACACCTAAAGTAAACAAGACTAAACTTAGTCACATTTTACTTAGCAAACGTCATCACTTCATCGAGTGACGTCACTGTGTAAATAAACGACACACAATGAGGTGCGCAGAATTTTTAGATTGACATGTTTTAACAGATCACAATATGATTTATGCTTGTTATTTGTGAGATTACAATCATGTTTTCAATGGCAAATATCGATCTTGTTTCTTAAGTGTGCAGACTTACCGGACAGCACTGTACTGCATGCACACAGCCAGATTATTAAGGTGTTGACGGTGTTGAGATTTGCACTCCTCACAGTTTCTTCTGTGTGAAGAGTTACACGGTTATATTTCGTTAAAGGGTTCGACCATGTCTTCAAAGCCATTTTCACGCTAAAGTTTGAACTTTCCTGTAAACGTTACGTGTGCGTCAACGTTAGTAATCGCTACGTTAGCAGTCTAGTAAATTGTTGTCGAACGAAGCAAAAGCGTTCTACAACAAATTTCTATGCCTTTGAGATGCCATACAAATGGACATTAGCTATTAGAACATAAATACCGCACACATTCAAATTTGTTGAAGGCTTTTGTTTTCACCAGGTTCGGTCTTGTTCACCGATGTTAATGGTAATTCGTTTTCCGCTAATGCGCTATGTACAGATGTAATGAAAATGTGATTTCATGCTAAGGTATGCCAAAAGGATTGCAGTAAATTTAATTCCAGATCGATAACCCATCCAGCACGCGAGGCATACGTGAAACACTAAAAATGCAAAATCGCAACCAACTCCAAAATCCGTGCGTGCTATGCGATTTCTTCATCAATATATCGTTGGTCAAAAGTCTTGTGATTTGTCGTACAAAATTTCATAACGGTAGACTGTATACTTTTCGAGATATTCAAAATTTAAAAGTGCACACTTTCTTTTGGAACTGAGTATATATCAAGCTATAATAAGTTTATATATATATATCTTACATTTCTAAAACAATACATGTAAAATCAAGGGCGGATCCAGGATTTTTTTCCAGGGGGGGTCCAAGCCCAAATTTTTTTCAAGGGGGGGTCCAAGCCCAAATTATGGCTTAAAATATAGTAAATGTGTAATATTACACTAAATGTACATAGCCAAAATTCAATTTTCGGCCAATTCCAGGGGGGGGGGGTCCGGACCCCCCGACCCCCCCCCTCTAGATCAGCCCATGACAATGTTGTCGACGTCCATAGCACAAATACCATTGACATACAAGAATAAAATTTTGGACATCCTCATTTTTCTTTCACCAGTCTTGCTTTAGGACATCGTCTTACTACCTAATCTATTATCACTATCATAGATTAATGAGAACTTAATCAACTTTTCTTTAAATCCTCAATTCCAAACAAAGAACTCAAAGAGAATTTCGATATATAAAATAACCTTTGCTTACAATATAGGCGAGATGTGTTTGCGAAATAATATTTCGCTGCTTTTCTTCAAAAACCTCGTATCTGCATCTTAAAACAAGCTGCAGATACGAGGATGTTGCAGAAAAGCGAAGATTTGCATCATAAACATAATTAGTCCTCCTCGCAAACAAATTTTCTAAATAAGAGAGCAGTAGTATAACACGGGATTAGCCATTTTTATTAATAATAAACAAAAGTTTTGTATCAAAACAGAGAATGAATTAAGGAAACTGAAGAACATTCATTGTTTATAGTAATAAAAATAAAAAACAAAATATATATTATGTATTATGTTTTTGTATTTATGACTTTAAACAATGAATGTTATTCATTTTCAGTATCCTAAATTCATTCTCTGTTTTTGATACAATACTTTTCCAGTTTTGATAAACTACATTTTTTTCATTCATTTAGTCTTTAGAAACTGCTTTCAAATTGGACTTATATAAACTCTTACTGTATTGAATATGTTGACCTGAATATGAAAAGTTACTACATTCGACACTCGTAATTTCGATTTCAGATGGGTCGAAATCTTAAAAATCTAGTCATCATCAATGGATATCTAAAACGCTATACAAAATTATTTCGAAATACAAACAGTCATTGAAATATACGAGTAGTAGGATAGTTTCCAGCATTTTCCCTTCCTTTCCATTTATATTTCATAAAAGAACGGTCTTGGTAAGTAACAAAAATGGCCAAGTATCTTGTAAATAAAAAAGAACGAATACATATGAGACGAACTCCAGATATGTCGAGGTATTTTGACGGTCCCTCTAAATTCGGAATAAGTGTTGACTCTGGTCGGAAAAGGAAAGAAATTGCTCGAACCGAGCATTTTTTCGTTTCCTACTAAACTCAAATGACCATATTTATTTAGAATTTACTCGGTATGAACTTTTGGATATATTGTGAAGATGACTGGACTATATTTTTACTTCGACTAAAGCAGAATTTGACTCATCTAATGTCGAGACAATGAGTGTCGACTGTATATCGCTGCTTTTCAACAAAAACCCCGTAACTGCAGTTTAAAACAAGATGCAGCTACGAGCTTTCCGTTGAAAAGTGAGGATATACAATGCCGTTTCTCTTTGTGCAGGGGTCTATGCAATTATGTGCTTCCAATCAACACCTTTTGAGACAAGAATGAGACCAATTCATTGTGGTGATCGATCTTGCATGGTGCTTATAAATATCAGTAAGTTATACACAGAACAGATTATAGAGATTTCGTTTTAAATGACCTTTTTTCTGTATATTTGTTTCGTTCTACATTATAACAAATGGGAAAATTTAAATTGAGATACAGACCAACTGAGGCCAATTCTGATCACACGTGTAATTTTGTGTGTACATATTTCTAACACATATAATCTGGCGTCTAAATTTTTAGGAGTCTGCTGATCGAGCAGTCTTCTCACGCAACATTTTCAAAATTCGATTCAACCACAAAGTAATGATTTATCTGCCCTTCATTGTCAAAATTTCTGTTTTTGACTGATTTCACTCTACTACAAACTCCAACTACAAATGATGTTTAATCAAGACAAAACTTTAACGGAATGTAAGTGACTATAAGAACTTCAAGGTGTGTACATTTCAGATTGATCGAAATCTTAGATCTTAGATCATCATATGAACATTACATACCTTTGAATTTGATGAATTAGCCATTTTGTGCCAATTTGGACTTTGATTTCAATTAAACAACCATAGATACTAACCAATCAAAAGAAAAGTCACACAAAATCCTATTTACCATAGATCTTCAACGTGTGTTATTTTCAGCCCGGTAGAAAATTTACGTATTCAATTACAATGTATGTGCCCTTGAACCTAACAATTTTTTTTTAATTTTCGACGAATCTAACTGTCACAAAATACTGATCAATAAAACAAAATTTTGACAAATATCATAGTTTTAACAGACCCCCCACCCCAATTCGTTTAATGGCAAATGGCATATATCTACAATTATTGCATATTATTAAAACGCGTGTTTTCGGGCCGTTATCAGCATTGAATAACGAGAAGAAACTGGGCTGATATCGTGAAAAACCGGTCGTTATTCGGGAGATTCATGTGCGATATCGGACCGGCTTTGCACTCAAATATCCTCGACTTGACCCTTCAAAGTAAATACATGTAATTCTCTCTTTTCCCGCAAAATTCTCAGCATCCGTGTTTGGCGCCAAATTATGACGTAACGTCGTTTTACCGACGTCACGCATAACACAAAATTCTCGGAAGATTTATCAGAACAAAACAACAATGGCGGACATTTTTGATCTCACCTCGGTTCATTTTTCGCACATATCAAGGGGTTTGGGGTAAGTAATCATTGGAATTGTATGCTTTTATGCAATAATTCACGTATTTTTCGGTCGTTAACATTCGCAGAGGCCCGCAAAATACGAAAACGACCCTCGTGCTTTGCACTCGGGCGTTAACGTATTTCTTGGGCCTCTGCGAATGCTAACTTCCTCAAAAATGTGAATTAACCCTATAGGAGATTTACCTTCTTTTTGCTCATAGAATATTCCAAAAATTCAGACTTGTGGTGCTCTTCAAGACTTTCAAGGCGTTCTTATTCTCATTCTCATTTTCTGGCGTTTGTGTGGTATCATCATTTGCGAGTAAACAATATACGATTTAGACAAAGATAATTTATTAATCAATTCATATTTTGTTATAATTTACAAAATAACACGTGGGTTCGTATGGAGCCCAGTTGGTACATGTACATGTACAATGTATTTTGTGTATGTAAAATATGTTTGGGGGTGAAGGTTTATGTACAAATAAGTATTGTTCTAATTTTCATTTGATATAATGGTCAGGATTTATTGAAACTTTTTTACGAGTATCAAAGTAATAAACTCGATGCTTCAGACCATACACTATTTATAAAGTATGTGCAAGTAATGTGTCAAGGGAAAAGGGGGCTTAATACTTTTTGTGACAAACACTTATTCGGGGAACATTATCCGTCCTTGACGGCTCCTATTCAGGTATGTATTTATCGTCGCTTTTCAACGAAAACCTCATAACTGCAGCTTTAACTGTTTCGCTTCCAAAATTCCTGGAATTGTCCTATTTCCAGTGCCAAATTTTTGAAACTTCATAATAGGGCTGATCAGTTTATAGAATAGTAAAAAATCGTTGTTTGATAATATTAAGCTGAAACATTCAAGAATCGTTGCACATGAATCGTTTTGCCTAAATTAGCATACTTTTTATCAGGCAGTTTGATCAGATGACCTTGCCCTTGACCCTGAATGACCTCATAAAGCTATTGTTTGAAAGTCGCCGATCGGCGACATTGGCAGTCTTCCTATGGGTCGCTTTTCGGCGACATTGGCAGCGAAAGAGTTTACAAGCTGCAGCTACAAGGATTTTAGTGAAAAGCAGTATTATTCTTACAGATGGGATGTGGCGGGATTGTGCGTGTGAGCGTGGTCATACAGGAACGGTGATTTATCCAGACTTTATGGTATAGTATTGTTATCCTATTTTTTACAGATGGAATGTGGCGGGATTGTGCGTGCGGGCGTGGTCATACAGGAACGGTGATTTATCCAGACTTTATGGTATAGTATTGTTATCCTATTTTTACAGATGGAATGTGGCGGGATTGTGCGTGTGGGCGTGGTCCTACAGGAACGGTGATTTATCCAGACTTTATGGTATATTATTGTTATCCTATTTTTTACAGATGGAATGTGGCGGGATTGTGCGTGTGGGCGTGGTCATACAGGAACGGTAATTTATCCAGACTTTATGGTATATTATTGTTACCCCTTTTTTTACAGATGGAATGTGGCGGGATTGTGCGTGTGGGCGTGGTCCTACAGGAACGACGATTTATCCAGACTTTATGGTATATTATTGTAATTCTGATTTCTGCAATCATCAAATTCCACAAGGCCCAGAAAAATCGAATGTCTGGCATTAAATATTTAACCCTTTCCCAATCGGTAAAAGTTTAGGGTGGTCTTATCGGAAAGCTATTGCTTCCGATAAAATGGATGTTAATAAAGATAAGATTTGTGTATTACATAGCACAGAAAATATTGAGACAAAAGGAGAAACTGCTGGTTATCAGCAGTTTCTTCTTTTGTTTCAATGTTTTCCCAAGCCGATTCTATTAGGAACGTCAAAACCAGGTCTTGTTTGGGAAAGGGTTAAACCCGTAGAAACGGACCGGACATAAACGTAGAACATCTAAAACAGTCATTCAAAGAGACATCCCTTTCCGGTCTTACCCTTGTTAGGTATGTTTTGGTGCGAAGATTATTTCATTTATTCTAATTTGTTTAATTGACCCCTTTCAATTATCATTTTACTCCGTACCTATGAGCCGCTTTCGGTGGCAAAGCATGGGTTTATGGGAAATTAACATTCTATACACACAGACACGGTTCCAATATGTTACTAAATAGCAACAAATCAGCCAGTTTCTTTAAGCAAAATCGAGGCTCTGACCCAATTCCGAGCAAATCATCCGACGTGCAATGGCAACGAACGGTGATTGGCCTTAATTGTCATCAAAGGACGACTTCCGATGGCTATTGTTTATGTGTGTGTATGGGGGTCTTAGTTGAAATATGTTAATTGCTATTTTTGACGTTTGTTGTTTATAAGCCTAAAAATCGCTTTTTTAAAGTTGATACAGAAACGACAAATTCGATTTTGACTAATTCCACCGGAAAAATGGTTACCTCCCCTGAAATGTTAAAATTTATACATATGTGACCCGTCGCGCTAAAAGGGACCTTATCAGGTGTGTGAAAAATATCGACCCAAGTCAGTCTGCGCAGTCCGCGCAGCCAGACCAGGGCCGACACTTTTTACTTTTATGTAATTTTCTAAACCCGGAATGTTTTCCCTATCTTACTATATGTTCATGTTTGGCATACGGTATCTGATTGACCTGTGATCAGTCTGACAAGTTTGTCAAAATTTGGATTTTGGGTATTCGGATAAGGTCCCTTTTAGCGTGACGGGTCACATATGTCAAGAAGGGATGTATCTTGGGATGGGATGTCTCTTTAATGACTACTACGGTACAAGTGGGTATCAAAAGTTCTAAGCCTCGCATAGAAAGAAAAAGATAAACTAAACATTCATTTTCAACATTGACTTCTTCTAGCGGCAACTTCTTACTCATTGCGGTTCTATCTAGTTTGTTAGTAATTGATAACGGATATACATAATTGAGCCAGGATCTGGAAAAACGTCCCTTATAGCATTTGAGAACAACATGGTTCCAGATCAGCCTGCGTATACACGCAGTCTGTCCAGGAACCATGTTGTTCTCCAATAGCTTCAACGAGGTCTGTAGCAATCATTTAAGAGTAACATGGATGGTGGCTACACTGCATCTAGACATAGCCTGACCTTTAAATCTCGCTGTTCAAATGTTATAAGGGACGTTTGTCCAGATCCTGGCTCATATAGATCTATATGTATAGTTCAAGTCAACGTCATAAGATATGAATTGTCCATACCCAAGGTTTTAATGTTATATATTGCATCTTCGCAAATGGAACAGTCTTACAATTTTTAGTTTGACAAAACAATTCTATCACCAAGCGTATAATACTAGAGAATTTTTGGACCACGGCATGTAAATATAACTGAATTTTACTGTTCAAATTCACGATAAAATGTCACATTTTTTCCTCCACTTTAATGGCCAAATGATAAACCCCATAAAATGTTTTTATTTAATATTTTTGCTTTTGCAACGTCACCGCAATTTGAAGTTAAAGTTGACCGTTTATACATGTAAGGTTAACGCGGCTATAATGGGATTGAACAATTGACGTCATCATCCATATCTGGTCCACAGGTAAATTTCAGTTTCGTTTTACGCGCACCTGTAAATCACGTATCTTTATCAGGTTATAACTCAGGTTAGGGGTTGATTTTTTTCATCGCAATTTTTGCCAATGTTTTTCTTAGACAATTCTTTTTTAGATGAATTCATCTTATTTGACATGAAAACGAAGATTCATTTCAGGTTTAACACTTAACACTACCATGTTCTTAGTAGTGTCCATTTTGCCTAAATTTATGGGGAATTGTTAGCCCTTTCAACAAATTCTTGATGTTAAATTATAACAGTTAACAATATGAAATTTTGGTTAACATAAAGATGTGGAGTATTGATCTATTTGAATTGTAGACATATCTTAGGCTAAGAACTTTTTGATATCCCCTTGAAAACCAAACAAGCAGTAATTAATACGAGTGTATGTGATGTGAAAAGTCTGAAAACAGTTTAGATATCGTCGATGTTAACGTAAAACCTCGTAACTAAAGCTTGATTAAAGCTGTAGTTACGAGATTTTGCAATAACACTGACGATGTCTGTCTTAGCCATATTAAGTTCCAACAGAATTTGTGAACACTGAAAGTTACGATTGACACTCGCTATGTCGACATAGGATACGACGAAATTCTGATTAAGTCGATGTGAAAATGTTGTCCGGTCATCATCAATGGATATCTAAAATGTTACACTGAATTATTTTGAAATATAAATAGTCATTGAAATATAGTAGGAAAATGATATAAGTTGCTCTTTTCCTTTCCTTTTCCTACAATATTTCAACTAAGAAAGTACAGATTCAGCAACAAAATGCTTTCATATCATTTCCATCGAAACTGAACAAAAACGTATTAGTCGAACTACAGATGTGTCAAGGTAATTTGACGACCCATCTAAATTCGACTCAACGAATGCAGACAGTAAATGGAGAAATCCTGTGAGTGAGAGAGAGTGTGTGAAAGAGTGAAGGGGTGGGGGAGAGAGGGGATAGAGATAGCTAAATATGTATATAAAGAGAAAGAATTAGTCGTTAAATGGCTGTACATTAAGACTCTATACTTATTTAATATGAGAATGTTTATATAAACAGTTTTTTGTATTTTTTGTATTTTTATCTATTTGTATACATGTATTTGTGAAAATGTATATATGAAAAAGAGACTTCAATAAATTATTGAATCTAGAAAATGAAAAAAGTACGTTCTCTCTTTGTAACCCATTTTCAGGTACACTCTGGTTCTGACACACCATGAGCATGAACGTTTTTTGTTATTCTTTTAAGAATCAATGTCATTCTTACAACTTGAATTTGATAAATAGAAAAATAGTAAATAAAAACGCAAGCCGCAAGAGATAGGCGATGATCCCCAATCCGAGTTTTCTCTGGTGAAATTCGCTCTTTGATATGTTGATGTCGCTCATTTATAATAAATGAGCGACATCAACATATCTAAGAGCGAATTTCATCAGAGAAAACTCGGATTAAGGATGCACGTGACAGATATTGCAGAAAATATTCATTTTTTTTTCAAATTTGAACCGGTTAAAAATGATTTGTATCAGAGAAGGTGGATAAGCGTGGGATAAGTTGGATATAGTAGATCTATTAAAGTCAGCTGATAAAAAAACCCCATATCCTTTAGAGGACATCTTCTGTGGCCTTTCTTCTCACAAATCATTTTTAGGTTAGGAAAAATTGAAAATAATTGAGGCATGCGCACTTCACGATTGCAGCATGCGCACCACTCATCCGTTAGAACTAACAACTAACAACGTTAGCAACTAGAATACACTTTTGTGGCTTGGCTGAGTGGACAGAACAGTCCACAGACCGGGTGAAGTAACAAAACAAGGTGAAAGAATAATGTTCCAAATACTTCAGAAAATGGACAGGTAGTATAATTTCCAAAAAGACTATGGCAAACAGGTAATCGGTCCTACATACACATAATTGTCTTTCCCTAGTAAAGAAACAGCCAACGCAAATGCAGATGAATCTGGGTTACAAATTTTACCGATATCAATCAATCAATCAATCAATCAATCAATCAATTAATCAAGGTCAGATTCGATATAGGCACAGAGAGTTTTGCCTTGCTTTAGAAAGGTTCTTTTTTGCTAATTCTTCGAGTGAACATTCTCAAATCCGATTTGCTTTTTAAAATGTGTTTCTTACAAACAAATATGAGCGTTCATTTACCTATGCCCATCTGGCGCACAAAGGGAGATAAACTATCGATGTTTAAACGAAGAGATTCGCAAGGGAGATAATTTCATGAATATGGAGTATTAGACATAGAAAATGTTTTGTTGTGAACCCTTCACCAGAAGCCATCATTTTAGTTCAAATTCAAAGATAACGCAGACGACAGTTTCAAGCGGATTGAATTATACATATCTTTGTCTTTTGTAGAAAATTTTGTGGCCATCGAAGAAAGTGCTTGTCACAAGGAATTTTAAGCAACGTTTTCCAAAAATATTAACCCTATTGGGCGTCGAACCGCGTCACCACTTCTTGTTTTTCTTTTCTAATGTGTTTAACCCTTTCACTGCCAAATATTGACCTTTGACGCGTCTCTCACCGCTGAATTAATTCGAAGAAATTTCCAAGAATCGATACCCTGTACACAAAATCATGCATCATTTTGACTCATTTAATGGATTCCTTTCAATTTTTCAGGACATACAGACAAATGAAGCATCTTTATGCTACCAAGATTTCAAAGTTATTCATGAAATGACAATATTTTGTTTCTTTTTTATCTAACTCACAAATTATTACAATCTAGTAGAACAATGGAAAAAATTGGGTGAGCAAACCTCGACTAAATGTTTTCGTTGTAAGTATAATAATTTGATAGAACAGATTGTTGAATTGTCAACTAAACATAATTGCAAACTGTCCCAAAGCCTTTTCCAGCATTTTTGGTGTCATTCATAGTGATATTTACAGCTTAAAGGCATAATTAGCAAGTGTATGATCTAATGGCAGCCATATTGTTGTCTTTAGTCTTGGAAAATTCCCCATAAAAATACCAAAAGCTTACCGATTGTAGCACAAATTCTCTTGTTTCACCTGTCAAACGCTAGTACTTTGATTACTAAAGCGGTGCTATAAGAAAAAGAATATGTGAGAACCACTTAGCTGTAAAAATATTCACATATTTCGCCCCCATAAATTTGCCGACTGAAGTCGCCTATGGCAGGCAACGGTAAAGCGACAAAAGTCGCCCATGGCAGTGAAAGAGTTAAATGCTATAACTTTTTTTAAGTTGTTGCTGATAAGCAAAAATGTTGTTAATTCACATGTAACTCGTTATTATTTAAAAACTGATTTTATTATGAAATGCACTATTTTGGTATCACTTTTGTGGGTAGCTAGACGACAATTTTCTGCAGAAATGACCAATGAAAAACAACAACATTTAGTCAGTATCTCATTTTTTAATGTAAATACATATATATTACAAGTCAGTTTTACATCAAAGGGGTTGTAAATTTACAACCCCCTTCAAATAATATTGGATAAATGATGAGCTGTTTCTCAAGTAAAAAAGCCTAATTCCATAAGTTTAGATTTTAAAATTTCAGGTCATCAGGGGTTGTAAATTTACAACCCCCCTGCGAATGATATTGTATAAATGTTGTGCCGTTTCTTGTAAAAACAAGCCTTATTCCATAACTTTCGATTTTACCATTTCTGGTCATCAGGGGTTGTAAATTTACAACCCCCCAGCAAATAGTATTGGATGAATACTGTGCTGCTTCTCGTACAAAAACAAGCCTAATTTCATAAGTTTCGATTTTAAAAGGGGGGGGGGTCTCATTTGCGCCCACGCACAGATTTTCTTGTAACTTTACTCATAGAATGCCCCTGACCTATGAACTACAAAAATATATTCGTTTTACTCAAAGAGTGCATATAGGTCTTTACGCGGCACCTTAAAGTGTTCCCTGTTTTCATTGATACCCGTCTTACAAAAACTCAATGTTGGCTATCTAGTTTTGGTATAAATCCACAAGTTTTAATACAAATAGCAAGAGGAGTTATTGTAGAAACTTTTGATACCAATACTGTTGGTCCCAACATGCGAAAAAATTCTTAGAAATTAATTTAGTCAGAAATTGTCAGAAAAATAGACGAGCAATTTTCAAAACCTTAAATTCTATCAAATATTTTTATATGTTCCCATCTTTGTCAACCTATGAAATTGATAGGAAAGTTGGCCATATGTGTTCCCTGTTTGTATGCAAAATTTGGTGAAAATTTGAAACCGGTAACATTGTCAAATAATGAGAATTGTGAACAACGGCACCTTAAGATGCTCCCGGATTTCAATGATACCTGTCTAGCAAAAGCACAATTTTGCTTACCTAGTTTTGATATCAGCCCCAAAATTTAAATCGGAATAGCAAGAGGAGTCACTGTAGAATATTTTGGTACCAATATTGTTGATATCAACATGAAAAAAAATTCTTAGAAATTTATTTAGTCAGAAATTGTCAGAAAAATAGCCGAGAAATTTTCAAAACATAAAATTCTATCAAATATTTTTGTATATTCCCGTCTTTGTCAACCTATGAAATTAATACAAAAGTTGGCCATATATGTTCCCTGTTTGTATGCAAAATTTGGTGAAAATTTGAAACCGGTAACATTGTCAAATAATGAGAATTGTGAACAACGGCACCTTAAGATGCTCCCGGATTTTAATGGTTCCTGTCTAGCAAAAGCCCAATGTTGCTTACCTAGTTTTGATATCAGCCCCAAATTTTAAATCGGAATAGCAAGAGGAGTCACTGTAGAATATTTTGGTACCAATATTGTTGATATCAACATGAACAAAAAATTTCTTAGAAATTTATTTAGTCAGAAATTGTCAGAAAAGTAATCGAGAAATTTTCAAAACCTAAAATTATATCAATTTGTTTTTGTATGTTCCCGTCTTTGTCAACCTATGAAATCGATAAGAAAATTAGCCATATATGTCCCCTGTTTGCATGAAAAAATTGGTGAAAATTTGAAACCGGTAACGTTGTCAAATAATGAGAATTGTGAACAACGACACCTAAAGATGCTCCCGGATTTCAATGGTTCCTGTCTAGCAAAAGCCCAATGTTGCTTACCTAGTTTTGATATCAGTCCCAAATTTGAAATAAGAATAGCAAGAAGAGTTATTGTAGAACATGTAGAACATTTTCAGACCAATATTTTTAATAGCAACATGCCACATAATTTCTCAGAAATCTATTTAGTCAGAAATTGACAGAAAACTACCCAGAAAATTATGTAAAACTTAACATTCAATCAAACTCTTTTATATGTTCCCGTCTTTGTCAACCAATGGAATTAATAAGAAAGTTGGCCATATATGATCCCTGTTTGCACACAAAATTTGGTGAAACTTTGAAACCGGTAACATTGTCAAATTATAAAAAATGTGAACAACAGCATCGTAACATGCTCCTGAATTTCAATGGTACCCGTCTAGCAAAAGCCCAATTTTGCTTACCTAGTTTTGATATTAGTTCCAAATTTTGAATCAAAATAGCAAGAGGGGTCATTGAAGAACATTTTGGTACCAATAATGTTGATGCCAACATGCAAAAAAAATTCTCAGAAATTTATTTGGTCAGGAATTGTCAGAAAAACTGCCGAGAAATTTTCAAAACCTTCAATTCAAATAATTTTACTTGTATGTTCCCGTCTTTGTCAACCTATGAAATTGATAAAAACGGTTAGCCATATATGTCTCCTAGTCGTATGCAGAATTTGGTGAAAATTTGAAACCGGTAACATTGTCAAATAATGAGAATTGCGAACAAATGCACCTTAGAATGCTCCCGGATTTTAATGGTACCCATCTAGCAAAAGCCCAGTATTGCCTACAAAGTATTGATATCAGTCCCCAATCTTAAATCAGAATAGCAAGAGGAGTCATCGTACAACATTTTTGTATCAATATTGTTGATACAAACATGCGAAAATGATGCATGTTCTTCTCAAATCTGAGATTATCAAAATGTTAATATGTCAACAAAGCAGTGGCTAGTTCATCATTACAATAGAAATGTTAGCAATTTTGCATTCAAAGGCACAATTAATGTACAATAAAAACTGTTTTTGTGTTCTTTTTATTATCTTGAGCAGTGTAGTAAAGAAAAAAATGTTAATATTTTTAATAACTGTGCGATAATGCTCTTATAAGGGCCCAGCACTGTAACCGGAAGAAGAAGGAAGTAGTCTAAGTGCTGATAAGCCACGAAGGAAAGTTAAAAAGGGTGACGTAATAGATTAAATATGTAACATTATGCATCTCCTTTATTTTTCATCCCCACATTTTATAATTTACTCTGCTGTTTGGGATTTTTTCTTCCATTATATTATTGGTGGGTGGGGTACGACAATGTGCCCATTATTCTTTAAAATCATGTTTTTGTGTGACAAAAGTTAAAATTGATGCCATGTGTAAGTTGGTTATGTTAAATAAAGACACAACAAAGCATAATGAGCTATTTACAAATGTATTTGAAAATAATTAAGTAAAATCTTAAATTTTACATTCTTAGAAATCTGGACCCTTTACACTTAAATTAAAAAACAACACTGTTACCGGTTTTATTTTTTCTTCATATTTTACCATAAGCATGGGCATATATAAGGGCAATTTTTATGTAAATTTTATAGGTTGACAAAAACTGATATTAGGTGAAATTAAGACCTGAATTTGGTCGAAATACTTGAAAACTAAAAAAATTGGCGATGAGGCCATACACAATCTTCTAGAAAATTGTTTTTTGTTGAGTAATATATACTATTCTGGTTTATACACGATGAGAAATTATTAGACATTATTTTTGGGGACGATTTGGCTCGAATACGACAAAGCTGTGTGTATATGTCCTCGTTAAGTAAGGATACCCCCCATTTTTAAGCAAAAATCTTAAAATTCTTAAAAAAATATTTTCCAGAAAAGATTTTTGAAAAACATTTCGGGAATTACGTGGTAATAAAGAATACTAACTTTATACCAAATTTCATGAAATTCCGAGCGTGGGCACAACCCTATGGGAATTTCTAATAGGGTGAGACCCCCCCTTTCAAGTCATAGGGGTTGTAAATTTACAACCCCCCTGCGAAAAATACTGGATAAATGACATCCTGCTTCGCATAGAAATAAGCCTTATTCCATAAGTTTCGATTTTAACATTTCTGGTCATCAGGGGTTGTAAATTTACAACCCCCTGAGAATAATATTGGATAAATGTTGTACTGCGTTTCGTACAATTGTGACAATTTTCTATTCAATACACAAATTTCGACATTGTGACATTTCCCATTAACAGATGCCATGCAAAAGTTCACTGAAATGCAATTATCTGCTGTTTGGAAAACGATGTTTAACTCTTTGTCCATAGTTATGTGACTCGTTGTTCGAATTATGTGAAAAATATAGGTTTCCTCTTTTGGAATTATTTTAGTATTCCTGACATAAAACATATTTTTGGCCATTTGGTTGTCATCATTAAAATTAAAATAAACTCGTCCGAAACAAGGCCTGGTTTTGACGCCCTTACTAAAAAGCTTTAAGAAAGCATTGAGACAAAAAGAAATAAAACTATGCTTTTGTCTGAATATTTTCTGAGCTATAATGTATACAATGAGCATTCAGATCTGGTAGCATATTGGCACAAACTAGTCGTTCGCACTTTGTTGTTTGGGAAAGGGTTAACTGATAGAATCAGCAAAAGCTGTTCGTAAACAGTTTCGTTTATCCACAATGTCAAATTGACAGACATTGTGTTTGTACCTATTATTCAACCCTTTCCCCCAAACAAGACTTTATTTTGACATCCCTAATAGATTAGATTTGGGAAAACATTGAGACAAAAGAAGAAAAGGTTGATGATTAGCATGCATTTTCTCCTTTTGCCTCGATATTTTCTATCCTCTTTTTTCGCAAATTCATACCCTTTAATAATCCATTATTGTCATCAGGCTCAGCAACTCCTTTCAAATTGGACTACCCTGAAATTTTGCCTACGGGAAAATGTTAACCCTTACTGCACAGTGACGCCTCACAAGAACGTTGCGGAAAAGGAACAAATCGCTTATAACATGTAATTTTCTCATTTCCCAATTGTTTTCTACACAGAAAGATCCATTAATTTAAATTTTCGTTTATTTTTAATTTTCTTAATTATGCAACATTTCTGGTAGGCCTAATGGGTTAAAGTTCTACCTTTCGTGCGTCCACGGAACATTAATGTGGTGAAAAATATAACATATTTGTATTCGAGTAAACGCTCAGAAATAGCCTACTAGGTCATGGATAGAACGAAAATTTGATGAAAAAGTAGTCCGATTCCAATTTATGAACAAATGCCGTCGACGACATCAATTTGTATTAAGGTGAACTATTGACCCGGTCGGCACAATTCTTTCAGCCAATCAAAAACGTCGTCAGCGGACCTGCACTCATTCGGTGGAGGTGAAAGCTTCGGTCTTTTTCGTAGAAGCATAACCAACTTTCAGCATTAATATCTCGACGACTACGCCTGATTATTAAAAATGCGTTGGTAGTTAGAAAGTTTAAATCACATTCTTTAAAGAAAGAGTTTTGTTTATGAATTTTAACAATGGATTTTTGAAATAATCTGCCTCAAAGTTGGTATCCCGTAACGATAAAGACCGAGGTTGTACCCTCGATGAAAAAATGAAAGTGAGGCTATGACGTCATCCCGACTGATTCTATAATAACACATAAATCAATGAATGCAAAGGCAGAAACAAGCTGCATTTCAACATTCCGTGTTTTCTCAAATGTTTTATTAGGCACGATAACACTAGGTCTTGTTTGCAGAAAACAAAAACAAAATTCACTGAAAATTGTGAAGGAAAGGAGTTAAAGGGTAGATATATGTTCTTTTTCTTTTTATTCTTCTTTTCTGTTTGGTTTTAGCAAAAAAGGCTGAAATAATCAAAATGTAATTGTTTCAAATTTGTGTTTATTTGAGTGAAAAATCTGAATAAAGGAAGCGATAAATACCTCATCAAAATACGTCCGTCTGTATACAGTAGCCATTTAAACTGAAATCAAAGTTACACAAGAAAATGTGTATTCGGCTGTGTAACAAGTGGCTTCCCTTTGCCTACTGATTGGAATGCCGCGGCCTTGATGTTGATTCGGAACAACCCTTTATGCCCAGGTGACAAAAGTAAGAGGCGTTTAAGATTACAGCAATCTTGTCGATATTGTCTTCTACAAGGTAACCCTTCTGCCAATTTCATCTTTTCGAACGAGACAGGCCTATCCCAAAATTTATCTGTCATTTGGGAAAACGAAAAGTTTTAAAAAGTCAACAGAAGTATTTCATATCGTAATTATAAAAACACTTTCTAGCTATACGAAATGCATCCAATAATACACACTTGTAAATACACTTCACATAGGTTGATTCACCGCGCCAGATTTCAAGATTATGCTTCAAGAAGAAAATAATTTACAAATCGTCGGTGTAAATGCAAAACCTCGTATGTCGATTCGTGCGATTTTCAAAGTTCAAACTTGTGTGCCTAGTTAAAGACAATTCTTGCAGGTTTTGAGATATTTATACTGATCAGTATTAATGACAAATCATTTGTGAACAATATGTCTAAATTGCAAGTAAATTGCAAAATAATTCAGTTTTGGAAACAATTATTACACTTTTTTACCTCCCCTTTAAACTTTTCCAAAAACGAGATACGAGGTTTTGCATTTACAACGACGAAATATTATTTCACTAGATAGGCTACTATCCTGTGCAAGAGGTGTAATTTGGAACATTTTTGTCAAATATTTCCATAAGTATTCATTAATTCAAAATGCTAAATTATGCGAAATGCTTATGAATGTATTTGGAATGGAAATGTAACACGGTTTAGGAATTATTGGCACTTTTCAAATTTCGCCTTTGACTCTTTGGTGATAATTAGGGATTGAATGCAGAAAAATTGGAATTGTATCATTTTTACACCTGGGATAAGAATGTGTAAACCCCGTGCAAATGTATGGATAGAAAAAATGTTGAGAGAAAGGGAAATACCTCTTGCTTAACCCTGTCCCAAATGGCAAGAATTTGGACTGCTCCAAATTGAAAGGTGTTGCAGACGACATTTTCAATGTAAAGACATTTTGAAAGTTATATTGTTGGCATATAGAGAACAATGTGGAAATGAAGAAACCATGGAAATGAACAAACCGCTGGTTAAAAGCTTTTATTGTCTACGGCGTCTAATTGCGTCGCTACTTTGGAAAGGGTTAAAAATATGTTCTTCCTTCTTTTCGCTGCTTTCTACCGTAAGGCCGGGTTCGAGTTATAAAGCCAATAGTCGTATGTACAATCATAAACAACTTGTAGATCTAGTTATAGTTCTCTCGGACGCAACCGACCTAACGTAATATTTATAGCATGAGAATAAAGATTGCGAATGATTTTCTTTATTCTTTGTAGAAAACGAACATTGTGGGAAATGGAGAGATTGCTTGTCAAACGCAATTTCTTCATTTTCCACAATGTTTTCCTATATCTTTATCTTGTCTAGTGTCAAAAGGGCGTCATTATGCGAGAATAAGAAAAGGAAATAATATTTTCAATTGAGCATTAAAATCGAGGACTTACAGAAAAATTAGTGTAAGTACATTTTATATAAATTTACAGAAGAGACAAAAAAGGTTAAAGAGATAAAATATTTTTTTGAATTGTAAATATATTTTTGATTATACAGAACACATAATGTATTCCTTCCTAAAGATTCAGAAAATACAATAAAATAATTTCGGAAAATATGTAGTTGCAATAGCTTTGAACTGAGCCCTCGATTTGATACCATAAGCTCTTTAATCGAGAAAACGAACATCATTTTCTTGGATTTAATACGATACTAAACGGCACAATTTGAGACTTGTCCAGATTCAGTGATGAAAAGACTACAATAAGATATTAAACGGATTTTATTTTGTATTTCTTGCACTTTTCAATAGAAACCTTGTGTGATATTACGAATTATCTGCAGCTGTAAGCAATATTTTCATTTTCCATACTTTTCCAAAACCAGTATGCGGTCGATGCGTCAAAAGCGTCATTACATGTGAATATATTAATTAGCGTTTTATTTACAAAATCCGTTATGTAGGCCTATTTTTCCAGAAACTTATAATGGGTATGCGTTAACTGTTATCAAAGATTTTTTTTAATAGATAGCGAAACTTTAGACCAATAAAAGTTGTTGAAGAGGGTAAAATTCGTATAAGTTGATATGCAAATTGTGAATGTAATAGCCCTGGAAATATTGGGGCGAATGGAGAAAAGACTGACCATCAGCATTTTCTTCTTTTGTCTCATTGTTTCCGAAGCTTTTTCCATCAAGGAAACCTGTCAAACCAGTTCTTGTTTGGGAAAGCAAAGAGAAGAAAGGGTAGGATGTAGACCAGTAACTCGTTGCTATGCAACAATCGGATACCCGATTTCACACGATCACGTGATGGTTCTTATGTAATACATTTGTTGCTGTGTTATAGAGATTAAACGTCAGTACACAGGGGACGTTAGGAAATCGGTTTCGGATCACACCATTACAGGTTAGTGTATCTTTTACCCATCTTTTTTGCATGTTTAACTAGAATTTGTCTATAAATTGTAGGCTAAAACATGCAAAATATGCGCATAGTTCCTGTACAAAAACAGCGAGAACAAATAAGCTTGGTAATTTAACCCTTTCCCAAACGACTAAATTTTAGCGTGATCCAATTGGAAAGCTGCTGCAGACAACAAAATGCATGTTTTTGAAGAAGGAATTTATGCATAACAAAGAGCAGAAAATATTGAGGCAAAAGGAGAAATTGCTGGTCATCAGCAGTTTCTTCTTTTGTCTCAATATTTTCCCAGACTCTTTCTTTTATGGACGTCAAAACCAGGGGTCTGTTTCATCAATACATTTAAGACGTATTTTTTAATTACAAACAACTTACGACAAGTTTAGGGTAAGAAACGCGTATCGCCATTCTATCAAAACCTGGGCTATTCAATTGTTGTTTTAAGCGATATTAAAGACATCGGTAAGTCAAAAATACAACTTAAATGTTTTGATGAAACAGGCCCCAGGTTTTGTTTGGGAAAGGGTTAATGTAATCAGTTTAACCCTTTCACAAATGGCACAAAGTTTGATAGTTTTATTCCTTTTCCAAAAAGACTTAGTTGTTATTCACGTTCATAAAAGAAAGATTTTTGAAACATTGAAACAAAAGAAGAAAAAGTTAGATATCAGCATTTCCTCCTTTAGTTTTGTCTCAATTTTTTCTAAGCTATTATTCATACACAAATTCAATTTCTATGGCCTATATAGGCATAAATTTTATCGGCATAAGCAGCTTTTCCATCTGAACACTTTGAAATCCTACCGTTTGGGAAAGGGTTAACTTTGGGCTATATAAGAACAATATTAATGCACTAATACGAACGGCAGATGGGTGTCAAAATTTAAAAAGCTGCTGCAGACTGCAATAATGATGTTAATAATGATTTTATGTACCAGGGTTCTCCGCAGAATAACTTAAAGCTGTAGTGGCAAATAAGTAAACATTGAAATGCATAATGTTTTAAAAATGAATTAACTGTGAATAAAAATATAATAGGAAAAGGAGAGATTCCTTATTTTGAGCAATTTCTTCTCGTGCCATAATATTTTACACGGCATTATTATATTTATAACTATCAAAATGCATTATTTATCAGTTTTCTTTTTGGTGACTAATTTGAAGAAATTAAGTTATATGGGGTGCTTTTGAAGCTGTAGGGGCACTGCTCTCATTTACATGAAGCTGTAGACGGGCCGATACAGCTTATTGGGCTGGGGGAGGACAATGATGTACTAATGTATAATTTAGCAATAATAATATTGAAGCAAAAGGAAAAAATGCTGATCATCAATATTTTCGTCTTTTGTCTCTATGTTTTCCCAATCCATATCGGTTAGGGTTGCCAAAAGCAGGTCTTGTTCAGGAAAGGGTTTAAGTTGGATCACCCCAAAAGTTTGTTGTTGGGAAAGAGATTTCGTCCGGGAAAATGGTAATAGATGTTTTTAAAAGATAGAAAATATAGATGCAAAATATGAAATGCCAGTCTATACTTTGGTTTTACATTTCGTCAAAAGAAGTCATTGTTGGGAAAGGCTTAGGATAGGTTAGTACTGTTTAACCCTTGCCAAAAAAGCAAATATTTAGACTAGTTCAATTTCAAAGATGTTGAAGATCGTAGAAAATATCTTTTTTAACTTTAAGGATAGAAAATATTGTGGAAAACGAAGAAATTGCTTGTTTCCTAAGCCATCTTCGGCCACACACAGATACGTCGATGAAATCGTGAAATTAATCGGCCATGTTGATGAAGGAAAAGGATTTCACCTTTATATTCTTTTCTCAAACGAAACCTGGTTTTGACGTCCCTAACAAGATGTTTGGGAAACTATTGAATCAAAAGAGGCCGGTGTATTTTATCATTTACCAAAATGGCACAATTTTACATATTTCATTTCAACGCCATAGTTTGCGATAGACAACATTGATTGAATTAAAAAAAACAAAAAAATATGGGATACTCTGCAGAATAATATTTACTAAACCTTTTCAAAACCGACAAAGATACTGTTACAATTGGAAAGATGACACAATTGGTGTCGTTGAATATATACTCTCATTAAGAATACAGTGACACAGAGGGTATTGTGGCAAACGAAGAAAATGTCGAATACTCTGCATCAACACTTGTTTGTGGACATTTGAAATTTTCGTTAATCTAATTATATTCATAATATTCATGATGTATTACAGATTGTATGTGAACAGAGAAGAAAACAGAAGAAGGATGATGTTCTTTTCTTCAGAATAATTTGAAGCTGTAGAGGCAAATAAATATAGGTATCAGTAAACCTATAAATGATCATTTTTATGCAATTAATGATGAATAACACATAAAGGGAGAAAAATCATTATTGCTCACTCTGGTAATTTTAGCTCCACTAGCCAAAGGCCAGTGGGGCTTATGTCATGGCCCTGTGTCCGTCGTGCGTCCTTGCGTGCGTCCGTCCGCTCGTGCGTTCAAACATCATCTTTTTCGAACCTACTGGACCAATTTCAACCAAACTTCACTGAAATCTTTCTTGTATGAATCTCTTCCAAATTCATTCAAAAATAATGATAATAGATCAATTCCGTGTAGAACTGAAGTTTTGATTAAATCAAACTTTCGAAAATATTTAAAGATCTTCTTCTCCAAAACTACTGGACCAATTCTAACCATACTTCAAAGGAATCGTCCTCGCATGAATCTATTCTAAATTCCATAAAAAATCGTGCAGGACTAAAATTTTAATTAAACTTATGAAATCAAATTTTCGAAAAATCTTTAACAACCTTCTTCTCCAAGACTACTCGACCAATTTCAACAAAGCTACATAGGACTCTTCCCTGCATGATTCTTTTCCTAATTCCTCAAAAGTATGCACAGAAGTTAACTTTCGATTAAATTAATGAACTTAATTTTTCCAAAAAAAAAATAAAGATCTTCTCCAAAACGCCTTAATTGGATTTCATTGCAATTTAGCCTAAATTTTCAATGTACACTACTGTATATTCTATGAAAAAAAAAATCGATCGGATAAAAAACATGGCCGCTGTGTGCCGGGCTTTTTTTTCGCTATATGAGACATAGTGTAATTTTAAGAAAAATTAAAAAGAAATCTCTTCCATAACCACTTATTGGATTTCATTGTGGTGTAGCATGAATCTTCTGTGGATAGACCTCTATTGTATTCCTTGAAGAATTTCGTAGTCTAAAAGTCTAAAGCCTAAAAGCCAGTGGAGCGATACAGGGCCATCATGACCCGCTTGTTTCCTTGATGCCTTTTCCACAAATTTTACATTAACAAAATTAATTCAAATACAGGTAGGCATTTTCTAAAAACAATTTCGATATGACGTACCTGAAAGTCCCCCTATTTGTTCATGACTATTTTGAGGATTCAGGAAAGCAAGTTACGTATATGAAACACTCGCACGAGTTAAAATGACAATTCATAGTAACTTAGATTTTAAATACTTTCTTGTTCCTCTCGAATATTTAAAATGTGAAAACTAGGCCGTTTTATAAAAAGGTATAAATAATAGGATGAATTCTTATTATATTTTCAGATTCGAGTTTTGGACGAGCATAAGACGAACAACTAGGAGACATTGCGTCAGAACATACACGGACAGAGACCTCAGTTATATTATATTCAGTGACGAATTCTGTGCATGAGTAACGCTAATGCATATTGTTTTATAACTCTTCTCAGAATAGCACAATTCATGACCGCTTATCTCCTAAACAGAATAAGGCTTGTTTCTATGAGAAGTAGCATATCGTTTATCTTGTATAAGATGCAGGGGTTGTTAATTTACGACCCCTAATGGCCAGACATTTTAAAATCATGATTGAAGGTGGAATTTTTCTTGTCTCTATGTGAAGAAGCACATCATTTACCCAGTATTAGATCAAAGGGGTTGTAAATTTACAACCCCTATTGAGTTTTTAATGTCATAGCCTATGTCGGACTTATGAGAAGCAACATATCATTTATCCAATATCAATTTTAGGGGGTTGTAAATTTACAACCCCTATGACTTGAAATTTCAAAATCGAAACTTAGAGAATTAGACTTGTTTTATAAGGGACGCAGTACAACATATATCCAAAATTATTCGCAGGGGGTTGTAAATTTACAACCCCTATGACTTGAAATTTTAAAATCGAAACTTACGGAATTAGGCTTGTTTTATACGAGAAGCAGCACAAAATTCATCCAATATTATTCGCAGGGGGGGGTGTAAATTTACAACTCCTGATGACCAAAAATGTTAAAATCGAAACTTATGGAATTAGGCTTATTTCTATGCGAAGCAGCATGTCATTTATCCAATATTTTTCGCAGGGGGGTTGTAAATTTACAACCCCTATGACTTGAAATTTTAACAAGAGGGCCAAGATGGCCCTGTATCGCTCCACTGGCTTTTAGACATTTAGACTACGAACTTCTTCAAGGAATACAATAGAGGTCTATTCAAAGAAGATTCATGCTACACCAGAATGAAATCCAATAAGTGATTGAGGAGCAGAAATGTTTTTTTTTTTTTTTTTTAAAATTTTCTTAAAATTACACTGTTTCATATAGCCAAAAAAAAAAGCCTAGCCCACAACAGCCAAGTTTTTAATCCGATCGTGAAAGAATTTGGAAGAGATTCATGCAAGGAAGATTCCTGTGAAGTTTGCTTGAAATTGGTCCTGTAGTTTTGGAGAAGAAGATTGTTTGACAACTTTTCGAAAAATTCAATTTAATTAAATTTATTAAAATTTAAGTTCTACACGAAAATTATTTTTTCAAGGAATTTAGAGGAGATAAATGCAAGGAAGATTCGTGTGAAGTTTGGTTAAAATTGGTCCAGTAGTTTTGGAAAAGACAATTTTTTGAAAATTCAATTTAATTTAATTATTCAAAATTTAAGTGCTACATAGAATTTTTTTTTAGGAATTAAGAAGAGATTAATGCAAGGAACATTTCTGTAAAGTTTGGTTGAAATTGGTCTAGTAGTTTTGGAGAAAATTTTTTAAAGATTTTTCGAAAATTCAATTTAATCAAATTATTTAAAATTTAAGTTATAAATGGAATTTATTTTTTTGAAGGAATTAAGAAGAGATTGATACAAGGAACATTTCTGTAAAGTTTGGTTAAAATTGGTCCAGTTGTTTTGAAGAAAAAAAAAATTTAAGGATTTTTCTAAAATTTAAATCAATTAAATTATTTAAAATTCAAGTTTTGCGCGGATTTTATTCTTTTGAAGGAATTTAGTAGAGATTCATGCAAGGAAGATTTCTGTGAAGTTTGGTTGAAATTGGTCCAGTAGTTTTGGAGAAGAAGAAATTTTAAAGATTTTTCAAAAAAATTAATTCAATTAAGTTAATTAAAATTCAAGTTCTGCATATATTTTATTCTTTTGAAAGACTATAGTAGAGATTCATGCAAGGAAGATTTTTGTTAAGTTTGGTTGAAATTGGTCCAGTAGTTTTGGAGAAGAAGAATTTTTAAAGATTTTTCGAAAATTTAAATCAATTAAATTAATTAAAATTCAAGTTCTGCGCGGATTTTATTCTTTTGAAGGAATTTGGTAGAGATTCATACAAGGAAGATTTCTGTGAAGTTTGGTTGAAATTGGTCCAGTAGTTTTGGAGAAGAAGAATTTTTAAAGATTTTTCGAAAATTTAATTCAATTAAATTAATTAAAATTCAAGTTCTACATAGATTTTATTCTTTTGAAGGAATTTGGTAGAGATTCATGCAAGGATGATTCCTGTGAAGTTTGGTTGAAATTGGTCTAGTAGTTTTGGAGAAGAAGATGTTTGAAAATTGTTTACGCACGCACGGACGCACGCACGCACGGACGCACGACGGACACAGGGCCATGACATAAGCCCCGCTGGCCTTCGGCCAGTGGAGCTAAAAACGAAACTTATGAAATTAGGCATGTTTTTATACGAGAAGCAGCACAACATTCATCCAATATTATTCGCAGGGGGGTTGTAAATTTACAACCCCTGATGACCAGAAATGTTAAAATCGAAACTTATGGAATAAGACTTGTTTTTACAAGAAACAGCACAACATTTATCTAATATTATACGCAGGGGGTTGTAAATTTACAACCCCTGATGACCTGAAATTTTAAAATCTAAACTTATGGAATTAGGCTTTTTTAAATGAGAAACAGCTCATCATTTATCCAATATTATTTGAAGGGGGTTGTAAATTTACAACCCCTTTGATGTAAAACTGACTTGTAATATATGTGTATTTACATTAAAAAAATGAAATACTGACTTAATGTTGTTGTTTTTGATTGGTCATTTCTGCAGAGAATTGTCGTCTAACTACCCACAAAAGTGATACCAAAATAGTGCATTTCATAATAAAATCAGTTTTTAAATAATAACGAGTTATGTGTTAAATGCTTTAAAAAATATAATAAACAAACAAACAAAAAAAAAGTTGATGCACAAATGATATTCTATTTAACTTGTGAACTGTTGTTAACCACAATGTAACTTCATGGTAATTTTATATTCCCTGTAAACGGGGCAATTCTTTGGCTTAAAACTTTGAACATTTTCAGAAGAAAAAATAAAAGAATAAAAAAACTTATGAGATAATAGCTGTGGAATGTCTCTTAAATCCTTTCCCATACTTGACCTGGTTTTGATGAGCTTTGTAAAAATATCTTGAAAAAACATTGAGACCAAAGAAGAAAATGCCAATAATCAACAATGCCAATAATCAGCCACAGTATTTTCTATGCTATAGTGAAAGCATACCCCATTTTAACAACATCCATTTTGCTACCCGCAGCGACTTTCAGATTGGTACAGTCCTCATTTTTTGCCGCTCATGAATGGTTTAAAGAAGCCTTGACGTCATTCGTTGAATATAAGCGACATCATCGACTTTCAACAAAAACCTTGTAACTGCAGCTTGTCTTAAGCTGCAGTTTCGATGTTTTTTTTTGTTGAAAAGCAGCGACTCCTACTTAGCGAAGTTCCTTCTGTATCTTCTAAAACACTTATAAAGACTGGGCCATTTTCTATACAAGACCTTGTGCCAGTTTCATCAAATTATTTAGGACTGGTTGATGAGTTGCAACACGTTCTAAAGAGCAAGATTCACGTCTCACCATACATTCAAGACCTATATAACGATGTTGTTGTTTCAAGTGTTTCGTACCAGACATCGGTAAGGCATTATAATTATGTTTTAGGTTATTTGATGAACTGGCCCTTGATTTTGATTTTCCTCTTAGAAAAGGCTTGAGAAAACTTTGAGGCAAAATAAGAAAATGCAGATATTTCTTCTCCTTTTGAATCAATACTTTCTGTGCTTTAAATGAAATAAGTTCTATCTTTATGAACTTTCATTTCATCGACTGCGACAGCTGTTATAATGGACATGTCTGTTTGGTACAGGGTTACCATATTTCTCAATGGCAAAAAATAATTTGACCGTTCCAAGATGTAAGATGTTGTAAATGTCTTAATGGATTTTCATAATGTTAGAACTTGCGAACATTATATCACATGAAATATTGAGACTGAAGAAGAAAATACGTGTTGGTTGAATTTTCTTTCTTGACCATAATGTTTCCCAAACCTTTTGTGAGAGACGTGAATACAAGGTCTAATTTTAGAAAAAGTTTAACCCTTACCCAAACAAGACCTGGTTTTGAAGTCCCTAAGAGAAAATGCTTTGGAAAACATTTAAAACAAAAGAAGAAAATGCTGATAATCAGTATTTTCTACTTTTGTCTCAATGTTTTCTTGGCGAAAAGGTACACAAATTATGTATTTATGTTCATCTTATTTTCTGCAGCAGATTTTCAAATCGACGACCATATTTTTTGTCGTTTGGAAAAGGTCTAATGTTATCATGATATGTCCTGGTGATGCAAAAAAATAAATGAACTAAATTCCAAACTCAATGATCACGGGATAAAGCCTTAACCCTTTCTCAAACGACAACATTTTAGGGTGCTCCAAATTCAAAGGGGTTGCAGACGACAAAATGGATGTTATTAAAGATATGAACTGTGTGTAATATGGCACAGAAAATATTGAGGCAAAAGAAGAAACTGCTGATTATCAGCAGTTTCTTCTTTTGTTTCAATGTTTTCCCAAGCCTTTTTTATTAGGGACGTCAAATTAGGACGCCTTTTTTTTTATTAGGGACGTCCCTTGTTTGGGAAAGGGTTAAGCCGGCTGAATAACCTTCGTATTAACAGACATTAACCAACAACCAAACAGCAAACTTTTAGACTAATCCAAATACAAAGATGTTGCAGACGACAACGTCAAATTAATATTTTGATATTTTGGGGTATAAACATCTATTGTGGGAAATGTAGAAATTGCTATCTCAAGCAATTTTTTGATTTTTCAAAATGTTTTCCAAAGACTTTATAGTCAATGTGTAGGAATGGGTTAACCCATTACCACAGAATGACTCTTTTTGACTCCCTACAAGGTAATGGCTTTAGAAAACATTGTGAGAAATAAAGAAATTGCTATTGACAAGCAATTTCTGCATTTCCAACAACGTTTTCAATCCCCAAAAGACCAGAAAAGTATGTATTTATATCACTTGAAATCGTTGTCGGCAACATCTTTCAATTTGGAACAGTCCAAAATTTTGTCGTTTGTCGTTTGGTAATGGGTTAAGGACTTAGGTAGTCATCCGTTAATGAGAATCACGCGACGTCGGAATTTTTATTTCGACGTCGCTGACATTCGTTACTTTCCCGAATCTATTCCAGCGACATCGTAAAAATTCGGCAGAGGAACATTCCACCGCCAAATGTTCACGATGTCACCCGAATAATTCTCGCCTTTAACCCATTACCACACAGTGACCCCCTTTGACTCCTCACAAGATAATGGCTTTGGAAAACATGGTTGAAAATGAAGAAATTGCTTGTAACAAGCAATTTCTTCATTTTCCACAAGGTTTTGTACACAAAAGACCCCAAAAATGTACAATTTCATTCACTTGAGATTGTCCTCTGCATCATGTTTGAATTTGGACCACCCTGAAAATTTGTCCTTTGTCGTTTGGTAATAGATTAAACGACATCCCACCTCGTTCTCGTGATAAATAATTACTGAATTTCCATATCACATGTCTTAAATTAATTAAATTAAATGTCTATTTCATTAACTGAACGTGTTGATTCCAAAGTCTGATCAAGAATTAAATTTCCTTTATCAATGAGATCAATGTTATCACAGATGATATTGAGACAAAAGGAAAAATATTTTGTTAGTTTTTTTCTTGTTTTGTAGTAAATGTTATCGGAAGTTTTGAATCTTTATAGGACGTAATCTTACACCTTGTTTTGTATATGGTTAAAAGTCACTTTGTCTTATAATGATACTGGTGAATAAAATTAGTACAGTATTGACGTAAGAAAGTCCTATATTTTGTCTACGACAAGGACATGCAAAAAAGGCCTAGACGGTGTTTGTGAACAAACTTTTTCATCAAAGCCTTTGTTGTTGGTACCCATAAGAATCGTCCCACAACATATGGTTTGGATGCAGAATAATACGTTTATAATGTATTTACCGTCTTATCTGTGGCTGTGTCCTACGTAAAGGCTGATTACGATCAATGTTGTAATACTGCAGTTTGTACTTTTAAAAGAAATGGCAAAATTTTATATATATACAGTCGACGCTCCTTATATCGACATAGGATAAATCGAATATCCGCTTAACCCTTTCCTAAACGTCAAAAAGTTAGGGAAATCCACTTCCAAAAATGCCTCAATTGACACAATGGATGTTATTAAAGATAGGATTTGTGTAAAATATGATAAAGAAAATATTGAGACAAAAGGAGAAACTGCTGGTCATCAGCAGTTTCTTCTTTTGTCGCAATGTTTTCCCAATAGTCTACCTACTAAGTCAAAAAATGTGACTTTCGTAGGCATTCTCTGAACATGGGCGACTACCATGCTGAATGATATCTCCAAGGCATGGTACGTATGGCTTGCCCGGTAGTCGCCCCTAGCAGGCGATATTGGTTGAAATAAACTAGGTCAAAGGTCATTCGGTACATTTTTCACACGTGCCCCCTAAAATACCCCATAACTTACTTATTTATTAAGCTGAAACAATTATTTTGGTACCTAAATAGAGCTGATGATTTGTACTTTTACTTAAAATATCAATATGCAACTTTACAAATTTGTGTTTTTGTATTTTTTGATAAATATAGTGAAAAATGGCCAAAAAAAATCACAAAAATATTTTTTCGAAAAAGTAAAAAAAATCATAAAAAATACCAACGGAGTGTTTGGATGATTGACATTATACTTAAAAATTGCCTAGCAACCTACTGTTTACTGATATATATTTGCTTACAGAATTAGTCTTTAACCTACCCTTGTAGCCATAGCTAAAAGTGGGTGGGGTAAATTTTCCAAAAAATAAAAAAAAAAAAAAACCACAAACATAGGTGTAGCAAAACGCCTTTCATATAAATGATATTCTACGATATTTTTTCGATGTTTTATTGCAAATTCTTGTTTTAAAATCATATTTTCATGAATTTTTATAGCTTTCGATGCATTTTCCTAAAAAATAATAAGAATTTTAAGGACAAAAACGTTGATTTAATTAAAACAGAAGTAGAACTATATATAGCTTATTTCAACTTTACAAAGCCATAACAATACCACTCTGAACGAATACATAGTCACAAAAAAGTGCAATTAAATAAAACAAGACTGAAAATAAATCAGAAAATAAGAATAATCAGCAGCTGAAACTAGTCATTTCACTATCTTACTATCACAAGACATAAAAGGTAAGCATTTATGTTTCAACACGTTTCGTTCATTGATGATGTATAGTTTCATTCTGTAAACCAAACATTAAATTTCATTATTGCAATTTTGGTAATTACACCTTGTAGTCGTACAAGAACATTCGAACATGTAATATCATTTTTCAACATGTATATAAAATGTAATTGGGAACGGATCTATTGGAAAAATTATCACAATCATCAGGCTGACTGTTCTGATACACTGTTTTGATTATTCAAATCACTCGATCTTTGATATAACATATTGCATAATGTTTCTGGTGAATATTAGAACATAAGACACAACGATCGGTAGCTCATCCATCCTGCACAATCCTTACCATGTTAATTTACAATTGATGGGTTGTGGAGTTGGCACCAAGGAACTCTTTGACATAAGTAGTGGAAATATATGAACTTGTGGTTGCTTCTAGCTAACCCCATTTCAATATACCTGATAAACTTCTGGGCATTGACTAACTTATAACATAACTGAAAAACTCTTCATTCCATACTAACTTTCCTTATAATCAAATGTGTATCTTTCATTTTATATGTATAGTATTGTTGTATCTTATCATAAAGCAGACGAAAAAAGTGAATCCTATGACCACAAAACAGAGTATAATATTTGCTTGGAAATCTTAATATTTGTCGATGCAAGAGATTCTCAGTATACACGTCCATTTGTGAAGTTTAAATACACAAAACCCCTGGACTTATTGGTAGAAGCAGAGAATTAATTACAAATATTTCTGGTAATGCACCTTTTGGAAAGAACTTAATAATTGGGCGTGTTCTTCCATTCCCACAACAGCTAGACTCGACAACAGGTATTGTTTCAGAAGGTCTAAATGATGAAGGCTTGATCATATCAGCTATATTTGGATAACTATTTACGTCGATTAGAGCAAGTCCGTCGATTATCGGACACCTCTACACATATGCGCTTCTGTGATGTCTCACACATTGATGGCGTCCCACGTGATACTCTTAATACAACTATGTATGTCTTAAGACCACCATAAAGCGTGTATGTGTCGATTATTGTGTGAAATAATTGATTAGACTATTGTGGTAATTTTCATCCGTCAATAGATGTGAAATATATCGTGCATCTTCGGCGTCATCAGTGGCAACGGTGATTGACAAGGATATCAAGATTTTTAAAATCCGGATACCTTTGTCAAATTGCATGGTAACGGGACACGCCGAAGATGGAGGTATAAAATACACAAAGTGTAAGTATCTAATAACGGGTGGAATACCTTAATCATCTACCAGATTTGACAACGCTTTTAGCGAGACCTCTTTTTTGAAAGGGTTGGAGTACGATTAAAAAAAAAACATAGAATCGTATAGCAATTTTGTTTCATGATCTCTTAAACCTTTGAAATGGACTCTGGATATTCTCCCGAGATAATGATGTGCATCACGGAACTTGGCCTGGTTTCTAGTGTAACAATGTCTTACTGTTTCTTTATTCCTGTTCGCAGGTACCTGTACCACAATTTAACATACATTGATATCTTTAAATTATGTTCACCACATTGTATACCGACGACTACACCCAGGCTTTACACAAAGTTCCTCCAGTACATAGACTGCCTAATCTGTCTCAATCTGTAAATTGACTAGTCTGTGCTCATGTTTAGCGAATCAAACTTAGTTGAAGAAATAATTTCGTCACACTACGAGAACGGGCGGTCCGGTAAAAATCGTTCCTTCTTTCTCGTTTTTATGATATACAATGCATAGTGTCACATTTATAGTGTTATAGACATATTCAAACAATAGTGTTATCAACAACTTTTACAGAATGACAACACATTAAAGTGTCTGCGCTGTAACCCACAGTATATAACATGATTCTACCATCGTGTGTAAAGAGGAGATCAAAACGCCTTGAGCCTCGTTAAGACAGAACCAGATATTCGTTTTAAAACTTTTTTGTTTTTCCACTTAGACTATCTATTTTGCCAATCGTTGATACTTGATCTATAGAAGTCAACGTTTTGGTACCCTAACCGGTCCTCCACAGTAGCAGTCATTTAATCAATTTTCATCTTCCTGACTCCCCCCGTATCTTTGGATGTCTTCACCTAGAGTTTGATGGTTTCAAAAAGGAGAGTACTCGCCATAAACTACGGGCAATTGCTCTTCACATTTGACAGATTTAGCCTTCAGGGATAGACACATCGTCGCAACCCTCTTTTCAATCTTGTCCATTTGTGGCTGTATCCTTAAGTGGCCCATACACGATCAATATCATTGACAATATTATTGAGCCATAATATTGACAATATTTTTCTAGCCACCCATACACAATCAATATTATTGACAATATTAATTTAGAGAACAATCAACCATGGGTTACATAACGTCAATAAAAAATATTGAAGAAAATATTTCAGCGATCGCAGATATTCGTCAATAGTATTGACAATCCTTCAATATTGCCCACTCACGGTCAATATTATTGTCAATACCAAATATTGACAATAATATTGTCAATGATATTGATCGTGTATGGGCCCCTTTACATCTAGCAAGAATATCCTACAATCAATCTGCATTTGAAATATTTATACTCGTGAATAACGGTGTAAAGCATTATACTATCTGAATGGAATAAATACCCTAGGCTCAAAACCTTTTGATATCCCCTTGTGTTTAAGAGAAGAATTCCAACCAAGTCCAAATACTGACACCTCAAAACACAAAGCCCTACAAGCATAAAAAATAATCATAAATGACCCTAATTTCGTGTTTCAATATCTGATAGTTTGAATTTTTGCACTTTAACCAGCGAAGACGGAATAGTTTCAATTCGCTTTGTTTAACATACTGAAAGTTCCGTTTAGTTCTTACTAAGATTGATCATATTGTCTTTCACTGATTATGAGCCATAACATTTATGAATGTCAACTAAACACATTCTCGACCTTTTTTACGCAAATACATGTAATTCCAATGGTTGCTGAGAACATACTTTCCGTCAATTGTCCATAGAAACAGACTATATTGCTTTTAAAAGATTGGCTAATCATGGATACAGCTGTCGGATGGATCATGAAAGGACGGTCGTCTGGCTTGTCCTTAAAACTTTTTCCGCTTGTGAAATGTGTAGGCCTATGGAAGGATGTTTGAAGGATTTTTGAACGAAGGTTCTAGCCAATAGAACCTTATTTAACCAGGTCATTGAACTGTGGGACTTACTAGTACAAGAATTGTCCTGTGTCAACCTACTTTATAGCTGTTTTGAATCTAAATTTTTACTCGGCAAACGATATTTGTAAAATACCGCTTATTGAAAAAAATCCCTCAGTTTCTATATTTTTCTCCTTTGTGCACCGGTTCCACTGTTTCAAGCTAGCACAATGTTATAAAGAACTGGATGCCGGATGTTGCTTTAATGTATCATTAGCAGTACTGAATTCATATGATATATCATTTTTCTACTGCTTTTCATTGAAACCTGCCTAAAATATTGTTCGGATTTCACTTGTACATTTTGGAATTTTGGTGTTTGCCCCCACTTCGTTCTTTAGATCTATATACGCGCACTGATATTAAGCAAACTAATATGAAGATACAAGCAGTTAATCGCATATGACGTTGACAAAATTGGCTTCCTTTTTCAGATCCTATGAAAAAAGTAATTTATGTTTAGTTTGACCAAAAGTTGATTTTCAATGAATAGAAAATGCAATTTTTGCTACTTCTGCATGTACACGTCATGCCGATAAGAAGTCATTTTATATTGGAGAGGCTGAAGCCCCGGTGTCTCAATATTTGGGGGCTGAATTGGATTTTTACCAAAAATTCAGTGTAAATAAGGAAAATTCGACATATTCGGCCAACTTTTTTTTGGGGGGGGGGGGGGGGGCCCAGCCCACATCCTAGCCCCGCCCTGATCCTACGAGCCTACACTTAAAAAATTACCATGGAAATCATTTTTTATTTATTGAATAAGCTTTTCTGTGCCTAATGAAATGTATGTTTGCCTCCAGTCTTTCCAATCTGAGGCTTATTAGTGTACAGTGACCCATCAGAATTTATAGGTGGCGAGACGAAGTGAGTCTAAACTTGTATATATAGGCCTATGTGTGCTTGGTGTAATCATGTCAACCATTTCCAAACTAGAGTTTTTACTTTTCCTTTTTAATACTATAAACAAGTTGTTCTATATTGTTTACGTTTATTCATTACATTACTTGAAATGTTTTGAGCGCCAAAGTAAATTGAACCAATTTCCTATGTTATCTGAGTGGGTGGGGTAACTCTTACACACTTTTTTTAACATTTACAACGTGAAAGGCATTGTTTTAAATGTTATTTTCGCAATTATATATGAATATGATCTATTTAGAGTCAATATCCAGACAAAAGAAATGATATCATTTAATTTCCATCAATACTGTTGAAATGAAATGTACACTGTATAAAAGCAATAATCGTTACATATATTGACCCCAGCTGATTTTTAGCTGTACCTTCATTTAGAAATAGGGACTTTATACTACCAAATGGGATCTTAAATTTTTGCTTATGGTTTGTAGAAATTTTTCAGCGCATTTGTGTAATTGAAAGTGCAATAATATTTCATATGGAGCATGATTTCCATTTACACAACGTTCATATTTTGCACATTTTTGGCCTTTTTTCACATTTCGCCAAATATTAATGAATGTGCAGATGAGAAAAGTATCACTAACTATATTTTATATGCAAGACAATTTATTGGGCTTTCATTTAAAACCATTTTCATGCATTTAGACATAAAATTGACAGAGTTATACGCATTTAAAGCGGGCTTAGGTGAATTTTGCACCCTATGACCTTTGACCTAGTTTTGTGACCTTAATACGGCCGACTGGAGGCGACTACCGGTCTAAACAAATCAGACAAGCCTTATACTTTGCAAATAATACATCAAAACTCCATGTTCAAAAAATGCCTACGAAAATGTTTTCTAGCCACTTTTTCGGAATTGGTAGGTAGACTACAAGCCTATTCCACCAGGGACGTCAAACCAGGTCTTGTTTTGGAGAGGGATAAGAAATGGCGAATATATACAGTCGACACTCCTTATGTCGACATCGGATAAATCGAATATCCGCTTAAGTCGAAATGAAAATCTGGAACGGTCATCATCAATGGATAGATTAAATGCAAATCAAAATATTTTGAAAAACAAATCGTTTTTAAAGTATAGAACCAAAAGAAGTCAAATATTTTTTTCGATCAGTTCCTTTCCTTTTCCTACCATATTTCAATTATGAACGCACCTGATTAGCAAAAAATAAAAAATAAGAAATACATAAATAAATAAATAAATAAATAAAAAAAGAAATAAATAAATAAAATAAAATAAAAAAATTCAAAAATACAAAAAAGGTTCCGTCTTCATAATTTGATATTAGTAACTGTTTTTAAAACAAGAAGACTAAATCAGATGTTGCCATTGAAATATAATAAGAAAAGAAGAAAAAATGTTCGTTTCTAGTATTTTCTTTCCTTTCTTATAGGCGGGGGGCCAGTGGGGCCTACCATGCACCCCCCCCCCTAGACTTTTTGCCACTGGTGCCAAATTGTTCCTTAGGTCCTACTTGTTGAAAATCAAAGGTGCCCCCAAGAAAAAACTCATTCCCGCTATATGAAACAGCGCCGTTTCCATGGCAACCCTTATGCGCTTTTGAGAAAATGACAGTAGTTGAAAAAACATCAATATCTCTGCTTACAGATATAGAAGATCAATACTTTTGGTATCAAAATGAAGCTTAGACATTACTCTTGAATTTGGTATGTGCATATGCAAATTAGCTAACTTGCATATGCATGATTTTTAGGATTTAATTAAAAAAAATGATGAAATTTTCGTCGTTTTTTTTAAAATATGATACAAAAATAAGCTATTACTCACTTAGTTTGTTGGTTATAGTAACAATTTTGGTATCAAATTGAAGCCTAGACATCCCTCTTTAATATACATTAGTCAAATAGGATATTTTTTGCATGCATTTTTTTTTTAGTGATTTTTTGAAATTTTGCCGAAAAATTCGCATATTCATGAATATTTGATATATGTAGTTCTTTCAAGCCTTATAGAAGGACTTACTTACTTTGTATATAAAAAACTTCATTAACAAAGTAGAATTAGGCATTTTAATGTCATTTAACTGAATCAGAGTTTATTAAATCATATTTTGGGTGCGGTTTCCATGGCAACATATCTTGAAAAAAGGGATTTAAATGGTATTTTAGGAGAAAGGGCTTTTGTTCACTAAATCCTGGATGTAGACTGACAATTAATGTTTTAGATTGATGTTTAGACATCCATCTTTACTTTTTAGAATAGTTATGCAAATTAGCTAATTTGCATATGGATTATAACGAGGAATTAATTAGAATAATCAATTTAATTAACATCATTTTTCGCAAGTGGAGCTGGAAAATCAGATGTAGCTCTCATAGTTCTGAATATATATTAACACTTTTGGTATCAAAATAAAGCCTGGACATTTCTCTTTATTTTCCAATGCAGTAATGGAAATTAGCTCATTTGCATTTGTATGATTTTAAAGATTTAATTAGTATTTTTAATGATTTTTTTTGCAATTTCTATTAAGAATAAAACAGAAAAATAAGCTTTAGCTAATTAAGTTGGTGGTGTAGAGTTACAATTTGAATATCAAAATGAAGCTTAGACATTCATCATGGTTTTCAGTGATGCAAATTAGCCTATTTGCATATGCATAATTTTTAATATCTTTTTAAATATAATTTTAGTAAAGAAATATCTCAAATTTGGGAATACATGTATTTGATACATACAGTGATTTCAAGCTGTATGGATGGACTAAAACATATTTTTATGTAACACTTCATGTTCACCACATAATTTTCCATTTTAAGGCTGTTTTAAGGTCCATAGAAATATAATATTATCTTCCTTAAAACAGTCAAGAGGGCAGGAGAAAAAGCTTATGCTCTCCTAGTCCTGGGTGCAGATTCTGTATATGGGTATTAAAATAAGGCTTAGACATCCATCTTTATTGTTTTGATCACTTATGCAGATTAGCTTACTTACATTAGCTATCTTGCAAATGAGTTTGAATAATGATATACAATAAAATTATCTTCTATTTGTTAATAGTTATGAGATATATAGCAAATTCGATTTTGTTGAAGGACTTCATCTTGCTATATTTTGATATCAAATATTCTGGAAGTAATAGTTTGTTACCCTTTTATGTTTGCGTGCCTTTCGGTCTGGCTGTATGATTTCTCGTGAAAAAGAAAGTGTTTGAAAAAAGACGAATTCTGATTAATGTGTGTTTTGCTTTGATTTACCCAAAAGAGGAGAGCATGGATGGCATTGAATTATCACAATCCAGTATGCAACCTGACATGAACATTGGGTTAACGATGAAACCTAAAGTGCAAGCCAATTATCTAGTGATAGAAGGCAACTGGAGGAGTGAAGAAAGATATGAGGGGGGGGGTGACTTCTCTCGCCTTAGTAAACAAAAATGGGATAAGAGACTATTTTCTTGTCACAAGGAAGTAATCTCAATATATACTCTCCATACAAACATGATCCATAAGTAACATAATAGACCTGAACCGAAATTCTAATAGACCTGAACCGAAATTCCATGTACATCTTATCACATTATTTTTCTTTCAATAACAAGTTACCAGTCCTTGCGACCCTCAAAGGTTCAATAATATAAGAATGAACAGATACAGGTAGGCTAAAAAAGCATGTATTGAGTACAAAAACATTGGTAAGAGCACTCTGGTCTTTAAGGAGAAGGGCTTTGGAGAAAATAATAACAATCTTTGCCGCTCCTACCAAACAGGAGACAAAATATACTCAAACTACGTCAGAAGTGACATGATTAACGCAAGCGAGACCCTTCCAAGCCTAACCTAAAACGCCTGAAGCGAAATGGCACCACATTAATTATTCAGATCAGCAACATACAACCACAGGATATCTCCAATACCAGCTAAAGCGAGCTACGCAAACAGCATGGTCTCAAAGACTTAGAAACCCCTCTTGAGGGAAAGGATGATAAGATGGTATGGACATGCTTAAGGATCCAATTGGGCAATAAAACACAGGTCACAGGTACGCGCAGATGAGGGAGGACTTAGTTGAAATGGAAGCAACTGTCAGAGAGGGGTCTTATAGAAAGGAATATACCACCGATATGAAAAGAACAATTGGATTGATGTATTGATTGATTGCGGTTTAACACCACTTGAACTGCTATGGTCATATAGCAGCTGGAGCACCTTTGCATGGATTTCAGGTATTTCTTTCCACCAGTACTACCACAATATCGAATCGGAGCCTCAAACTGCTTTCTCACAAAGATGATTAGCACCCATTGGTGACAGACAAATGTCAGAATGTGAATTGGCCAAGCAGGGATTCTAACTCAATACCCCTGAATTTATAGACTCGGTCGTTAGCGACTGAGCTATCTCGGCTATGCAAAGTAAATGGAAGAAGGGAGTGAGAACAGCCATACATGTGCAGCAATACAGCAAGCTGGAAGGCAGCACATTGAAGTGGTCAGTGCTTCTACACCTGCAAGTTAAATACGAAACTTGGAAATGAGTGAGTGAAATTATGTGCAAAGACAAGACTGGTGCTTTTAGGAATTTTATAACATGTCAAGAGTATGACTTTTTTCAAGGAACAATGGATTATGTATACAGTTTGAGAAGTCATTCTGTGTGAAAGGAGAAGACAATCGGCTGTATGAGGCAGGAGAATTGGCACCTTTAACTTATTTTTCCATCTCGACCATCAAACTAATTCTTATAAAAGATATTAATAGATCATAGAGTAATCATAGAGTTTCATATTTTTAGAGAGAAGGGGATCAATTTGCCAAGTAATGGTCTGAGTAGGACTATGATGCAACTCACATGAATGGAAATTCCTTATCGTAAATGAAAGAAGGGATGAGGATAAAAGGTCCTAGAGAGATGACAGTGTCTGACAATGTAAAGAAACAGATTTTTCTGAGACTATTGTTAAGTTAGTAGACGATGAAGACTATGAGTGTGACAATTGCTTCGTCAAAAAGTAGAATCACAGTAAAAAAAATTGAATCACAGTACCTATAAAAGATTACTACTGATCTGAAAGGACTCAATCAAGTCCTACTTGTAGGGGTTGTATTCCAAATCTGGACAAGAAATCATGAATAGTTGAAATATTGTAGCAAAAATGAAAGAGAATACAGCATTATGAGTGTTGTAACTGAGACTGAATATGCTTTTAGTCTTAGACAGAGGATTTATTTCATAAGAGAGATACAAATTCAGATTAAGAGAGACAAGAAGTTGAAGTCTGACCAACATTTGAGAGATAGCCAGGATTACGAGGTTCATGATATTGTAATGTATCACTTTGACATCTGCACTTCATGGATTTGTGACATAAACGATTGAAGGCATCATACGGAAAAGCAATATCGGGTAGTCAAGTTGGAGATTTGCATGAGAAGAACACATTCAATATTCTTCTTGCGAGAAACCCTATCAAACACAGAAAAACGACTGAAAGGTTTTATTAAGTAAATTAAAGATATTCGTTTATTGTCCCATTAATCTTTCCTTCAATAAAGAAAAAATGCACAATTTCCATTTCACAAGATGCAACACTGTTGTATCAATGCAGGACCTTGGGGCAATTGTTCGGACCTGGGTTTATGACCTTGACATTCGTACCATTTATTTTGGTGCTAAATGGTGATTGTTTGTGGGATGTACCTACTAAATTTAAGCAAAATAATATAAAAAGATTAATATACCAACTATTTATACTTGACTTTAGGGCTGCATGATAAATTCAATATAATCAAGTCATTCAACAATTTGAATCTTATATTCATTGTTTATCTCGGAAGTATCCACAAATTAAAGTCAATTTCATTAAAAAGGGTCAAAATTATTTTGAAATATAGCTAATGCAAGTTAGCTTATATGCATACATGCTAAAAAGAAGATGGTCAGACTTAATTTTGATACCCAAATTGTAAGTCTACACCAAGAACTTGGTGAGTTATAGCTTTTTCTTTTGCTACACCTAACTGCGTTTAAATTAAAAGAAAACATGTTTCCGTGGAAACGACACCTTCTTGCATATCCAGGCCTAATGCAAAACTATTGTAAATGCATTTTTGAGAATTTTCCTTTTTATAATTTTCTGAAGCCTAAGAAAGAATACAATTAGTGTGTTCTAATATTGTGTTTCAAATCTGTATAATAAAAAACTTATTTAGAATTCAAAAAATGTTTTAAATGTTTAATTTTAAGAAACTTGTTATTTTTCACCTCTCTAGCAAATTTTTACAAAGTATAGTTACAATAGTTTTGCACTAAGCCTTCTGTATCGTAATTCAAACTAATTCTGTAAAAAAGCCTCAAAATGCTTAATCAGTATGTTGTCATGTAGTGTTACATAAAAATATGATAAAGTCTTTCCATACAGTTTGAAAACGCTTTGTGTATTAGATATTCCCTAATTGGTGAAATATTTATAAGTATTTTTTTTTAAAAATATGCATATGCAAATAAGCTAATTTGCATCACTGAAAACCATGATGAATGTCTAGGCTTCATTTTGATATCCAAATTATAACTCTACACCACCAACTTAATTAGCTAAAGCTTATTTTTCTGTTTTATTCTTAATAGAAATTGCAAAAAAATCATTGAAAATACTAATTAAATCTTTATAATCATACAAATGCAAATGAGCTAATTTGCATTACTGCGTTGGGAAATAAAGAGAAATGTCCAGGCTTTATTTTGATACCAAAAGTGTTAATATATATTCAGAACTATGAGAGCTACATCTGATTTTCCAGCTCCACTTGCGAAAAATGATGTTAATTAAATTGATTATTCTAATTAATTCCTCGTTATAATCCATGTGCAAATTAGCTAATTTGCATAACTATTCTAAAAGGTAAAGATGGATGTCTAAACATCAATCTAAAACATTAATTGTCAGTCTTCATCCAGGACTTAGTGAACAAAAGCCCTTTCTCCTAAAATACCATTTAAATCCCTTTTTTCAAGATATGTTGCCATGGAAACCGCACTCAAAATATGATTTAATACACTCTGATTCAGTAAAATGACATTAAAATGCCTAATTCTACTTTGTTAATGAAGTTTTTTTATATACAAAGTAAGTAAGTCCTTCTATAAGGCTTAAAAGAACTACATATATCAAATATTCATGAAAATGCGAATTTTTCGGCAAAATTTCAAAAAATCACTTAAAATCATGCATGCAAAAAATATCCTATTTGACTAATGTATATTAAAGAGGGATGTCTAGGCTTCAATTTGATACCAAAATTGTTACTATAACCAACAAACTAAGTGAGTAATAGCTTATTTTTGTATCATATTTTAAAAAAAACGACGAAAATTTCATCAATTTTTTTAATTAAATCTTAAAAATCATGCATATGCAAATTAGCTAATTTGCATATGCACATACCAAATTCAAGAGTAATGTCTAAGCTTCATTTTGATACCAAAAGTACTGATCTACTATATCTGTAAGCAGAGATATTGATGTTTTTTCAACTACTGTCATTTTCTCAAAAGCGCATAAGGGTTGCCATGGAAACGGCGCTGTTTCATATAGCGGGAATGAGTTTTTTCTTGGGGGCACCTTTGATTTTCAACAAGTAGGACCCAAGGAACAATTTGGCACCAGTGGCAAAAAGTCTAGGGGGTGCATGGTAGGCCCCACTGGCCCCCCGCCTATTACAATAACTCAATACACCCTGATACAGTTCCAAATTTTTAACCGTGACCTGTGCATGAAGAGAGTAAACAAAAGGTCACGTGGTCTTTTTACTATATAATTCATTGTGCGAGTCGTTATTTTCGCGCGAGCATTTTTCATTTATTCTGCCTGAGTATTAAGAATATTTTATACAGTCATTTGCGTAAATTATTAGAGTTTTCAGTTACAGGAATATTTTTGCAACTTTGATTGAAAAAAAGAGATTTTTTGTCTTGTAATCATTCGTACCCTGTCTCCATCGCCCATTACCACCATGCAAGTTCAGGATGAGCTACTGCTGTTGAAAACCATATAAAAAGAATTTTGCAGGAGCAAGTGAGCTCCTTAGTACTGTCCAAGTGTGAGCGGTAATATTTTGCATGTGTTTGTGCTCTAGATTAGAGCCAATAATGGACAGGTCACAGGATGGATTCCCAGCCGCGGAGCGTGGACAATTATAAATTAACTTATTGCTGAAATATTGTTGAAAGGCGTTAAATTAAAAAAAGAAATGAAAAGAAAAATGTTTTAAATTTTTACCAAACAAGAAATGTTAATGTTTTGACTGTCAGGGCGGATCCAGGATTTATTTTCAAGGGGTGGGGGTGAGGTCTAGCCCAAAAGATGGCCATACTATCGCTGTGTAGTCAAAATTCGATTTTTAAATCCGTCTTTGACTGTCTTACAGAGATTGTTTCAAAAATCATTTCAAGGGGCAAACTAATGAAATACTTTTAATCAGCATTTTCTCCTTTTGCCTCAAGGTTTTCGTTACTATATTACTATATTTTTCATGGGGGTCCAAGCCCAATTGCCAGGGGGGGGGGGGTCCACGCCCAAATGATGACTTAAATGTGTTAAATTATATATATCGTTAGGCCTATATTGACGCTTTAATTATAGTCAACATTCAATTTATGGCTGATTCCAGGGGGGGGAGGGGAGTGCGGACATCCTACCCCCCCCCACTCTAGATCCGCCCTTGCACTTAAAAAACCCTACTTTCATGATACCCATTCTGTTATCTGCAAGAGCTTCCAAATTGAATCAGGTGCCGTTTAGGAAAGGGTTAAGCCGCTGTCAAACTTGAAAGTCTAAATAATTTGTCGTTTGGGAAATGGGCTTTAAATAACAGCTATGTTTTTATTATCAAATTGATATACCATAATGAATTATCTTTCTTCATAAACCTTTCGGTACTGACACAATCATCTTCACACTGAAAATGGCATGTTTCGTACTTTTTTTTTTTGGGGGGGGGGGGGGGTTTACGTGAATATGACAGTTTAACCTTGCGGCTAGGTCCTCAAAAGATCCGAGGATACTACTTTTTCGGAGGATCAAAAATGACTTAAAAGCCGATAAAGGCCATAAATGGAAGTCAGTCAATGATATCCCGTCGAGATTCACAGAGGAATGATCACTAAACGGTGTGTGATTCCTCTTAAACTTCTTCATTCCTCCGTTCATTTCCATTGTACGTTGGATGCTTTACTCACATTTGGGTCAGAGCCTCGATCTGGAATCAAAAAGTGTTACTATTTTTAGTAACAAATTGGAAGTGTATTTGGGTGTATCGGTAGCGCACCTTATGAGCAACAAAGATGGTAAAATAGCATTTAACCCTTTCCCAAACAAGCCCTGGTTTTGGCGTCCCTAATAGAAAAAGGTTTGGGAAAACATTGGCGCAAAATGAAACTGCTGATAACTAGCAGTAAATGTTTCTTCTTTTGTCCCAATATTCACTGAGCCATCATATACACAATTTCCATGTGAATTCACACCAATTTTGTCCTCTGAAGCAGCTTTGAAATTTGAAAAGTCTATTTTTTCGCCGTATGGGAAAGGGTTAAAAAGAGATTGAGCAAAATGAAATAAGTCGAACTCCGGATATGTCGAGATTTGTTGACGGCTCCTCTGACTACGACACAACTGGAGTCAGCCGTATATAAAATTATGAATCTTAACCAATTATTGCACACTGACGCCTTTTGACTCCATCATAAGAAAGGGTGTTGGAAAACATTGTGGAAAATGAAGAAATTGCTTGTCACAAGCAATTTCTTCATTTCCCACAAAGTTTTCTAACCAATATGGAAAGATTTTTTAGAATTATATTTACTTGAAATTGTCGTCTGCAAGACCTTTCAAATTGGAACGGTCCAAAGTTTGGCCGTCTGGTAATGGGTTAATCAGACAGAATGCGCCTGATTTTTCCATGCTTGTTTGAACTGCTACAATGTCCCATTTTACTTATCTCATCCATTTCAATGTACAGAGCGCCAGGCAAGAGGGAGCAAAGACCTTTCAAAATGCAATATTTAATTTGTTTCTCATCAAATCCTAAATAGTTGGTACACCTTTGAATCGTCTTACTGAGAAGTTTCCAATGAGTTGCCGCAACATAGGATTTGGATTTCGAATTACAAATTAAGAAAGTATTTTACCGTAATTTATCTGTAGCTCTGCAAGTATAGGCGTTCTCGTTTACCCTGGTTCAAAAAGTAGCCTTAAAATTGTACTGCGTCAGCATCCGAACTTCATTCTGTTGAAGCCTATCTTAATTAAAGTAAGATTGGTAAGATTGCATCAGCATCTGGCTGAGAGAGTTGTAGTCAACACCGAAAAAGTATGACAATTTACACGAAGGCGATGGTTTTAGTGTTTGTTCTTTTACATATTTTATCAGGTACGTGAATCTGCTTTAATTTTTTTATTGTTTCTAAACATGTGTAATTTTTCGTATGACGTACGATAAATGACCTGATAAAGCATCTCAGGTTAATCGATAGAGATGCTCTGCCAAGTTATTTATGTAATTACAGTCGACACTAGTTGTGTTGTAGATAAATAAATAAAATAATATCATTAATGAAACTTCTAAAATGAGAAATAGGCATTGCCTGATTTTATTTAAATCGGTACGATTCCGATTAAAGACATCCCACTCATTTTAATTTCGAAAGTTCTAAATTCTTAATTTTCTTCGATTTTTTTTTTTTTGGGGGGGGGGGGGGGAGGAATGGGGGTAAATGCACCGACCTAACTATTACTGTATGAGCCAGCAGTTGCAGTTATGTTGCATTCCGTCGTTTTTCAACAGAAATCGCGTATCTACATCTTTAAACAGACTGCAGTTACGAGTTTTTTTTTTTTTTTTTTTTTTTGAATAGCATCGATTTATCATCAGCGCAACAGATAAGTGGTGTTGAAGGCATTCTAAATGGCAATGAATTTGTGCTAAAAATAGACCGGGTTTACCGTTATGTTTTGATAAACCGTCGGTGTTGTTATAAAATCTCGTAACTACGGCTTTAATCAAGTCGTAGTTACGAGATTCTACAACAACACCGACGAAAATTATATTGTTTGTCCGAATTAACGTCACTATTAACTTGATAAAATCGTTCCCTATTTAAAAATTGTTTAGTGGATACTCATTTGAATCGTTTCAACGAGAGTATTCCAATGAGTTCCCGCAACATAGAGTTTGATCAACAGTTGAAAAAATACTTTAAAAAAAGCCTTAACCCCTTCTTATTGGGCGTTTCCCAATTTTCCTAGTACTTATATTTCACGGAGAACCATTTGACACTGTAACTGTTAACCCATTACGTGATGACTTTTAACTCTCTCACAAGAAGAGACTTATGAAACCAATTTCACCAACTAAATTGTCGTCTGCAACACCTTTCAAATTGGAACAGTCCAAAATTTTGCCGTCTGGTAATGGGTTTTAATAGCAGAATATACTTTGATCGTCTATCGAACTTGTCTATGGATGGACTTTATTGGTGGACATAAAACCTAGTCGATAAGGTACTTCGTTCTTTCGTGCGTAGAATGGAAACCGAAAACTTCAAGAGAAAATTTAATAATTTTGTGACGAACCCCTTATCATTTTCATAGCAAAGAACGATGTTTGACTATTAAAGGCCCGGTCAAATGTAACTCCGTGTCCACATCGCGCCTACACTACGCCTAAAAAAAGACACGCGTGAAACAAATACTGTTTAATAATACGTCATAGTTGAACGAGAGCTACGGTAGTGTTTCAGATGCGCTGGGGCAGTAATATGGACGTCTGGCGCCGTAGTTTAGTGGTAGGACGTGGCTTCGAGGGGTCCTGTGTTCAAATCCGGCCGGAGTCATGGGATTTTTTCTGAGTACAAAATTACCCTACGTTGCTCCTCTTCACCCAGTTTATGATGCATTAAGGTAGTGCACCCCATAACCAGATTCACGCGATGTCGGAATGCTTCTTTCAGGGTCGTTTACACTCGTTACGTATTCGAACTTAACAAACCTGGGCGACGTCGTAAATATTCGGCGACGGAACATTCCACCGCCGAATGTTCACGACGTCGCCCGAATAATTCAGACGTCGTGTGACTTCAATAGGGGTTGACCATTTTAAAGTAACAACGTAATCACGGTGAGTACTCACGTGACTCACAGTTCCGGAATATCTTCAATATTTTTGTTAATATTCGGTTTGAAGCAGAGAAAATGGAAAAATGCCAGGAATTAGCTGCATATATCATGATTTTTTTAACAATCAGTTGATAAAAAGTTATTGACGAGCAGCAAATTTTTTGTTGGTCGTCAATAACATTTTTATCACATGAGTTATAGAAAAAAATAACCACGACAATCTGATGCCTGATGTCAGTCCACCTTCTCTGTTTTATAATGAATTCAAATCGGTTTCGTATTAACATTTTTTGAAGATTTTCTAAAATCCTTGTGTTACATGATTTTCCACTTTCAGTATCTAGTGTAAGTATTCGATAGTGCTCACTTGTGTAGCAGGTAGCCTCTATATTGTATTTTATTTATTTATTTATTTTATATTGTATTTATTTGGAAGTATTTCTGTGTATTGTCCAGCAAGATTAACCCGGGATATCTGCATATGTAATGCCCCCACTTCGGCAATGTTTTGTTAAGACGCTCAACTAACGGACTTTGCGCACGAAAAATAAGTTGTCCCGGGTTAACCTTGTTGGACAATATTGTCCATCCAAATTAACCCGAGACAACTTTATTTTCGTGTGCAAAGTCCGTTAGTTGAGCGTCTTAACAAAACATTGCCGAAGTGGGGTCATTACATATATGCAGATGTCCCGGGTTAATCTTGCTGGACAATAACAGTACTTGTTCCCTGCTTTGGTAATGCTGAGTCGTATTTTCTTTATCCAGATTCAAATACATTAAGGTGCTTTCGATCTTGTGGTAGGCACGCCGTTCCAGTGGAGTGTTGCCACGAACCGAATTTAAATCGGTCTCGTATTAATAAAATTATCTAAGTTTTTTAAAATTATTGTGTCACACGACTATCCACTTTGGTATAGTCCGTAAGTATTGACCCGAACCTGTCGAATATGCAATGGGTATTTGTAGTCGGGAATAATCACTCTCCGACATATATTAACACGAGAAGCGCGTGCATAATACAGAGTCACAATGCTTAAGGAAATAATAGACTAAGCTTGACAGAATATGATTAGTGGTGAATATTAATTATTTCGCTTCACAATTACTCATTGCATATTCGTCGTGTTCAGGTCAATAGTTACAGACTATAATTAGATCTAATGTGTTTTATCACGGGACCCAGAATTTCAGATAATCTTAAATACTTTCGTTAATCACGGTGGAGATTGTGCATCATGGGATGGATAACGAATACGGACAAAATAATCTCGATTCTGGTAAGATATTTTGCAATAACTTCCTTATTTGTAGGTCAACCTTCAAAATGTTTGTTGCATGTACCCCGCCTTACCGAGTTCTTTCATCGCATGTATGCCATATTAGATAACTCATGGTACTTTTTCCGAAATATTGTCCCTACCGACCAGAAAGCGAAATGGTAACGACTACGGCCAAATTAACCACGTTTCAGGTAAAGATTTGTGCAATAACTTTTTTATTTCTGCGTCAATTATCATGTGATTTGTTTTATGTACTCCGTCTTACTGAGCCCTTTTCTCAAATGTATAACTTATCTGGAAACTCCTTGTACTTTTTTCAAAAACCGATCCCAACCAACTAGAAAAAGGGCCTGATTTTTCGTCGTTATTCTGGTCGGTCGGGATCAATTTTTGGACAAACAAGTTATATATCTGAGGAAAGAGTTCACTGATGCGGAGTACATGCAACAAGCCGCTTGAAAATTGACGCAGAAATAAGAAAATTATTGCACAATTTCTCACCTGAAGCGAGGCAAATTTGTCCGTATTCGTTATCCATCCCATCATGCACAATCTCCAACGTGTCAAAACTTGACCAATTTGAATTCGGTGTGAAGCACAGAAGGTGGAGGTGGTGGATTCTTAAAAAATCAACTAATCAGAAAGTTATTGAAAATCAACCAAAATGTGTTTGATCTTCAATAACTATTTTATCAGTTAATTCTTCAAAGATTCATCACGTCGATCTAATGAGTGACGTCTGTCCACATTCTCCACTGCAAACCGAATTCGAATCGGTCCCGTATTAACAAAATTAAACGGAAGATTTCCTGAAATTGTTGTATCACGTGATTTACCCTTTTTCCAAACAAAGCCTGGTTTTGACGTCCCTAATAGAAAAGGCTTGAGAAAACATTAAAACAAAAGAAGAAACTGCTGATAACCAGCAGTTTCTCCTCTTGTCTCAATATTTTCTGTGCTATTTTGTACTCAAATTCTATTTTAAACAAGGTCCATTGGTCGTATGCAGCTGCTTTTGAAATGGAAATCCTGAACATTTGCCGTTTGGGAAAGGGTTAACCACCGTGATAATACTAAGTCGTTTCTTTTCAATCAGGTTCGAATGCATTCAGGTGCTATCAGTCGTGTGGTGGGTCTGGGGACGCAGTTCAAGTGGAGTGTGGTGACGTGTCTTGTTTGATCATAACAACTAGGTGTAAGTAGATATCGTCACTTTGAAACAAAACCTCATAACTGCAGCTTGTTTTAATCTGTACTTACTAGGTTTTTGTTGAAATCACTTTTCAACAAAAACCTCGTAACTGCAGTTTCTTTAAAGCTTCAATAACGATTTTTTTGTGAAATCTCTTTAAAACAAAAGCCTCGTAATTGCAGCTTGTTTTAAGCTGCAGTTACGAGGTTTTTAATGAAAAGCAGCGATATTTGTTTAATCTTTCATAAACGACTAAACACGAATTATGAATTTTGACCCTTTTACAAACAAAATGATTATGTTAGAGTACTCCTATTTCGAAGTTGCTGCAGACGACAAAATGGTGGTCAATAAAGTTGGAACTTGTGTATAGATCTAGATTAGTACTAAGATATTAAGGCAAAGGAAGAAAATGCTTGAAACCATCAGTTTCTTCTTTTGCATCAATATTGTCCAAAACATTTTCTATGAGGGACGTCAAAACCCGGCATTGCTTAGGAAAGGATTAAATGAATTTCAGACGACGAAAATCTAACTATGTATTACACGATGGATAATCACGTGATACAAAATTTTCAGAAAATCTTTAACAATTTTGTTAACTTTGGGTTTGAGTTTATTGGGGTTTTACGCCGTTTTTCAACTACCAGGGTCATATCGCGGCGGCTGGAGCACCTACCCATGGATTCCTGTTGTTTCTCAAACCAGTACTACCACAACACCCTTACCGAGCCTCCATCTGCTCGCACACTTAGGTTAACGATTTCAAACCCATTGGTGGGTGACAATTTTGTCAGAAAGGGTATTAGCCGTGGCCGGGTATCGAACCCGGGACCTCTCGAATGAGGGTCAGGTGCGCTACCAATTGCGCTAAGGCCGCGGCCTTTGTTAACTTTGGACCGATTTGAATTCTGTTTGAAGCAGAAATGTGGACAGACGTCACGCATTAGATGGACGTTGTTGATTTTTGAAAAATCAACTGATAAAAAAGTAATTGAAGATAAACCAAAACAAAAATTCAACACGCAAAGCTTATTCCTGGCATTTTCCCACCTTCTCTGCTTCAAACCGAATTTCAAATTGGTCAAGTATGAAAAGATATTAAAGAATATCGGAAATTCTGGGGCACGTGATTATACACCGTGTATCAGATATGTGGCGTCATTTCCAATCATTTGCTTTTTCCCTTTTTGTTGTTTCCAAGAATTATCTATTACAATAATTCGATAGATCTATATTGGAAACCAAATAAAAATATAAACTGATGCGTAAAACAGGAGAAAATCCTAGGACTAGTTTCGTCCAAACATTTTTGACGTATCGTCGTTTTTTAACAAAAATCTCGTTATTGCAGCTTTAAACAATCTGCATTTATGATGTTTTCGTTGAAAAGCGACGGTATGCTCATTTTACCAATGTCTTACAACATGTTAAGTACAAGAATCGCGTATCTTCAATTGCCGTATAATGTATTCCTAAGTATAGCTCATGACATGACAGGACATCCATAGCTAACAAAAATGCCTTTTCCAGGTTATTTATCATGAACTGTATACACGGGTGGTCAATATCTACCAATAGATGTCGCCACCTGTCGATTACCATCTATCTCTGGTGGGCATTCTGGGTTAACTACTTTCAAGATGTCAGCGCCCATAAAATGCATACACGTGGTACTTCCTCATGACTTCCTGTCACGCGGCATATTTGCTTCATATGCTTGCATAGAGTAAAATGAATAATCTAATTTGAATTAATTATTTTATTAGATGAAATTGAGACGAAAATCAAACTTTATTTTGTTGCAAATGTATTTGTAGTTGCAATTTTCTGCTTGCTACTTTTTGGCGACAGGATTTTGGAGTTATGCGCATCGCGTAGTGATTTTTATCCAAAAATGGATAAAGTGATGCGTCAAATGAGTCAGTCCTAAAATAAAAAAAATAGACTGGAAATATTGTAGACTGGCTGCTTAGTCAATGCACGGGTGGTAAGCGGAGAAACTAGCTCCAAAAAGAGTCAACGGTATTTTGTTGCCTCGTGACATAACGGTACTTCAGCGGTAATTGTGTCGAGAGAAAATCTGTAAACAAATGTAGGTGTCGAGCACATTTTTCTTGAATTATTTCTTTTTCTGTGATTTTTGGAAAAATTCAGCGACGCTGTATTTTAAGGATATGTTCAAAAGATCTTTTGCAGAAGAATATACGGTGCTAGTTAGCAGGGTTTCAATACAATCATTGAAAAACATCGAAAGAAAATTTCTTGCACTCTTGCAACTTGCACTCGTCGAATTTCGCCAGAATTTAACATTCGCGTATTAGAAAAAAACAAATTCTTGTCATTTTAAGTATTGTGGGGAGTTGCAAGTCAATTACTTGTTATATCGATATATTATTGGCTATATTTTTGGATATTTGTGGGCAAACACGTGTGTTAATATCTCCCAGTAGCAGTTTTCACTTTCGAGTTGATGATGTTTTTCAATGATTATATTAAAACCATGCTAACTAACACCGTGTATTCTTGTGCACAACAAACTTTTACCATTTCGTCTATTACAGCATCGCCGGATGTTTTCAAAACTCACAGAAAAAGAAATAATTTAAGAAAAAAGTGCTCAACATCTACCTTTTTTACCTTTTTGTTAATATACAAAAATTCTCTTTCACAGACGGATTGTTCCGGTCGTGTGCTAATGGGCTCCACCCCACAAGCGTGATTCGTACACCTTTCTACTGGAAGAAGTATTGCAACTGCAACTGTGTAGCCGTTATCTTAAGGATGACATAAATCTACATGTCGCTATTTTTTCTATCTATTTCACAGACGGATTGTTCCGGTCGTGTGCTAATGATCTCTACCCTACAAGCGTGGTTCGTAGACCCTTTTACTGGAAGAAGTATTGCAACTACAATTTATGTAATCGTACACCTACTTTGTAATACAAGATGGCCAATAACACTGGTGGTGAACTCGGCTAAAGCGAGGGACGTTTTTCTCTACAACAAGGTATCACCGGTGTCGAACTCGGCCAAAGCGAGGGACGTTTTTCTCTACAACAAGGTATACATATTTTGCGTTTAAATGTGAGTTTAAAGATCTTTTTTCTAATGATAATGAATTTGTTTTAAAAATTGACTTGGTTTAACGTTATATATTGACAAACCGTTGACGTTGACGTTGTTATAAAATCTCGTAACTACGGCTTTATCGAAGCCGTAGTTACGAGATTTCATAACAACACAGATGGAATACTATGATCGCGAAAAAACGTCCCTCGCTTTAGCCGAGTTCACCACCAGTGAATAATAGAAGGAGAATTCTACAAGATTCATGCGCGCATCCAGACATCTTTCCCCAAAATGGCATGTGGATTCCAGAGAAGGCCGACCGCATTGGCGCATGAAAGATTTCTTAAAAAATGAATTTAAAACATGGATAACCTTATTTTCATACAAATTCGAGATAGGACACTGGCCTCTCGAACTCGAACACTAGATCTGCACATGATGCTTTTTTCACGAATTCAACGTTCCGGTCATGTGCTGGTATGGTTCATTTAGTATGTTAAACTGACTATACACACTTACTACTGCAATTTTGATTCGTGAAACTTCGGAGTACGCGAGATTTCCTCCAGACAGCTTGAGATTTATTAAGATATTTTAGGGTGAAGCGTTCGTTAGAGAAAGATTTTATGACTCTCATAGGGAGGCGCAGTTACTTTATTCTTCTTGCGGAACCCCTCGGTCAACTCTGTAGAAACATTATAAGAGAGAATTGACCGAGTTGATCCGAATGTTCCATAATTCATAAACCACGGTGTTTCAAACGCTCCGCACTTTATACAAATGACGTCATCATCACGTCATTTGTATGAAGTATGGAGCTTTTGGAACAAATCTGTCAGAATATATATCTTAAAAACGCTTTAATATCTAAAACATCTTAAGAAATCTTAAAAAATCTCGCTCTAAAGAAAGGGCCCCTGGTACAGTGTAATCAGAAGGAGGTCGAAGAAATCTACAAGAGAATTCTACAAGATATTTTATAGACTTAACGTTTCGGTCCTGTGCTTATAGCGTCCGTTTACTGCATCGTACTGACTTAAATTTTGTTATTATAATTTAAATTTGATCTGTGTGAAACTTTGTATAGTCTTCCAACATTGATACGGGACATCTGCATATGAAATGATCCAACTTACGTTAATGTTTTCTAAAGATGCGCATCTAACGGACCTCGCTTAGAAAATTAAGTTGTCCCGGATTAATTTTTGTGGACTAGAGTGTAACTGCAATTCTTTTTTGATGCATATACTCTTTGCAGCATAACTGCAATTTTATTTTGATTTTTTAACGCTTTGAAGTATAACTGCAATTTAATTTGATTTGATTAACGCTGTAGTATTACTGCTTTTTAATTTTGATTTGCATAACGCTTTGCAAAATACACTTTGTCTTTGTTACACCCCCTGATTGTTTCTATCAAAACTAGGAATGATGATAATTTGAAAAAAAAATCAGATCAAATTATGCATGGTGTCGTATTAAAAGAGAACTGTTTTGTAAGTAGGTACGATAATTAATATCGTCGTTTTTTAATGAAAATCTCGTAACTGAAGCTTGTTTTAAGCTGCAGTCACGAGGTTTTCGCTGAAAAGCGACGATATGTTTGACATGTTTCACGTTGGATGATGTTGAATGATTATTTCGTCGCTTTTCAGCGAAAACCTCGTAACTGCAGCTTGTTTTAAGCTGCAGTTACATTTATAAAGTTTGTGTTGAAAAGCAGCAATTTGAATTAACAAAGATAATTGTGTTCAACGAATTGTGGGACTGCATGTATGTATGTACTGTATGTTCGTCTTTGAGAAAATAGGCTTGTAATTTTACATGTAATTGTACATAATTATACTCACCGTCATAAGAAAGTAGCCACTTTTCAAAAAGCTATATTTTTTACAATTCTTTATGTCTTTTTGTTTTTACACATTCATACGCATTCCCAGTGGTTTCTTTTCACACCATCAATGGTTAAATGCTTTCAACATGTCCGGAAAGATGTTTAGTTGTAATATGGGTTCAAAACGGTATTTTAGGATACAAAGTTAAGTTTTGTTTACTTACAGTTGTCATTTTCTGCATAAGTTGACGCTGTTGAAACACAAACAAAACTCCCATTTCAATTTTACAGAAAATCATTCCGTTGAATTGATAGAAGTCTATGAATATTTAGCACTACCAGTATAGCATGTCTCAATATTAAAAGTTTGAGAATGACCGGAAGTGGTTGATGCATAAAGCGAAGGCAAACATTTTTCGAATTAGGAACTTGCTATTGAAGACCAAAGAGAAACAAAATTTCAATGAATGGAACATTAGAGAGGCAATTGGGGGTTGGTTGGGCTAAAACCGGAAACCGCCATTTTGCAAGGGTCTTGGGTGTAATGAAAATCACTTTCTAGTAATTAAGCATTTTGAATAAAAACAGTATCATAAACGCATATCCTTATTCGTTTTTGTCTCTTTTCTAGCCTTATATATGGTCATGGATTTTAGTAGTGTGTTCCGTATCAGTTACGGATTTTCTGGAACTACCACCAAGCTACCATAGCTAATAGGATAGTTCGACTGTTTTCGGTACTTTCGCGAAAACATTTTTACTTGCCTTGTCGCACTGTTTTGTATTCATTTCGATACGTTCATGAATAATCTTAAAATTGCCGACCATTTGCATTAGACAAGTGTCTACTTTCTTATGACGGGGAGTATATATGAATATCAACAAATCATCATATTAAAGGGACATAACATTCCGATTTCATTTTTTTAATGTATGTCTTGATGTAAAGATTGTTTTTCTAATGCATAGAAATGCTATCAGTTTTTTGAAGATGTTATTTATAGGCCAAAACTACGCCTTTAAAGTTGAGACAGAAATGACAAATTCCATATATAAATCTGAACTGTTGTCTACAACAATTTGTTTTATTTTAGCAGAATTTATATATTTCTCGTAAACGGTTCAATATTTCGGCTTGAAATTGTCAGAATTTTCATAAGAAAATCTGCTCTTTCAGATAAGATAAAAGTATAATCTATGAAAAGTTAAAGTCACATTTTATATTCAACTTTGGTCGTTGCTTGTCTGCCTCCTTGACAAAGGATTAGATTTGCAATATTCAAGTCCCAGACTACCGATAAACAGATTTATAATTTCACAAGAATGGGCTCCGGTTTACTCACGAACGTACAGTTATTTTTTGTGTAAAGGCCTCGCCCCGGTTTCTCGAAAAAAACTTAAGTATATACTCATGAGAACATGCTCAACTTCAAAGGAATACTCCCCAACGTTGAAGGGTAATCGATTGAAGTTCACGTGGATTTCGTGCGATTTGAGAACGGTGCTAAGTTTTGAGCATGATCTCGAACGCACTTAAGTTTTTTCGAGAAACCGGGGCCTGGGGCCTGTTTCATCAAAACAGTTAACAGTCTCAAACAGTTTTTCTCAAACAGTCTCAAATTTCACTTAAAACAACAACCGCATAACCCAGGTCTTAAAAGATTGGCGATACCCGTTTTTTACCCTAAACTTATCGTAAGTCTTCGGTAAGTCAAGAATACGTCTTATATATTTTAATGAAACTGGCCCCTGGTCACATACACGATTCCACGTCCATATTACTGCCATAGCACGTCTAAAACAGTTGAAGCATGCAGTGTATTTTTGGATCTGATGTGGACGCGATGTCGACAGAAACGTATGTGACCGGACCCTTTAAATTACCTGAGACGATAAACCTGATTTGCCCAGTCTGATTTCTCATTCAATCATATGACATATCTTACAAAGTTTATACAAAAACGTGGTCGTAAGATCGTTAGCAAAATTACCCTAATCCTTGGAACAACTAACTAGCGGGGTCGTAAAACAACGAACTGTTACAGAACGGACGGTAGTATTTTATGTGGTGTCTGTAGTCGGGAGATAAAGCGTCCGCTTTTTCGAAGTTGCAAGTTCGATACCCGGCATCTGCACAAGCCAAAGATTCTACTTCCACTTTGTCTCTTACAAAGTGGAGGCAGAGTCTTTGGCTTACAAAGATGTGTACCAGGAAGATGAGGTCGATTCGGAGGTAGTCTTTTCATTGACCCACGCATTCGGCCTGGATGTAACTTGTGGCCGTATTCACCAACATTTTAAATTGATTGTCTAAGGCAAAACAACATTACAAGCCATATGATTGGACGAGACGTATATCTAGGCCAATCGGATGGATTGTTGTGGATTGTTCTGGGATTTTAAATGTAAACTTGGATTAAGACGTGATCGTGACGTAATTTGGATGAAGTGTGGAGCATTACCATGGAAACCTCGGCCAGATTCTAGGTCTTAAAAACGCTTTATCTTAAACATCTTACGAAATCTTAAAAAATGTCGCTCAAAAGAACGCGCCTGTGGTTCCAGGCTCTGTTACGTCTCTAGTATTAATGTATTCAACCATGGAAAACATTCAGATTTAGGTAAACTTTATTTCCTTGGTCAGATATAAACACATCAGAAAACCAGAGGCTTGCAATTTCAATCATTTAATGTTATTATTTTACTTTAAACTCCATATTTATCAGATTGTCACAAGTCTAGGCTCGTGCGTACAGTTCACAGAAGGCAGAATCGGAAGGGATTGTCTTGAGTGGACTGCACTTGTTACAAGTTCGATGCAAAACATATATGCTCAACCAATTACCGGGAGGCAAAAATTTTAGACTCGTCCAAATTCAAAGTTGTTTTCGACGACAATATCACGCCCTATTACGTGCTATCACTCTGGCCGTTGCAGTATCATCGATAAATGGCGGGTGTACTGGGTAGGACATACTTTTCCCATCTTTGTTTCGTGTTATTACGCTTCTCAGCTATATTTTGTAGTGTACTAGGCTGACCATATATTTGAGGACCTACGTGTCAAATATTAGCCCTAAGATTTCTCAATCAACAAAATTATTCAACAACAAAGACGTAACTTCACATATTTTTATGTAAAATCCACCTTTCCATGCAAATTTTAGAAAAACACTAAAATGAATGTTAGAAATTTTATTACAAAATGGAAATCTAGCATATTATCTAACAACTACTCGTTTGCAAAGACGATCACCTATTCCGTTATTTCGTTATAGTCAAACAAAGTTTGATGAGGTACAAATTTATACTATCACGGACAAAACATATGGCTTCAATATGCTGTTCGTGACAGCCAAATCGGCATCAGTGTTCAATTTTAATCGGTCAGTCTGAATTTAATTCAATTCAAACAGTTTTCTCAATTTACATAGTGTATGAAAATTGATTGACTTTTTAAGTGTTATATTAATTCTGACGATCACCTTATCATTCCCTCATGATATTGACTGAAAGTTGGATTTTACATAAAAATATGTGAAGTTACGACTTTGTTATTGAACTATTTTTTGTTTTGGGAATATTTGGGCTAATATTTGACATGTAGGTACTCAAATATATGGTCAGCCTTGTACACTACCAAAAATAGCTGAGAAGCGTTTTAGCACAAAAGAACACGACCTACCCAGTACTCCCGCCATTTATCGGTGTCGTCTCACTTTGCCAACTTTGGGTTTGAAAAATAGGTGTTTGTGGGAAATTTGCGTTGGCAAAGTGGGACCAGGGTAATAAGGTGTTAATTAGCCTTCGGCAATATAGATTTTCGATTTTGTAGCTCAACTGGACTAATTTAAACTGAACAGTTAATAATTCAAATTCATTGAGAATAGAAGAGGCGGTAGAACATTCGGTAGAACATTCATATAATTTATGTCATACATGTAATGACTATGTTTCGACTCAAAAAAATGTGAAAGCAGTTACTGGTACTGCGTTAAACCCACATGTCCTGCCAGAATCAATTTGGGTCTAGATATGCCAACTAAGGCCTCAAGTTGAAGCCTTCAAAGACTATATTGCTGAACATTGGGTAGAAACTGACGTGGCGCTGTGGAATCACTTTGATAACCATGGCCACGAACTACTAACCACATTGAACATGAAATTAAAAACCTATTATCAAAGTCTCATCCATCAATTTATTCTTTCATCAACATCATTAAAAAAGAGCAATCCATGAATGAGATTAAAATGTTGAAGTTCAACAACGGTGGTCGTCAAAACTCTAAGAAGAGAAAATATCGTAAAATTGACCAGCGCCTCGCAAATCTGAAAGACAGGCTTCATGCAAGAGAGATCGGTGATACTGCACGAGGTTTACAACGGCCCGAGTGATAGCACGTAATAGGGTGTGAATATGGAAGGTTATGTATGTAAAATATCGCTGCTTTCAACGAAAATCTCGTAACTGTAGCTTAAAACAATCTGCAGTTATGAGGTTTTCGTTGAAAAACGACGTTTTGTTGGATGGGAGTATTGGATGAGGGTTGACCAGACTATCAGGATGGAGGCCTTGCAAATATTTGTGAAAAATGAAGAAATTGCTAATTTCCAACAATGTTTGTTACCCCGAAAGACCAAGCAATGTAAAATTACATTCAATACCAATTATCGTCTTTCGTTTACCACACATACTTTTATCAAAAGATACATTTACATGAAATATATTTAGTCATTTCCTTTACCAATTGTGATACAAGGGGCGTTCAATTAATTTTGGAACTGGGGTTCTATAAGCCATAGTTATGATGCAATTCAATTTTAAGTTTCTTCAATCCTTCGAAGTAATCCTTTTTGACAACCACACACTTCTGAAGTTTTGAGATCCATTACTTATGTGCCAATAAATGGAACACCCCGCGGACACTGGTAAATTGCACTGCATATGGAACATGAAGGCCTATACCGACGACCAGAGGCTTTTTTTCGTCATCATGGGGAACACAAAAAAGCTACAAGGGCTTAAGCCCGGTTATAAGCGTGGATGAAGACGCTGTACAACATGTGTCTCTTCCAGGAAGTCTTGGACAAGAGGACACATAAGGACAGCTCCGTTGTCATGGATTTGGCTCATGCCTCTGTAGCAGGTCCTAGACCTGCTCTTTTCGTGATATTTCTTTAATTTCGCTGACACATATTCTTTGTATAAATGACCTGCGATAGTGGTACTATTTGAAACAGTAATTTGAACAATACATCCGTTACATTTGAAAATTACCGCGTACAAAACTTTTGCCACCCTTTTAATTTTTTGGCTATTACGAACCTTGTCTGGTCTTTTCGCAACCATTGCTAGCCAATGACACGTCATTTGCGCTCATAATAGTAGATTATTGTTCAATCATATGTATAAAGCTCAGAAAACCCACATTTGTTGCATTTTGTGCATTATTTCAAAATATATTTTGCTACTTTTACACGGGTGGCTCTCTGTCCTTTAGGCAGCAGGTGGACCACACAATAGGTAAATCTGTGAACCTGTCAACCCGTCCGTCAAAATCGTATAATATGTCCCCGATGAAAAACCAAATTTTTCTGCTATTTTTTGCACATTGAACCATGCATCTTGTTCGGTCATGTCGGAATCTACAGCAACATTTGCTTTGGTACTAGCTCTACCCGGGTTACCTGAGAGGGGGCATCATTCAGGCCAGTTTCACAAATTTTAATTGTTATTAACTTCTTAAAAACTGGCAAATGTTCAACGTCCAAATGCCCATGAATCTGATATAGTTCATTATATACACGTGATGCAGATATGTCAAAGCCTATGCGGCCTTTAATGTAGACCCGTACATCAAACTTCAGTTCGTTTTCCATTTTGCGCACAGCGAAATAGCCAGTGTATACGACTGAACCAACTTAAGGTAGAATAATTCTAATGCATATTTACTATTGTCGTACATTTTCGACACATGTCGACAGTTTCCGTATATATTTTTAGCAACAATATTGCTAAATATTACTTCCCTTTGTAAATAAAATTCCCCGAATACACCCCGAATATCTTTTTTTGGTATGATTCTCCGTTTAACATAACATTTTCAGAGACATTTTTCGTGTAATTTTATATGATTTTGATTGATATCACCAGTTTGTATGTGATTAGAAACTTTGATACTTACGGGTGTGTCACAATCAGATGTGCAAACTATGTTTCACCAAGGGTGATTTTTCAAAGTCATTGAATACAAAAGAGACAATATTTTCCTGACAGCTAAATAATATATATTCATAAACATAATAAAATTTCTTTCACAGATTTAAGGATTTAATTTATTTTACATGTTAAACTTGGGATTTTAGAGAGAAAAAAGTAAGTTGCCTATAATTTCTTACACATATTTGGAAATATCAATTTCATTTGAAATGGAGAATGTTTTTTACATAATAACACTCACAGACTAAGCTTTCAAATGACATGCAAAGCAAAGTGACCATGACGTATTTATTTTGAAAAAAATCTGATTTTCTCACATTTTATATAAATTAGGCATGAAATGACATCTTTCAGTTTTCTATTTTCATTCAGTATTGTCTGTACAGCCCTAAAAGTAATAAATATTGACAGGAATTTTAATTTTCTTTAAAATGATATATACATTTGTTATCCTAATACGAATACTTACAGAAATAATGACTGTTGAAGTTGGTCGTATTTGCATTTAACACTGTCTACGGACTGGACATTTTAACAATGATTACAGTTCAACGGTATTTATATCATATGTAATTGACAATAAACAACACCAATACTTTTCATATTTTAAGGGAATAAACTTTAAACAAGAAAAGTACAAATTTCGAGCAGTTATTGAATTGTTGAATAGACATTCGGACAAACGGACAGACGACGGACATTGATAGCTCGCAGACCTTAACTATAGCACTTTAAGGTCAGATGAGCTACAAATACTTAGCTATTGTTTAAGACACAAGCATAAAAAATTCACACATCAATTTAAACTAAAAAATGCAGCATTAATTATTTAAATGAATATGAATGTTAACCATTTCCCGAACAAGATTGGTTTTTGACGCCTGTACTAAATGAGCATGGAAAAACATTATGACAAAAGAAGGGAGTGCTAGCAAAACAGATAATTTCTTATTTTTCATCAATATCTTCTTTGCTATGTTTTTATACAATAATTCCAACTAAACGATCATATATCATGTCGTCGTCTGCAGCAAAAAGTCAAAGTTGTGACATTTTGGGATATTGTAAATAGAATAGCGTTTATGGGAGTTAGAAATTTAATTGAGATATGGTAGAAAATACAGGAGGAAAGGAAATTGCTGGTAAATAATCTATTCTATATGCTATTTATTTGCCTTTGGTGTTTCAAAACATTTCTCCTTTTCCCTTTTAGAGACACCGGGAAACATTTATCAATTTAGATGGTTTAGATTTAAAGTTCAATTTGATAAGATAGAAAAGGTTAAGAAAGCAAAATATGGTATTTATAAGCATTAAATTGTTCTTTATACCTCAATGTACAGTATCCAATTTTGAAAATGATTCTTGGGAATATTTTTTTATTGATTTCGACTGTTGGATGCCAACAATAATGAAATACACACAAAAAATGATGATTAAAAGGCGCCATGAGGTACTCATAATATCTGTTATGAAATTCTGTCTTGTCCATAGACGCATTTATTTTTTCCTGTGAGCCACTATTTGACCTTACTTTCACTAAAAATACATTTCATTCAAGGAAAAGCACGATTATTTAGCAGATACATGTCTACAATATCAGCTAACAAAGACTGTGTCCATTTAAGAAGCTATTTTACACCTGTCTACGGACAAGACATTTTGTCTACGGACAAGACATTTCTGTTATTGTACATAAAAAATAAAGTACTCAATACAATTTGATAAAATTTCACGCCATTCTAATTTTATAGATTTGCTAACAGCTAAAGAATCTTTTGTCAGAATCTGTAGTGATATTACTTAAAAATCACTTTGTTAAAACGTGTCTACGGACAGGACATTTTAGGTCAACGAACTTCTTGTCGAAATAGCTTAGTTACCCTTTGATGCATTATGAACATTTCAATTTAATTTTTTATTTACATGTCTTTTTTCAAAAGAAAAATGAAAATAATAAAATTCTGCAAGTCATAAGTTAACTTTTTTCGCACTATAAAAGACCATCTACGAAAGTGGAATTATATAACGAAAGGGTGGTCTCGGTATTTTTGTAATAAATCAATCAATTCTAATCACATCTTCATAAAATAACCTGTAGATAAAAGTTGAATAATTTCTCTAACAGAATGCTGCACGTTGTGTAAATAAAAGAACAATTTCATACAAAAATTCTAAAGTGGAAAATAAGGAAAATTCAAATGAAACATCATTTTTTCATTTTTACCCCATTTTTCAATATATTTATTGCAATAACTTTTTTACCGCTAATGTATTCTTCCTAAGATTTGGTACATAACATAACAATCATTTTGCGATTAATATAAGATCAAATTTATGTTGTTATATTGATTTGTATGTCAACTGGAATCCTATAACATGAGGCAGGTACAGGATGTACATCTGATTGTGACACACCCGTTAATGAAAATCCCTATTTAGGAAACAAATTGTAGTATGTATAATTGTCGTTTCTTCCCTTGATACTGGTTGGCTCAATATATCGAGAAACCTCACTGTAGAAGACACATACATGTATTCTAATGAAATATATGATGTGGTGATCAAACGCCTATCGTTTGAGAACGACGAGTGGATGAGATCATCATTGTTAAGACATTCGCACTCGATTTTCATCACTTCTTTCCCGGCGATCCTTATTTAAATGTGCAAACTCGTTGTCAGTTAATTGTAACGTGGTTTGGTCCGTGATTTGATCCTTTTTTAGATTCTTTTTCCATTTAAGTCCTTAGATTCAATATGCAATCCAGAAGAAGTGGTATAAGGAAGCTGTAATAGACTATAAGTACAAGTTTGTCTTTAGAATTTGCATTACTTTTTACAAATAGCGATGTTCAATTGGTTACTAGGTAAAGGGTTAAAATGGTGAAAGTCATGCGAAATCACAACTGATATGTTATCATTTGCCAATTTCTGAAAGTCTTATACAACATTTGGGCTTTAGTTATAAGCATATAATTAGATATGGGCTACGTTACCCTTCATTTGGGGCATTGACCTCTTTTGGGAAAGAAATAGTGCGTTCGAAAGTATGAGGGCACTTAGAATTACCTTTATATATTTTCAAATTTTGACGGATAAAATGTACATATGTGGATTTTATCGTGTTCCTACACATATAAGAATAATTTTGATATCGGTTTTAGAGAGTGCGTGAACTTATTTCTGGCACTGTCAACATTTGTTTCAGAGGCATAAATTTCAAAATAGGAAATAAATAGGCTTTATTTTTAAATAAGCACGCAGTAATTTAACAAAATATCTCTCATATGCGCATAAGGGTCATATCATTTCACATCAGGCGATCGGTGAACATGTTTTTGATAATAAAAACCAAAATCTAGACACATTTAATGTGTTTATGTCCAAAATTCAGATACTTTTTTGCTTTGAGTGGTGGCCGCCATATTGGAATTTTGTAAGTTGGGGGTGGGATAAGGGAAAATCATTTTTTTAGTTAACCTCTGGACGAATTTCTGTCATATTGCACATATAGATGTCTAATATAATGTACTATCAGACAGAAGTGTTTGTCACCCCAATTTCTAAAGTTGCCATTAGGCGTATTCTACCTTAAAACATTTTGACCAAGCATAGACAGTAATTTTCCCGTCAAATAGCCGTAAGCACCACTAGTTCTATAGAATTGTGATGTATGGTGGACCTTTAGTACCACTATTAATTGAGCGTCCCTCGTATTGATTACTTACAATCAAACACACACACACACAAAAAAAAAAAAAAAAAAAAACAGCACCTTGCTGGAAAGGAAGTAAAATATTGTGTTTCTTGTCTTTTGTTCATTATTTCGTCGGTGTAAATGCAACACCTCGTATGTCGATTTTACGATTTTCAAATTATAACACTCTACCGTAAAATCCATATATAGCGAAAGAAGAACTGCATCGGGTTTTATTTGACCAATAATGACTCTATGTAATAATGCTTTGTGTATGCGCCAAAACGTCACGTAACGTCAAGGTAACGCCAAATGACGTCATCAATTACGTCACTTGACCGCCAATGCGTTTCCTACGCCGAAAACTAGTTCATACAGAATTTCCACAAAATAACACATTTCGAATGTGGGTTTTGTTATTTTGAGTGTTATAATGGAGATAATAACAAGTTAAGCGGTCTTTATTGCGCAATAAAAACCTCTGTGCTCTGGACTACATGTTATGGCAAATACCTCGGCGCTTTGCGCCTCGGTTTTTACCTAAACATGTAGTCCGTCGCACATCGGGTTTTATTTGCGCAATAAAGACCGCTAAACTTGTTATTATTTCATAAGTAAATCCGTGTGTGTCCAGTTAAGACAATTATCGCAGGTTTTGAGATCTGTTTACTGATTTGTATTAATGATACATTATTTGTTAAAGATATGTAAAAAAAATTCAAGTAAATCCTTTCAGTCTGGGAAAAGCTATTACACTTTTTACGTGCGCTTTAATTTTTTTTTCCAAAACGAGGAGCGAGGTTTTGCATTTACAAAGACATTTATATTGACGCTTTCCCAAACAAAACCTGATTTTCACATTCTTAGTAGAAAAGATCTGGCCGGACATTGAGGCAAAAAAGAGAGAAAATATATTACTTTAAACCAGCATTTTCTCCCTTTCTCTCCATATTTTCTGTGTTCTAATGTACCTTCATTCAATATTTATCATATAAAATGTTAATGTGTGCACCAGTTTTGGAATTGGAATATCCGTAATCCGAATAAATCAAATTATTTTTTTCTTAACATGTTCACACACACGACCGCCATCATCTTCGCTAGCCAAGGTTGAACCCACCTACGTTTGTATTCACCCTTGGCGGATTTAGTCCGATTTTCTTGAAATCGCGAAGCGCCGCCTAGCAGTTGTTCTGCTGGTTGTTTACGTCCATTATTGATGACGTCATTAACGCGCGATGTCTTTCGCGTCATACGTCATGCGGATTATGTAAAAGTAAGCTGGTTTATTTGGTCGAATTGTCGTAAGTAAAATAAATCGTCGATTAAAGTTAGAGAATTCCTGTCTATCGCAGTGAAGCTCTTAGGAAAAATCGCACATCTTCGCGTTTTTGAGTTTCAAATTCAATGCTTTTTCCCGCCTGTTGTCATGATTTGGTTACTCATAACAAATGTATCAGTCGACGATCTGATTGGTTCCAGCAAGACCTCGCTGGAATCAATGAAAACGCTTTTCAGGAGACCAAGAAATTCGGACTAAATATGCCAAGGGTGAATACAGAAACGACATTACGTCGTAGATGTCACTCTTGGCTTGCGAAGATGGACCGCCATATTCCGCGATATTGTGTTCCACAAATATTACATGTACATCAGTATAGTTTTTCAACAGTAGCGTGCATTCTTGTGTGTTTTTGTAATGTACAAGACTGTGTAAAACATTTTCCACAAATGTCACATTTATATGGTTTCTCACCAGAGTGTATTCTTCGGTGACTAATTAGACTAGAGGTAACTGTAAAACATTTTCCACATATGTCACATTTATATGGTTTCTCACCAGTATGTATTCTTCGGTGAGTACTTAGAATAGATGTCTGTGTAAAACATTTTCCACATATATCACATTTATATGGCTTCTCACTAGTATGTATTATTTTGTGTACCGTTAAGTGGCCAGAACCACCAAAGCATTTTCCACAAGTGTCACATTTATATGGTTTCTCACCAGTATGTATTCTTCGGTGAGTAATTAGATTAGATGTCTGTGTAAAACATTTTCCACATATATCACATTTATATGGCTTCTCACTAGTATGTATTCTTTTGTGTACCGTTAAGTGGCCAGAACCACCAAAGCATTTTCCACATATGTCACATCTATATGGTTTCTCACCAGTATGTATTCTTGCGTGTTTCTTTAAGGTATTTCTATGTGCAAAGTAATTTCCACAAATGGTACATTTATATGGTTTCTCACCAGTATGTATTCCTGTGTGCTGCGCTAAGGTAGAAGACTGTGTAAAACATTTTCCACAGATGTCACATTTATATGGTCTCTCACCAGTATGTATTCTTCTGTGACGTTTTAGACTGGATGTCCGTGAAAAACGTTTTCCACAAATGGAACATCCATATGACTTCTCAACACTATATATTCTTTTGTGTTCCGTTAAGTTGCCAGATGCAGCAAAGCATTTTCCACAAATGTCACATTTATATGGTTTCTCACTAGAATGTGTCTTGGCGTGTCGTTTTAAATCAAACAAACTTTTGAAGTCCTTTCCACAAATCTCACAATTATAAATATTCTGTGTTGTGTGTACCCTTTCTTTATAATCTTCGTCAGACACACTTCCGGAACCTGTGTGGCCTTTACTTTTTTCATCGGAATTGTAATTCAAATATGTAGCATGTAAATCGTCCATTTTCCTTTCGGAATCAGTAGGTATTGTAGTTGTTTTCTTAATATATAGGGTGTAGTCAGTGTTGTAAATTAGTGTTGGAAATGTTTTATCTCAACTCACATAGGTCCTGTAATGACAAAGTTACATTTTTAAAAATGTGATTTCATATATCATAGAAATCTATACTAGACTGCTTTAGGAATTTACACATAAAAGAGCTTTAAAGGTAAGGGTTTATTTATTAGTGTTATCCCTATTCAAAGGGATAAAAGAAAAAAAAGCGCCGATACCTCGGATCGAACTCGGAACTTCAGAACAGAACACATACCGTTCTACACCTTTAGCTGAGTTCACACCGTATTGGCGTCACTACTTATAAAAAAAATAATTGTGTTTGTTAGGACTAACTTGTAAGCGATGTCGGTTTTCGTGTTCGTTCGTGACATTCTCGTTTCTTTACAAAATCTATTGACGTTGACCTTGGCTTATTGACACTAATTGATCCGAAATCCTGTAGCACGGTGAAGTTCGTTTGGTTTGCATACACTAATTGGTGAAAATAGATTTGAAAAACGTGACAAATGCTTTTCATTTTGACCACGGATCTTCAATGAATTCGGTTATGACTGTCCAATATGTCGGTTATTTCCTTGTCTGAACGGCTTTCTGTTATTGCATTTCTTTTAAAAAGGGTTTTTTTGCAAGTTGACTAAGTGCGTTGATGTAGCTTTAAAAAATATAACCAATCATTAGGCCTATGTACAAGGGATGATCTAGAATTAGCGGTACTGATGCTTTAAAATCAATATTTGTGTGTTTTTCTTGATGCAATTTAGTATAATACAAGTACTATTCATACTAGACATGAAACGGAAATATTGGCTTTGTCTTTTAATTGCGTCCATGTTGGAAGCCTGTCCATAGCAACCAAGGTATTGTTAGGCGGGGCAGGGGTAGAATTAATTGGCTTTTTAATATTCTAAATGTTTTTTCAACCCTTTCTAACGTACCAATTTTACTTAGACGTTGTGAACATAACTAAATAACTCCATGCTATTCTATGGCCAAAATTTGAACATTATTTCTGGCTGAACGGGGAAAATATGGACCTGTTTGATTAGCGATAAAAGTGAAGTATGGCGTTTGCAGAATATCCGACTTTTTAAATTTTTTTGCGTAGAACGTGGATATTTCCCATTCGATACTAAAATTAAATAAGAAAAACTCATAAAACATTCTTTATTTAGAAATTCAACATTTTTTGTACCAAATTTTCAAAAAGAAAAGAACATTGCTGTAGGAACAGAAAGGGGATAGTAGCTAAGAGAAGCAGTCTGGACGCGACGTCAATTAAAGCTGTTACGGACGTCAAAACTTGAGATCACTGCTTCACCATTAAATGAGTCAGGATCTGGAAAAACGTCCTGTAAGGCTTTTGAGCCAAACATAGATCCAGATCAGCCTGTGCATACGCACAGTCTGATCAGAATCCACGTTGTTCTCTAAAAGCTTCATCGGGACATGTAGTAACTTGAAGAGAGCAGCATGGATGCATATTGGACTTCATTTGTCAACAGGCTGATCTTCAAACTCAATTTTTAAAAATGCTATAAGGGACGTTTTTCCAGATCCCGGCACAAATATATTTGTTATAAGACGGACCTAAGTTATTGTAGTGAGTTTTGAATATTGACATATCATTTTAAACATGAAGATACACAATTGTCAATTTCGGGCAGTCATCCATTGAAACAGAAATTGATATCCCCGTGATTTTCCGTCGTTACGGATGACTCCCGAAGTTGCACGAAGTGTTATGTAGATAATGACGGATGGAATACCTTAAGCTTGTGGACAAGAAATACCGATAAGTTTGTCATTTACTCGGAGCGGACATTTCTTGTCAATGACAAGCAACCTGTGCCGCGGCCATGGCGCAGTTGGAAGCGAATCTGCCTCTCATTCGAGAGGTTCCGTGTTCGATACCCGGCCCCGGCAAATACCCCTTACTGACAAAAATATCACCAATTAATTGTTTGGTATCGTGAACCTATGTGGGAGAACAGCTGGAGGCCCGGTAAGGATGCTGTTGTAGCACTGTAATTAGAAACGACAGGAATCCATGGTTAGGTGCTACAAGAAATACCGATAAGTTTGTCATTTACTCGGAGCGGACATTTCTTGTCAATGACATTCAGTGTGATGGTAAAAAAACTTCATAGAAGGGTACCCCGAATTCAGATCGTGTTTATCTTTTGCTAAACAACAAAATTTTAGGGTGGTCCAACTTGAAAGCTGCTGCAGACGACAAATGAATGGTTATTTATGGTAGAATTTGTAAATTAATATAACACAAAAGACATAGATTATAAACGAGAAAATGCTGATAATCAGCATTTTTCTTTGTTCTCAATATTTACGCAAACCAATTCTATAAGGGGCGTCAAAACCAGGTTTCGTATAGGAAAAGGTTTAAATACTAATATGCTAAAAGGACTATACTTACGTAGGAAAACTTAGAAAAATATTCAACGGGCAAAGGTTCCATGCCACATTGACTAGAGTCAGTATTTTGAAATCTAAGATTGGTCATCCTTAAAGAGATTCGCGCAACCTCGGAATAATTCGGGCGACGTCGAAACCGTTCGGCGGTGGAACTTTCCACTGCAAAATAATAACGAGCGCGTCCGAATAAGTTCGGATACGTAACGACGCCGCTCGAAAAAATCCGATGATTTATTAATCTCGAAATGTATACATTACCGGTATTCTACCTCAAAACATTCAGAACATAATGTGAAAATAAAGACTATAAATATAGTCATAAATACATGAAACGACAATATGAAGTTAGTATCCCATTATTAGGTTAATCCATTCCCTGCATTGGCGTTGTTTGGTGCACCTCAACATGAAGACTTCCGAAACCATTGTAGGACACAAGGAATTTGATTGTGACGAGCAATTCCTCCATTTCCCACAACGTGTTTTTATCATAAAAAGAGCAGAAGATTTTGAATTTAATAAACGCATGTACCTGACGACTATGTGATCTATTAATTCGGAACAACCCATAATTTTGCCGTTTGGTAATGGTTTAATAAATCTTATGATAAACAGCATATTGTTTTGAAATCCAAATGACATGTAGAAGCAGTTTAACAAAGTTGTCGAAATTGGACATCATGATTTATTCGATGTATTTGATGGTTTCTCTCTCATTGGATCCCTTTTTAACATTTATAACATATATTTTAGACTCTGTGAAATATTTATATGATTTTAGACTGGACATAATTTATGATAACTAAGCAAGTGCAGGCTTTTCGGATCTTGTATACTCCCTGATTTTAAAAAGATAAATACATAAATAGATAAAAAAAATAAATAGATATTCTCCCCAAACCACTGATCAAATCAATGTCAAATCAAATGTTTTATGATCTATTCAAAAACAATTCTATTCATATACATTAATCAAACATTTGATAGTGAAGCATTATAACATATTCAAATTACGCCGAGTGATTCTTATGAACAAACGGTTTACGTACCTTGACAAACGGAATACAGCGACATTGAAAAAATAAAAAAAAAAAAAAAAAAAAAAAAAAAAAAAAACAATACAATATTCTTTTATCTATTTCGAGTTGACAAATATTAGGTCAAATCCTAAATTTTGTCTGATTTTAGATCAGAAAAATATCGAAGTTTATACACAACAAGGCAAATGTCGCCTTAAATATTAACCAATCAAGTTACATGTTACATTAAACGTTAATTACTTAATTATGTCCAATCCGGAAATGAGATAAGAGGAAACCTTCTCATTTCATAATCGTGTCAAAATGAAAACAGAAGAATCACAATTACAATCATAATCTGTTCAGCCCCAGGATCAATAACATAATTTGTTATTAAAATATAAGCCTTATCATATAACGACTTGTAGTCTAGGAAAAAATGTGTTAAATAGAATTGGAATAAATTACTTGATTAGACGTTTTTAACCCTTTCCCAAACAATAATTTTTTAGGGTGATCCGAAATCAAAGATGTTGTGGACGACAATTCCAAGTGCATGAAATTTAAATGTTTTGGTCTCTTGAGGTAGAAAACATTGTGGGAAATGAAGTAATTGCTTTTCACAAGCAATTTCGTCATTTTCCACAATGTTTTCTAAAGTCATTATCTTATAGGGAGTCAAAACGAGTCATTGTGTGGTAAAGGGTGAAATAATGTGTTTTTTTATTAACACTGCTTTTGAAGTTCCTAATAGAAATGTTTTTTTTTTAATATTGAGCAAGAAAAAGAAATTACTGATCATCAGCAATTTCTCTTTTTGTCTCAATAGTTTCTGTGCCATTTTGTACAAAAAAATCCATTATCTATATGAGCGTCCACTTTGTCATCTGCAGTAGCATCCAAATTGAAATAGTCCAAAATCTTCCCATTTGGGAAAGCGTTAATCAAATTATCATAACTTGGATGGAAATAATTTTACAGAATCTTAACCTGGTTGTCTTGGCACATTCACGTGATCGTTTCAGCTTGGGCACGGTGGATAATCACGTGATGCAACAATTTCAGAATATCTTCAATAACTTTAATATTGGACCGATTTAAATTCGGTTTGAAGCAGGGAATGTGGACAGACGTCACGCATTAGATGGACGTGGTTTATTTTCGAAAAATCAACTGATAAAAAAAGTTATTGAAGATAAACCAAAATTTTGGTTTATCTTCAATAACCTTTTTATCAGTTGATTTTTTAAAAGTCTATCACATCCGTGTTATTCCTGACATTTTTCCACATTCTCTGCTTCAAACCGAATTCAAATTAGTCAAGTATTGACGAAGTTATTGAAGATTATCGGAAATTCTAAGTGATTACACACCGTGTTGGGGTTAACGTTTAGTTTGGTAGAAAAAAGATAGAAATGCCGACATGTATGATATTTCCTTCTTGTCATTATTAAGATATTTAAGATAACAATAATAAGATTGTGAATTTGTCATTATTTATTTCCGCTTTTCGAAACGACTTTCAATTTCATCAAGACTGAAGTTCGCATTACTAGTATTTAGAAAGACTTTTAGAATAAAAGAAAACAAAAATAAACGAAAATGGTTTCAGACAGGCATTTTATTGCCAGCTTGGATCCAGATAAGTATGCGACTAAGTACAGTCACATACAACATGGATCTTGATCAGACTGCGGGAAAGTATGTACAATATACATGTATCCACGTGGGTCTGAAATGTCATAAGGACTATTTCTTAACCCTTTCCCAAACAAGACCCGGTTTTGACGTCCCTAATAGAAAATGTTTGAGAAAACATTGAGACAAAAGAAGAAAATGCTGATGATCAGCATTTTCTTCTTTTGTCCCAATATTTTCCATACTATCTTGTAAACAAATCATACCTTTATTTACACCCATTTTGATTATACAGCAGCTTTTGATTAGGACAACCAGAACATTTTGTCATTTGGAAAAGGGTTATTATATCCGATTATAAAATGTATTCGTATATAATTTATATTAATATGTGTTTATGTGTACATGCGTGTTTATGAACATACATGCAACAAACAGTTTGCAAGTTGGTGCAGAAATAAGAAAGTTGTTGCAAAATGTTTTACCCGAAGCGAGGCAAATTTGTCCGTAGATATACCCATCCCATCATGCACAATATCAAACGTAAGAATGCAATACTTCATTTGTTGTTCATCAAACCCTATGTTATTTCGGCTCACAGAGGGTGATCGCTGTTTGCATTGCAAGCAGTTACGCCAGTCTGTCGAACTAGGCTATACAGGATCTGGAAAAACGTCCCTTATAGCATTTTTCAAAATTGAGTTTCAAGATCGGCCTGTTGTCAAATGCAGTCCAATATGCATCAATGCTGCTCTATTTAAGTTACTACATTTCACGAAGAAGCCATCTTCGCAAGCCAAGGGTGACATCTACGACGTAACGTCGTTTCTGTATTTACCCTTGGCGTATTTAGTCCGATTTTCGCGAAGATGGGCGATTTGTCCTAAGAATTTCACCGCAATAGACAGGAATTCCCTATTTTAAATCGACGAATTATCATACTTTCGACAACTCGACGAAAGAAGCAGCTAACTTTAACCTTATCCGCATGGTGTATGACACGAAAGACAACGTGCGTTAATGACGTCATCAATAATGGACGAAATAACGTAAACAAAAAGCAGGAAAACCGCTAGGCGGCGCTTCGCGATTTCAAGAATATCGGACTAAATCCACCAAGGGTGAATACAAACATAGGTGGGTTCAACCTTGGCTAGCGAAGATGCGAAAAAGCTATAAGAGAATAATATGGATCCTGACCAGACAGTGCGTATGCACAGGCTGATCTGGATCTACATGTATGTTGGGCTCAAAAGCCTTAAGAGACGTTTTTGCAGATCCTAGCTATATGTTTTCTTCGATTTAAAATGAAGTATCTACCTTCTACTCCAAATTCTGAGATAGACTTAAATGCTTATGCAATAATGGAAAATAAAATTAACACCTTTTATCGATATAAAACGTCAAAAAATTTAGAGGCATCAAAAGTTAGACTCATCCGACTTGTATTAACAAGAGGAAAAAAATGCTAGAATTTAAACAGTTTTGTTGACCTTTTCTCAGAAAACAAAATCTTTAGCTTGTCCAAATTGAAAGAAGTTGCAGACGACATTTTCAATGTGATAAAATGATGAAATTTAACGCCTATTTGTATAGAAAATATTGTAAAAAACGAAGAAATTACTTGTTAAAAGCAAATTCTTCATTTCCAAAATGTTTTGCAATTGAAAGCCATCATCTTTTGAGTCCCCAAAAGACGTTACTGTTTGGGAATTGGTTGATTAAGTGAGATATTTTTTAATCTAGAAATAAATGTGGTTGGCAAAGAAGAAATTATTCTAAACAATGACAATTTAGCGCCTTTCCATCTATATTTCTATAATAGCGAAATATATTTTGCCAACAGATTTGATACCCACTTCTTCGTTTCCATTGTTAATACATGTATAACGCCGGTGGGGAGTCAAAACCTCGTAACTCCAGCTATTCAAGCTGTTGTTACGAGGTTTTGACTCCCCACCAGCGATAAGCACCTATTGAAGCCTTTTGACGCACGCGAAGCCTTTTGAAAGCATCTTCGAAAATGGAGAAATTGCCTGTGACAAGCGATTTCTTCATAATCCACCATGTGTTCTACCCTGACAGAAAAAAAGTTTCATTTCACGAACTTGACATTGTCGTCTGCAACATCTTAGGAATTGGTCCAGTCTAAAAATGCCGTCTGAAAATGGGTAAACCTTTTCCTTAACGAGTTCTTTTGACAACCCCAAAGGAGAAAGGTAAAGAAAACATTGCAAGGAAAGACGAAACTAGATATTACTAGATTATTCTGCAATAAGGAATGATTTTATATAGTTAAGGGACAATATTCCAGATTCCTTAGACGAGTATATTTGTAATTGTTCACCGTTCAATGCTTATCATACGGACATTTTTGTAAACGTCATTTTCGGCAAAGGAACTGATCAAAATATTGTTATATGAATTAATAGTGGACATAAACATGTTCAAATACTTTGAACATGTATGCGTCGACCAATGATTAACTTTAAAGTATTTGGACTATTGCCTATGCCAAAAATGGCGTTTGCAAAAAATGTCCGTATGATAAACAAGAGCTTCCGAAGACAGCGCGCTCGACTTTCTAAGTTGCTTAGTATAAAGGGGGCTTAACTCCAAATATAGTGGAGCTAGGGTCATGGGCCCTGGTAGTAAGGTGGAGGGTGTGATGGTGAATAAGTATTCCAAGTTTGGGTTGAATCCCTCTGATAGTATGGACGTCATTGACATTTGAAAAAAAACTTTAACAATTGTTTCAACACCGACGCCAACGCCAACGCCGACGCCTGGGTGACAGTATAAGCTCTCATTTTCTTCGAAAAGTCGAGCTAAAAATGACCAGTGAACACTTAAAGATATACTCGTCTATAGAAACTAGAGCATTGTGCATTAACCGTACGTACTTTCGGAGAAACAAATTGTGTTTCGGGGATGTTGTCATAAACTCTCGCAACTAAAGCTTGATTCAATGCGTAGTTACGACATTTTGTAACAATATCGACAGTTAATCAAAACATAACCATAAACCCAGTATATTTTTAGCACAAACTCTTTTGCCATTGCAGTTGACACTCGTTGTGTGGAAGGCATGGGGCATGAAAATTCCTTAATGTATCCGGAGTTCGCCTCATCCGATTTTGTTCAGTTTCCGTAAAAATGACATTTGGACATTTTTTTTTTATTTTTTTTTAATCAAGTACCACGGGTGGTAAACTTTGGAACGACCTCAAAAAAGAGGTAGTGAATTTCTGTTCCCATAGCACATCCGGCAACACGCGAGGTCGGTCCAATGGCTAAAAATGTGTAAACAAAGGTAGGTGTCGGTGGTTCTTTTGATTGTTTTCTAAGTTTCTAGCTAAAATTGGATAATTATGGCAATGCTATATCGTGTAAAGATGTCTTCTAAATGCATACGACCAAAAACTGCGGTTGAAACCGAAGTGATTACCGCTAGGTAGTTTTTAAAAGTTCGAACACGATGTTGCTTTTTCACAACAGTTTATCAACAACTGACACCTTTTTTGCATAATTTGTGGTTTTCCGCGAAAAATACAGCCCCGGTGCGCCCGCCCCGGGGAAACGAGCACTCTGTATTACAAATCCTATTAAAATGGCAACGAGGCACATTATTTAAGAAAATTATTGAGAAAATTGCACGTTTACTTTTTTTACTTTTTCAATCTTACATTCGTGGATAATAAATCATTTTTTCTTGAACATCGAACAACGTTTGAAGGACTTATCGTCAATTTTTGTGATGGGATAAAAAAAAATGACCCTAGTGCATATAAACACATTGAAAAAAGGGCTTTTAGTCCACATTTTATTGCAAATCCAATTGGAAATCGTTTGACGTTTAGCAAAACATTAAATAGTATTTTCTCTATCATAAATTATATTTGTCATCAATTTTGAATCGAAGTATAGTATATGAGCAATGATTTCGAAAAAGTGTACTTATATCACGTAAGATAAATATTTATCATCTTAAAGTGACATTTCAGAATTTTTTGTCATAAATTTTACTTTTATTCCTATCTGAAAGAGCATATTTCCTTATGAAAATTCTGAAAATTTCAAGCCAAAATATTGCGCCGTTTACGAGTAATTAATATTTTTGTGTTAAAATTGAACAAATTGTTGTGGACAACAGTTCGGATTTATATGCAATTTATCGATTATGTCTCGACTTTAAATGCGTGTTTCTCGCTTATTGGCAACAACTTAAAACTTGATAGTATTTATACTCATTAGAATAACCAATCTTGGCATCAAGACATACTTTAAAAAATTGAAATTGGAATGAAATGTCCCTTTAAGACTCATATACACAAGGTCTGACCAGGACCCACACTGTCCTCTCGCAGCTTCTCTATCAAACATAAACCTCCTCAGGCCCGATCTGTTTTAGTATCATTCTCGGAATCTCATATCATAATTGCCCTTTTTCAAACATCCCGGCTCGTTTATATTCGAAAACTTGTCGTATTATATTCGTAAATCACTTACGGGAGATTTGCGATTAACTAAGAGTCATTTACGATTGAATAACGGAACATTTAATCCGTGGACATTCGTGAGAACATTTTCGACATGTCAAAAATGTCCACGTATGAGCACGAATCATTAAGAATATCACCGATTCATTGCGAGTTGTTTACGGATGCATAAGAGTTGTTTACGAATACCTGCGGTTATATACGATAGGACTTTCCGAATGGGCAACTCAAAACGAAATCTATGAATATGCACGATTTCTTTACTATGTCTATTATTTTTTTGGTTGTAAATAATAAGATATAATCTCCATATCATCATCAAGCAGCTGACATTGAGAAATGAAGCATTTTATACTTACGAGTTATTTGCGGATGCCAGCGTATTGTTTACGAATGTTCACGGATGGCCTACGAATGTCCAATTCCTAAGGATTCGTAAGGAAAATTCGTTAGTGTGAACCTACCTTAAGTGATAAAGTTTTTAAGTCCGTCATGGGTATAAAACAAAAAAGTAATAATTTAGTAACAAAACACAATCATAACGGTTTTGATATAGATCTTAACTGTTGATATGATGCTAAGAGACAGTGACCAAAGTCAAATATGCATCAAACAGAAAATATTTCCCTCAGTTCTTCAAAACCACGTAGACTTTCTGACTTGGCAAGTAACACAAATGCTAAAATGAGCGAGTGAAAACAGTTTAATTTGAAACCTGCTGATAAAATAAACTTTCTGCATTATTTCATCGGTGATTGTTTAAGTACATGTACACATGATAAATATGAAATTGTGGTGGAAACCTAAAACTCATGTTGAATAGAATAAACATTCAGAATGATGCAAGGTAATTGTTTAGGGTTTACGAACTGAGAATGAGATGCAGAGCCAGAGGCGAAATTTGAAAAGTGCCAGTAATTCCTAAACTGTGTTACATTTCCATTCCAAATATAAACGTAAGCATTTTGTATGGTTTAGAAGTTTGAATTAATGCATACTTATGGAAATATTTGACAAAAATGTTCAAAATTACCTCCCTTGCATATGAATATAGAGTAAAATAAAATTTGTAAATTATTTTCTTCTTGAAGCATAATCTTGAAATCCGGCTTGGTGAATAAACTTATGCGAACTGTATTTACAAGCGTGTGTAATTTGATGCATTTCGTATGGCTAGAAAGTGGTGTTTTCATTCTCAGTTCGTAAACCTTAAGTACTTATCGTACTTATGAAATTGTGGTTGGAACCTGAAAATTAATGTTGAATAGAATAAATAGTCAGAATGATGCAAGTTTTTGACTTCGCTAATTTTGGGACCAGTTGAATTTGAGGGAAACTTGTTGATTTTCATAGGTACTGGTCATATGGACATGTAAGATTTTGGAGTGAGTCTAGACTACTGGTTACAGTATTTGAAACGCCATCATTTTTGTATGAGTTTGTTTGGTCTGATATCACATATATTAAATTCATTGTATAAAACAGGGGAGCACTGGGGACGATCTCATTCAAATTGGAACAAGCTCCACCTTATTGGAACGACCACTATTGGAATTTTCTCAATAATTTTCTTAAATAATGTGCCCCGTTGCAATTTTAACAGGATTTGTAATAAAGAGTGCTCGTTTCCCCAGGGCGAGCGTACCGAGGCTGTATTCTTCGCGGAAAACCACAAATTATGCAAAAAGGTGTCAGTTGTTGACAAACTGTTCTGAAAAAGCAACATCGTGTTCGAACTTTTAAAAACTACCTAGCGGTAATCACTTCGGTTTCAACCGCAGTTTTGGGCCGTATGCGTTGAGATGTCATCTTTACACGACATAGCATTGCCATGATTATCCATTTTTAGCTAGAAACATAGAAAACAATCAAAAGAACCACCGACACCTACCTTTGTTTACACATTTTTAATCATTGGACCGACCTCGCGAGTTCCCGGATGTGCTATGGGAACAGAAATTCACTATCTCTTTTTGGAGGTCGTTCCAAGGTTTACCACCCGTGAGTACATTCACTATAAAAATATAGAAAGTAAAAGGAAAGGAACTGCACGGATCGAACAATTCCTATCTTTTCCTTATTATACGCATGGTTAAACTTATTTTAAAATTTACTTATACTAATTAATGAGGACGGGACTAGATTTTCACTTCGACTTAAGCAGAACTTCGACTCTTCCGATGTCAATATAATGAGTGTCAATTGTAATTGAGGTAGAATATCCGTAATGTGGCCATTTTGAGATTCATAAAACATCGGCCTTTTTTCGCGAGGCGTCGGACAGTCGTAATATATGTGGTATCTATAGTCGAGAGATATTGCGTCAGCTTTTGCGAAGTTGGGAGTTCGTTACCCGGATTCTTCGCAAGCCAAAGCTTCTACCTCCACTTTGTCCCTTACAAAGTGGAGGTAGAGTCTTTGGTTTGCGAAGATGGGTACCAGGAAGATGATGTCGTTTCAGACACCGCTTTTCATTGACCCACACATTCGCCTCGGGTTAGTCAGAAGCGCGTTCTTTAGAGCCATATTCCTTGAGATAACTTTCGATCTTTTAAGATATCTTAGGATAAAGCGTTCTTTAAAGCAATTTATTTTAGACGCTCAATGGGAGGCGTCATTGTTCTATACTTCGTGCGGAATCCCTCGGTCAACTCCATAGGAACAATATAAGAAAGAATTGACCGAGTTGTTCCGAATGTTCCATGGTACCATGGTAACGCTCCATATTCCATACAAATGACGTGATCGTGACGTAATTTGTATGAAGTACGGAGCATTACCATGAAAACCTCGGCCCGATTCTAGGTCTAAAAAACGCTCCACTAAAACAGCTTAAGAAATCTTAAAAAATCTCAGTCTAAAGAACTCGCCTGTTGTTTCAGGCTCCATATATTTATATTATGTTTCTATAATTAATGTATTCAACCATGAAAAACATGCAGATTTAGGTAAATTTTATTTCCTTGGTCTGATATATACAGATCAGAAAATCAGAGGCTTGCAATTTCATTTAATGTTAATGTTTTACTTTAATAAACTCTATTTATCAGACTGTCACTTGGTCAGTCTAGGCTCGGGCGTATAGTTGACAGAAGGTAATTCTGAAGGGATTGATTTGAGTGGACGAAACTTGTTTTAAGTTCTATCTAAAACATATATGATCAATCCATTATCGGACGGCACAATTTTAGACTCGTCCAAATTCAAAGATTTTTCCGATGACAATTTGGAAGGTTATGTATGTACAAAATACTATGTATCGCTGCTTTTCAACTAAAACCTCGTAACTGCAGCTTAAACAAGCTGCAGTTACGAGGTTTTCTTTGAAAAGCGACGTTATGTTGAACGGAAGAATTGGATGAGGGTTGACCAGACTATCAGGATGGAGGCTTTGAAAAACATGGTGAAAAATGAAGAAATTGCTTGTAACGAGCAATTTCTTTATTTCCAACATTTTTTTCTTCCCCGAAAGACCAAGAAATAGAAAATTTCATTCACTATAAATTTTCGTATTTCAGATTCCACCCATATTTGTTTTTAAAACAAACACAAACTACATTAGCATATTTCATTTTTTGATTGTAATGTTTGTTACTTACAAAAATAAAACTAAACAAAAAACAACAAAAAGAAGAAAAAACACCTTGAGGTATAGGAAATAAGATATCGTCGCTTTTCTGCAAAAAACACGTATCTGCAGCTTGTTTTAAGCTGCATATACGAGGTTTTTGAAGAAAAGCAGGGATATTATGTTTCTTGCCTTTTTATTATTTATATCAATTACGCTTTCCCAAACAAGACCTGGGCCCCGTACTACTAAACATCTTACGATCAAGTTTTTGTGTAAACTGTGTAACAAGACACCTGATTGCACGAGAAATCCGACTGATCCAATCAGGGCTGTTGTTACAAGTAATTATACAAAAAATAAACGTACGATCTTTAGTAATACGGGCCCCCGGTTTCCACATTCTTAGAAGAAAAGATATGGGAGAACAGTGATGCAAAAAAAGAAGTTACTTAAAACCAGCATTCTCTCCCTTTCTGTCCATATTTTTTTGCGTTCTAATACACCTTCATTTAGTATTAATTTTATCATATAAAATGTTGATGTCTGCACCAGCTTTCGAATTGGAATATCCTTAATCTGAATAAATCAAATTATTATTTCTTCAAATGTTCAAACACACGACCGCCATATTCTGCTATATTGTTTTCCACAAATATCACATCAATATGGTTTTTCAACAGACGCGTGCATTCTTGTGTGTTTCTGTAATGTACAAGACTGTGTAAAACATTTTCCACAAATCGTCGTTGTAAATGCAAAACCTCGTATCTCGTTTTTGGAAAATTTCAAGGGGGAGGGGAAAAAGTTAAATAACTTTTCCCAAACTGAAATGTTTTACTTGAATTTTGGACATATTGTTCACAAATGATTTGTCATCAATACCCATCAGTAAAATATCTCAAAACCTGCAAGAATTGTCTGAAACTGGGCACACAAGTTTGTACTTTGAAAATCGCAAGATTCTACATACGAGGTTTTGCATTTACACCGACGAAATGTCACATTTATATGGTTTCTCACCAGAGTGTATTCTTCGGTGAGTATTAAGACTAGAGGTAACTGTAAAACATTTTCCGCATATGTCACATTTATATGGTTTCTCACCAGTATGTATTCTTCGGTGAGTATTAAGACTAGAGGTAACAGTAAAACATTTTCCACAAATGTCACATTTATATGGTTTCTCACCAGAGTGTATTCTTCGGTGAGTATTAAGACTAGAGCTAACTGTAAAACATTTTCCACATATGTCACATTTATATGGTTTCTCACCAGTATGTATTCTTCGGTGAGTAATTAGAGTAGATGTCTGTGTAAAACATTTTCCACAAATGTCACATTTATATGGTTTCTCACCAGTATGTATTCTTGTGTGTTTCGTTAATTCCATAGAAGATACAGTACATTTTCCGCAAATGTCACATTTATATGTATATGATTTCTCAACAGAATGTGTCGTTGTGTGTACCGTTAAGTTGGACAACTGCGTAAATCCCTTTCCACAAATGTCACATTTATATGGTTTCTCACCAGTATGTATTCTTGTGTGTCTCGTTAAGTGACCAGAAGATACAAAGTAATTTCCACAAATGTCACATTTATATGGTTTCTCACCAGTATGTTTTCTTCGGTGAGTAATTAGATTAGATGTCTGTGTAAAACACTTTCCACAAATGTCACATTTATATGGTTTCTCACCAGTATGTATTCTTGTGTGTCTCGTTAAGTGACCAGAAGATACAAAGTAATTTCCACAAATGTCACATTTATATGATTTCTCACCTGTATGAGTCTTTGTGTGTCTCGTTAAGTTGCCAGATGCAGCAAATCCCTTTCCACAAATGTCACATTTATATGGTTTCTCACCAGTATGTATTCTTCGGTGATGACTTAGACTAAATTTATCTGTAAAATATTTTCCACAAATGTCGCATTTATATGGTTTCTCACCAGTATGTATTCTTGTGTGTCTCGTTAAGTTACCAGAAGATTCAAAGTATTTTCCACAAATGTTACATTTATACGCCTTTTCACCAGTATGTATATTTTTGTGTGTTGTTAATTGGTAAGACTGCGTAAATCCCTTTCCACAAATGTCACATTTATATGGTTTCTCACCAGTATGTATTCTTGTGTGTCTCGTTAAGTTACCAGAAGATACAAAGCATTTTCCACAAATGTCACATTTATACGCACTTTCATCAGTATGTATAATTTTGTGTGTTGTTAATTGGTAAGACTGCGTAAAGCACTTTCCACAAATGTCACATTCATACGGGCTGGCGCCACTGTGTATTTTTGTGTGTATTTGTAATATCGACAAACGTGTAAAAGCTTTTCCACAAATCTCACATTTGCACGGTGTTTCGTCCGAATGTGTCATGGCGTGTCGTTTAAAAGTCGACAAAAATTTAAAATCCTTTCCACAAACCTCACAATTATGAAGTTTCTGTCTCGTGTGTTCCCTTTCTTCCAAAGCTTCGACAGAACAACTTCCGGAACCTGTATGACCTTTACTTATTTCACTGATATTAGAATCTAGATCTGTACCACGTAGGTCGGCCATTTTTCTTTCGGAATCAGTAGGTATTGTAGTCGTCTTCTCAATATATAGGATGTAGTCGGTCTAAAAAGTAAGGGACCCGTCTTTTCTCTACTCAAATCGATCCTGTAATGAAACACATAGGTGTGATATTTTTTTCCAAAAGTCAAACTATCTTTCTAGATCTAATCTTGGTTCAAAGTTATAGCAAAGTCAATGTGTTCTTTTTAAATATTTTTTAGCTATTTTGATTCATGTGTTCCACGGAATTCAAGTGAGTTTTCATTAATCTTTTTAAAGACACATTTTTTATCAATTTAAGGTTATTGTTGATACAAAAAGCAGTGTAACAGTTGTTCTAAGATGTGTTTTCTTGTGAAAATCGCTCAAAATATATCATAGGGGTCAAATCTTAACGCATTTCATTACGTATCTAAAGGTTTGTTTTGATCGTCTCTACGTAGCGTTGAATGTCGGGCAATGACGATAAACGTCTGGATGTGCGAAACAATCAATTTGTACGTCAAAATGTGAACAAAAGTACATGTATCTGCAGTGTGTTATCTATTATATATTCTTTATTTAGGAAATAAGGCACAAATGCCTATCATTACCACATACGAGGGCTGTTAATAAAGTATCCGGAATGGTTTTGTAACTTTTGTACTAATTGTAGTGAAATTTTCAAAACTTATACTTTGGAGAATCATGCTTTTGATCCTACAACAAAAATCAAAGTACTTAAAGTACAGTTGGGAAGCAAATTTGTTAATAATGTAGGCCTGTCCAGAAGTAGAGTACTTTGATTAGGTACTTTGATTATCCATTTGAATACCTTGAGTACTTTGATTCGTAGAGTACTTTTATTAGGTACTTTGATCATTCATTAGAATACCTTGAATACTTTGATTCGTAGAGTACTTTGATTAGGTACTTTGATTATCCATTTGAATACCAGGAATAATTTGATTCCATGCATCTATTTTTAGTTTTGAACATATTTCATAGTTCAGTAAATTGACTGACCCATTTTCTTCTCTTAGAGTCATGATTAATTGAATGTTTCATTTTCAGTCACATAATTCAATATCTACATGTATAACTTCAGACTTACATATTGAATATTCGAATGACTGTTACCTCATTGATCTTTGCTTTTGATAGTATGGAGGATCGGAAGGTGTTGTGTGGTATGCAGAGAATGGTAAAGTGCAGAGAAAGGCGGCTGCATAGAGAAGCAAATTTTGCAAAATTTGCTTCCCAACAAGGCTGTTTGCATTTAGGCGCGTTCAACAGTCGTTATGGCAACGTAGGGTCACGTCGAGCGGGGCAACTTAGTTTTTCGACGGATACGACGTCATGAAAGTCAGTTTTGTATTTATAATATTTAAATCTGTTTGATATATTCGTCACTGCACTGTACCCACTACTGCCACCTATGAAATCATTTGTCAAAGAAGGATCTGAACTGTACTTTGGGACATTTATGGATATTTTCTTGGACATAATGGGCAGGTCATGGACGTTTTCGCCGACGTTATGTTTGGACGTCCAGATCTTTTGAGGTCGGCAACTCCATTCATAGAATCGCTTTAAACTGCGTTATATCACTTATAAATGCTTGATTTCCTTTACGGAACTATTGCCGTTCGTGTTCGTTATCATAAGGATTGTCTCTGATTTTAATTCACCCTTCAGCATGCAAAACATTATTGAATACCGCTGCCGAAGCACAACATTTGCTAAAACAGCAAGGCTATGCATGCACCTACTCCTGCTTGCAGAATTGACGCCATATGTCAGTCGATGACGCTACATTTGCCAAGAAATAAGACCACTAAAATAACGAGCATTTTGGACAATTTGTTTACGTGAAAAATACAAAATATGATCACATTAAATCCAGTTGATGAATCACACTTTACCTATTGTCAAAAGATTGCCCCGCTCAACGTGACCCTGCGTTTCCGTAGCGACTGTAAAATGCGCCTTAATGTAAACATCCTAGTTTTTGTTGCAAGTTCAAATGTATAATTCTTCAAAGTATTTGTGTTAAAAATTTCATCTCAATTGGTGTAAAAGTTGAAAAGTTATGATACTATTCCGGATGACTTATTAACAGCCCTCGTACATAAATATTACAAACATATCAGAAAACGGTCAAATGGCAACGTTTGAGAAATACAGCATAAGTATGTAGGGTAGAAAGCTTTGAATACATGTTTGTCATATTTAACAGAACAAATTCAATATTTGTCGTAATTATCATGTAAATGGGAAAATTGTGATCTCAAGGGAGACAAACATGCAAAACCGTGAGACGTTTTTATAGATCTGCATCCTCTGAGTCACTTACAACAATATAATGGCGTACACCTTAAAACCAAAAACCTCGTAACTGCAGCTTATTTAAAGTCGCATTTACGAGCTTCCTGTTGAAAAATTAGTGACAAGTTGGATGAAAAACATTCGGGATAATGAAGAAGATTGTAAGGTTCACATTCTACTTTATTCCCCCCAAAGTTTTTTTCTTTTTAATTTGTCTGTAAAAATACTTTTAATTGTTTCTGATCGGGAGAGAAGTTTGTTTATATGAGACAAAGTATTAGTTATTAGATATTGATAAGTTGTGTTTTATTTCGAATCCTTTAAAGATAAGAACTGAAAGGTTCCTAAGTTTGTGTTTACTTTGAGATGTAATAAGTTCAACAAATTTGATTATATTTGGATTTTTCCAGTAGTATTTAGATATGTATATATTTCTTTCTGATGTCTGCATATAAATGACATTCTAAAAGGAAGTGCATTTCATCTTCTAGAATTTGACATTGTTTACATTTTCTTTCGTCATATGGTGTTTTTACAGGTTTGTGCCATTTTCGGGCATATTTCTGTGTTTGTTGTCTTACTCCAAGCAAAGATTTACAAAAATTTGAATGGACGAAATGGGATTAAACCTTCTAACTTCGGAGCCCCATTCATTCCCCATATTTCACATCCATAACTTAGAGCAGGATCAACAAGTTTATCAAACAATTGCGATTTGTGACTAATTGACATATTTGGAAATCTGACAAGATTGCTTTTTAGTCTATTTACTGCTTTTAAAGATTGGTCATATACAGTTTCAAAATGCTTATTAAATGAACCTCCAGTAGAAAATATCATACCTAAATATTTAAACTCCCCAACCATTTCTAAAGCTTTTCCTTTGTAACTAAACTGTAAGTTTCTACGCAAACGACCACCTTTTCTGAATACCATAACCTTTGATCACAATATTCGTCTAAAATCAAAAGCCCATCCTTTGGTAACATCCCAATTGGTCTACTCCCATTTCGTCTACTGTTATTTAAGTGCATTGAGTCCCAATTCGTCTACTGTCCCAACTCGTCTACTTTCATGTCAAATCATCAATAAACAACATTATTTTTGTTTAAAGATAAGAAATTAAGTCAATATATTCACAAATACAATAACTAGAAAGACCTGAAGGTCTTGAGTCGCTCCACAGGTCTGAATTTCTTATGGTTCAAGCTGAAAATTACACAAAGGCAATATCTAATCGTCACCAACATTCTGTTCTAGTTTTGTCTTGATTAGTCCATATTTGTAGATGCTAGAGTGAAATCAAAGTCAAAATAGAGCCGAAAATGGCAATTTTGTCAATTTCAAGTGCACATAACTCATGATATAAAATTCAGATCAAGCTGAAAATTATACCAAGGCAAGATCTTATGGTCACCAATATTCTGTACAAGTTTTGTCTTGATTAATTAATATTTGTAGTTGCTAGAGTGAAAACAAAGTCAAAATAGAGCCGAAAATGGTAATTTTGTCAATTTCAAGGGCACATAACTCATGATATAAAATTCAGATCAAGCTGAAAATTATACCAAGGCAAGATCTTATGGTCACCAATATTCTCTACAAGTTTTGTCTTGATTAATCAGTATTCGTAGTTGCTAGAGTGAAAACAAAGTAAAAATAGAGCCGAAAATGGTAATTTTGTCAATTTCAAGGGCACATAACTCATGATGTAAAATTCAGATCAAGCTAAAAATTACATCAAGGCAAGACCAACATTTTGTTAAAGTTTTCTCAAGATTTGTCAATATTTGTAGTTGCTAGAGTGAAAACATGTCAAAATAGAGCCGAAAATAGCAATTTTGTCAATTTCAAGGGCACATAACTCATGATGTAAAATTCATATCAGGCTGAAAATTAGACACATGCAGGATATTATGCTTATATATATTCTGTCCAAGTTTTGTCCTGATTGGTTGATATTTGTAGATTTTAGAGCAAAAATAAAGTCAAAACCAGCTATTTTTGACATTCAAGGGCAGATAACTCAGCTTATTCTGGTTCGATCAAAATTCTTTGAAGGAATCAGAGAAAGGGTCACCCAAGGATCATTCCTGTGAAGTTTGGTTGAAATCCATCAAGTAGTTTCTGAGAAGAAGATTTTTAAAGAAAAAGTTTACGGACGCACGGACGGACGCACGGACGCACGACGGACACACCGCCATGACAATAGCCCGCTGGCCTGAAAGGCCAGTGGAGCTAAAAATGCAAACAATTTAATATAAATAATTAGATATCACATTGATATACAAAGTATAGAAAAGTAGACGAAATGGGACTTTTGTCAAAAATAGTAGACGAATTGGGAGTAGACCAAATGGGAGTAGACCAAATGGGATTAAACCCATCCTTTAATCCTTTGTCGGTTTCTGAAAATAAGACTAATCAGCATATAACAACAGAAATAATTATGTCATATCCTTCTCAGCCCCGGATGTTTTTATTTCAGTGGGAAAACCACAGCCTGAAGCTAAACTATACAGTCCTTTATAAATCGAGGACTTAGTGCAAAACTATCGTAACTAAATTCTGTAAAATTTTACAGGACTGGTAAAAAACTTCAGGAGTTTCTTAAAGTTAGAGATCTAGAATATTTCTATAATTCTAAATATCTGTTTAGATTACAAAATAGAAATCTTATATTAAAACACCAGTCATGATTTTTTCCTCCCTAAAGATTCAAAATATACTAAAAACTGAATTACTAATTAAGACAGAATAGACTCGGGATACCGAGAAAAGTCAAGATAATGTATGTGATCAATTGATCGTTCCGCTTATCCGAGCGTTTATCGGTATTACCCGACATGCAACGCTGCAAAAAGACGGTGAAAACAAACCCTTAGATACGTAAAGAAATGCGTTGGAGTTTTGAACCCTACGGGGTATACATGTATGTTAAGCGAATTTCATTTGAAAACACATTTTAGAATAGTTATTATGCTGCTTTTTGTATCAACCATTACCTTTAATTGAAGAATATGTCTTGTTTACCTTTTAAACCCAATGTGAATTCGGAGCGTATATTTGTCGGAGTCCAGAATGGAATCTAGGCCGATCCGGAATCGGCCCAGGCAGATCCAGAATTGGGCTAGGCCAAACTGGAATTCTAGTTTGGACTAGCCGAGATTAGAATTCTTGTTTGGTCTAGGCAGATTCTGGATCGGTCTAGGCCAGAATGGAATAGGGAACGATTTTATCCAGTTAATCGTGACGTAAATTCGGACAAACAAAATAGTATTTCGTAGGTGTTGTTATAAAATCTCATAACTACGGCTTGATTTAAGCCGTAGTTACGAGATTTTATAACAACACCGACGGCTTATCAAAACATAACGGTAAACCTAGTCTATTGTTAGCACAAAATTCTTTGCCATTCCAATCTGGCTAGGCCGATCTAGAATCTGCTTAGACCAGTTTGGAATCCATTCGAAAATTGAAAATAGAAATAAAGAAACTTGTAAATGTCAAATCTGCAGAAATTTGATTCAATAATTATGCATACCTTAAAGTCAAGGAAGAGTTACAAATAGCGAGATGGGGGGGCGATTTAATCCAGTTAACGATGACGTAATTTCGGACAAACACTAGTATTTCGAGGGTGTTGTTAAAAATCTTGCAACTACGACTTGATTCATGCCGTAGTGTTGTCCAGCAAGATTAACCCGGGACATATGCATATGTAATGACCCTTCTTCTGCAATGTTTTGTTAATACGCTCAATTAACGGACTTAGCGCACGCAAATTAAGTTGTCCCTGGTTAATTTGGGTGGACAATAACAAGATTTAGTAATAATACCGACGGTTTATCAAAACAAAACGGCAAACATAGTCTATTTTAGCCATATTTTAAAATTACAAAACTATAAGATGCGAACAAATGAGTTTAGAGCAATTTCTTTTTTTCTACAGTGGATTTATGTTGGATTTTATTTTTCATTTTTCTTTAACTTACTCTTAGCAGAAAACATATAATAGGAAAACTCAAATGTAAAACGTTTTTGGTAATAATTATGGACCCTTTTCTCGACATGCCCTAGTTCTGGCGTCCCTAATATAAGGCTTTTCTAGACAATGTGAGAAAATGATGATGACCCGAATTTTCTTCCCTTCACTAAATGATTTATTGCTTTTGCATTAAAGTGTTCAGTTAAATTGACAGACTTAATTTTGCGATCAATAACAACTTTAGATTCGGTTAATCATAACGCCGTGTCATCTGGGAAAGAGTTAAACAAGACACAAAACATTATGTACGTATGTAACTTGGTAAATTAAGTAAATCGTTTACCTGCACATCTCAGCGTCCAACACAACAGTAATCTTTGAATAGCCTGATCGTACTTAATTTCCTGTATTAAATCCATTTTACACTTTTTTTTCGTAGTGACAAATTTCAGAAAAAGCCATTCATTTTCTATCCTATATCCAATGAAACTCCATCACATTATTCGGAATTTTAAAAAAAGTATATATTAGAAACAGTTCTGGAAATTTAAAACATTTTTTGCAAGAAAGCAATAATTTAAAATTGAACAAGGATTACGATTTGGGCTTACGCTGGTCAGGTGTTACAAAATTGAAAGTACACAATTATAGTCAATCACAGGTTGTCTGATAACATTTTACTTCAAAAGAATAATTAAAGTTGACTTGGATTGCAAAATATCGGATTCTGGTTGAGAAGACAAGCCCAATATTTATCAAAGACACATATAATGACGTAATTAATCACTTCTTATCAGAACTTAGTTGCAATAATGTAACCGAAACCTTTTTTTTTAATTTTGATCTGGGTTTCGGTTACAATTCCTTCCTATTCATTGCAATGGAGCAGGTGCTGGAATGATTCATTCCAGCAAGTTTAGCATAGTCAAACTTTACAATAAAGCTATGGAATGTAGTAAGAATTTTACCTGACAACAGGTTAACCATTTTTCTGTCAATCCAGAGTAGTTTTATGTTGAAATCACTTTCAAATAAAGTTCAATTCAATTTTGAAGTGGAGTACCCTACCATTTTATTCTACTGAGACTTGAATTTTCCGTTGAAAGAAAAAAATGATAACAATTCTTGTTGATACTTTTTAACTGAATTTATGCCATGGAATATCTTTTTATGGGATACACATCTGATTAGATATGTTAGTTTTCATAAATTTAAGCAAGAAAATGTGTTTCCCACTCTTTTGTCTTGCTCCACAAGAAGGAATAGGGTGGACTCGTAGCCACAAACCAATACCAATCATCACGTTTGTGGCTACGATATCGCAGCTAATCAGAACTGCATATAGACCAGATTATAGATTAAAGGTGACAAAGAGATGATTGGTTAGCATACTTATTTTCCTTCTCAACATATTAACCCTTAACCACACAGTGACTCCTTTTGACTCCCCTAAAAAGTAAGGCTTTGGAAAACATTGTGGAAAATGAAGAAATTGCTTGTGACAAGCAATTTCTTCATTTCCCACAATATTTTCTACCCCAAAAGATCAAAATTTGCTATATTTCATTCACTTGAAATTGTCGTCTGCAACATCTTTGAATTTGGACCAACCCAAAATTTTGTCGTTTGGTAATGGGTTAAGAAATGAAAACACAGGGATTAATCTCAGTATTCAAGTCGGTATTTTGTGTTGTTGTTACCATTCTCCAGTCATTAAGATACAATGATTTTGGCCTATAGCTCTATTGCAGAAAAGAATGAAAACAACGAACAAAGATAATCTTAGAATTGAGAAAAAATAAATAAACATATTATTAAGAATTATTCTTACTTTTTCGGGACGTTTAAAGTTATCATATGTTTCATATTTTAGTAATTTTATGCCTAGGTTGGTAACGATTATTATCATTGCTTGTTGAACATTTTAGGATATTTCCGCGTGCCTTCCGCGTCCTAGTGGACGCCAGGTCTAAAGATTCAAAATATACTAAAACTGAATTACTAATTAAGACAGAGTAGACTCGGGATACCGAGAAAAGTCAAGATAATGTATGTGATCATTTGATCGTTCCGCTTATCCGGGCGTTTATCGGCATTACCCGACATACAACGCTGCAAAAAGACGGTGAAAAGAAACCCTTAGATACGTAAAGAAATGCGTTGGAGTTTTGAACCCTACGGGGTATACATGTATGTTGAGCGAATTTCATTTGAAAACACATTTTAGAATAGTTATTACGCTGCTTTTTGTGTCAACCATTTACCTTTAATTGAAGAATATGTCTTGTTTACCTTTTAAACCCAATGTGAATTCGGAGCGTATATTTGTCGGAGTCCAGAATGGAATCTAGGCCGATCCGGAATCGGCCCAGGCAGATCCAGAATTGGGCTAGGCCAAACTGGAATTCTAGTTTGGACTAGTCGAGATTAGAATTCTTGTTTGGTCTAGGCAGATTCTGGATCGGTCTAGGCCAGAATGGAATTCCAATCTGGCTAGGCCGATCTAGAATCTGCTTAGACCAGTTTGGAATCCATTCGAAAATTGAAATTAGAAATAAAGAAACTTGTTTATGTCAAATCTGCAGAAATTTGATTCAATAATATATGCATACATTAAAGTCAAGGAAGAGTTACAAATAGCGAGATGGGGGGGGGCGATTTTATCCAGTTAACGATGACGTAATTTCGGACAAACAATAGTATTTCGAGGGTGTTGTTAAAATCTTGCAACTACGACTTGATTCATGCCGTAGTGTTGTCTGGCAAGATTAATCCGGGACATATGCCTATGTAATGACCCTTCTTCTGCAATGTTTTGTTAATACGCTCAATTAACGGACTTAGCGCGCGAAAATTAAGTTGTCCCTGGTTAATTTGGGTGGACAATAACAAGATTTAGTAACAACATCGACGGTTTATCAAAACAAAACGGCAAACATAGTCTATTTTTAGCAATATTTTAAAATTACAAAACTATAAGATGCGAACAAATGAGTTTAGAGCAATTTCTTTTTTTCTACAGTGGATTTATGTTGGATTTTATTTTTCATTTTTTCTTTTACTTACTCTTAGCAGAAAACATATAATAGGAAAACTCAAATGCAAAACGTTTTTGGTAATAATTATGAACCTTTTTCTCGACATGCCCTAGTTCTGGCGTCCCTAATAAAAGGCTTTTCTAGACAATGTGAGAAAAATGATGATGACCCGAATTTTCTTCCCTTCACTAAATGATTTATTGCTTTTGCATTTAAAGTTTTCAGTTAAATTGACAGACTTAATTTTGCGATCAATAACAACTTTAGATTCGGACAATCATAACGCCGTGTCATCTGAGAAAGAGTTGAACAAGACACAAAATATTATGTACGTATGTAACTTGGTAAATTAAGTAAATCGTTTACCTGCACATCTCAGCGTCCAACACAACAGTAATCTTTGAATCGCCTGATCGTACTTAATTTCCTGTATTAAATCCATTTTACACTTTTTTTTCGTAGTGAAAAAAATCAGAAAAAGCCATTCATTTTCTATCCTATATCCAATGAAACTCCATCACATCTTCTTCAGAATTTTAAAAAAAGTTTATATTAGAAACAGTTCTGGAAATTTAAAACATTTTTGCAAGAAAGCAATACTTTAAAGGTTACATCCCAGTTGGTCTAATCCCATTTCGTCTAATATATAAAATTTTTGGATTAGACGAAAAATCCCCATCTCGTCTAATACCTTTCCAGACCTTGTTTTACCAAAAGAAGACTTGCACTTTTGTCAAAAAGGTGTAAGTGTAAAAAAAGTGTGATATACAAATAATATATACAAAGTTCAATTTTAAATTCCATAACTTTATTGATATTTTTAATATAGAGTTTTAGACGAAATGGGAAACTTGAATTTTAGACCAAATGGGATTAGACCAACTGGGATGTCCCCAATTTAAAATTGAACAAGGATTAAGATATGGGCTTACGCTGGTCAGGTGTTACAAATTTGAAAGTACACAATTATGGTCAATCACAGGTTGTCTGATAACATTTTACTTCAAAAGAATAATTAAAGTTGACTTGGATTGCAAAATATCTGATTCTGGTTGAGAAGACAAGCCCAATATTTATCAAAGACACATATACTGACGTAATTAATCACTTCTTATCAGAACTGCATATAGAACAGATTATAGATTAAAGGTGACAAAGAGATGATTGGTTAGCATACTTATTTGTCGGACAAAATCCCCTCAGGACAAAATCCCCTCGGTCATTTTTTGCATAGGCGGACAAAATCCCCTCGGTAGAATTAATAGGGCGGACAAAATCCCCTTAATAGAATTACCAGGGCGGACAAAATCCCCTCGGTAGAATTTACTGGGCGGACAAAATCCCCTTGATAGAATTACCAGGGCGGACAAAATCCCCTCGGTAGAATTTATTGGGCGGAAAAAATCCCCTCAGTGAAATGTTTAGGGCGGACAAAATCCCCTCGGTAAAATTATTTGGGCGGACAAAATCCCCTCAGTAGAATTAATAGGGCGGACAAAATCCCTTCGGTAGGCAGAGTCGCCGAAAGAATCAATTTATTGATGCATGATAATAAAACTAATCAAATTCGTTTATGAAATATTTTAACAAACTAACCTACGGCATGAATGACTAAGTTAAAATATTTTATAATCAAATATGTTCGTTTTTCTCTGAGCGCAAAGGTACAATACACAACAAACAATGATCTTGAAACATATATGTTATTACAGATAAAAAATAAGAATATATAGGAATATTTAGGACATGAATTTTGACTCAAAAATTTACTTTATTTAATTCTGAATACCAAATGAGTAGCGAGATTTTCTTTTTGAATATTTAATTGCTTCCGTGTTCTATCAATTCATTGTGTATATCTAAATAAACAAATTTATAATCCAAGTTTTTTTAAACAATATGTATATTATTTATTTTTCAAAAGCATTTTCTTATTGTGTCTTAGTCTACACAAATCAAATAATACAATTCTAATAAATCACAAGCAATTCGGAAACAGCACAATCCAATACATTAGACATTAAAAATGGACCGAGGGGATTTTGTCCGCCCTAGTAAATCTACCGAGGGGATTTTGTCCGCCCTAGTAATTCTACCGAGGGGATTTTGTCCACCTTAGACATTTCATTGAGGGGATTTTGTACGCCCAGTAAATTCTACCGAGGGGATTTTGTCCGCCCTAGTAATTCTATCGAGGGGATTTTGTCCGCCCTATTAATTATACCGAGGGGATTTTGTCCGCCTTTGCAAAAAATGACCGAGGGGATTTTGTCCTAAGGGGATTTTGTCCGGTTACCGAAAATTTTCCTTCTCAACATTTAAACCCTTTACCACACAGTGACTCCTTTTGTCTCCCCTAAAAAGTAAGGCTTTGGAAAACATTGTGGAAAATGAAGAAATTGCTTGTGACAAGCAATTTCTTCATTTCCCACAATATTTTCTACCCCAAAAGATCAAAATTTGCTATATTTCATTCACTTGAAATTGTCGTCTGCAACATCTTTGAATTTTGACCAACCCAAAATTTTGTCGTTTGGTAATGGGTTAAGAAATGAAACCACAGGGATTAATCTCAGCATACAAGTCGGTATTTTGTGTTGTTGTTACTATTCTCCAGTCATTAAGATACAATGATTTTGTCCTATAGCTCTATTGCAGAAAAGAATGAAAACAACGAACAAAAATAATATTAGAATTGAGAAAAAAATAAATAAACATATCGTCCAACAAGGTTAACCCGGGACAACTTAATTTTCGTGCGCAAAGTCCGTTAGTTGAGCGTCTTAACAAAACAAAGCCGAAGTGGGGTCATTACATATGCAGATGTCCCGGGTTAATCTTGCTGGACAATATTATTAAGAATTATTGCCTAAAATGTGTGTTTTCAGTCTGTTATTGGCATTGTATAACGGGCAGAAAACGGGCGGATATCCAGAGAAATCGTGCATTAATCGGCAGAATCACGTGCGATATCGGACCGGTTTTGCACTCAAATATCCTCGATCGGGGATTTGTTGTGAGTGCTTCAGAAAATTGAAAATAAAGCCGAAATTTTGTCATTTCCCTTTTCCGCGATATAAATTCTTGTAAGACTCCATTTCCAGTTTACATCCCAATAAATAGTAAACTAGGTCTCCCAGTGTAACCATATCTGATGACGTAATATAGGCTAGTGACGTAGGTTTAATTCTTGGAATCAAAAAGTAAACAAACGGGCAGCTGACAGATTTTAAACTAAAAGTGGATTTCGTGGACATGGAAGGATAGAAATTAGAATTGAGTGGTTGTGGTCTAGGTCAAATGTGGTGGTAAGCCTATGTGTTTCTTGTTCTTTCTTTTAGTTATTGCAATTATTTTTCCTTTACAACTTTGTTTTTATTGAAATGAACGAATGTCTGAAACGAACCAGACGGTCCAGAGATCTACCTCGGAAATTCCGACCTTTTAATTCATTACTCGCACTGAAATGAACGTTAGAATATCCAGAGTATGTTTCCAAAAGAAAACTAAGTCGAATATTGTTAAGATTTCGCCTACCCAAATGAAGATTATGTCAGTAAAATTGCGATGAAACTTGACTACATAGCTGCACGATGAAAATCTAACGGCCAGTCTAGTGGATATCGTAATTACTCGATATATGTCGAGTCGAATGCCGGAAAACTCTGGTATCTGTCGGTGTAAATGTGGCTAAATTTTCACAAAGTTTTTTAGTTATTCGTCTTATTTTTTATATTTCTTTGCAAATTATTCATATTTTATGCAATAATAGCGTCAATTCACGTTTTTTCGGTCGTTAACATTCTCAGAGGCCCACAAAATGGGTTATCGTCTTCGACCTCCGGTCTCAGGCGATAACGCATTTTTTGGGCCTCTGAGAATGTTAACGACCTCAAAAACGTGAATTAACCCTATATTATTCTTACATTTTCGGGACGTTTAAAGTTATCATATGTTTGATATTTTAGTTATTTTATGCCTAGGTTGGGAACGATTATTATCATTGTTTGTTGAACATTTTAGGATTTGTTTAAAACTTATAGTAAAAAAAGACTTATTGCAACTATTTTCCTATCAAAGAAGTGAATTGGTCCAGAAAAGAAGCTGTTATTAACAACAAATTATTGTTAAAAACAGATTCCAATCTGGTTTATGCAGATTCCAGATTGGCCTAGCCAGATTGGATTTCCCATCTGGGCTAGAAACTTTCTAGGCCGATTCCAGATTTGACTAGTCCATATCAGAATTCCACTTTGGAAACCTATTCGGGCGCGGTCGTAAACATTCGGCCGACGTCGCCCGAATATTTCCGTCATTATGTGAATCTCATTAGGGGTGGAATACCTTAAGAAAGGGTTAACATTTAGTTTGCAAACACTTTCTCTAACAAGCAATGGGTTTGAAACACTCGAATAGAAAGTTTTGAAGTTTTTAGAGAAGGGGGAAAAGTAACTGATTATCGGCAATTTCTTTCCATTTCAGTCATCAATATTTTCATCTCTATGATGCACAACTATTTTCTTCCCTTTTTACCTTGTAGCGCATTCTCATACAGACACTTTTCAACGAAAACCTCGTAACTGCAGCTTGTCTGAAACGAAAACGTCGTAAAGCAGCTGTATATTCAATGGTTTTGGGAGATACGGTTTTAAATGAGAAACAGAAAAATATTGATTATCAGCATTTTTTCATTTCCCCAAACATTTCCATTTAGTTTTAAACACTTCAGTATTATTAGGACTTGTTATCATACATTCAGTAAATTGTACTTTTTTATCATTATTTTTTATATTAGATCTATTTTCTGTGAATAGATAAAGAATAAAAAATGGATGGCTATTTTTCTGTTTGCTACCTTATGGGGAGTACCCACAATATGTTTTAGCAAATTTATGAAAAATCAGTATAATCGTGTTTCTACGGGTTAAAAATTTGCTGTATGTTGCAGGGGCAAGGTGTTTTTAAAATGGTTTAATCCTACGTCAAAAAAAGATTGATTACAATTGCATAAAATAATAATTTATTTTTACAATAAAAAAAACCCTACAAATTAGTTACTTAAGATAATCTTAAATTTAAGCAATTACCACACAGTGACTCATTTTGACTCCTCACAAGATAACAGCTTTGGAAAATATCGTGGAAAATGAAAAAAAAAAATACTTCTTCATTTCCCACCACGTTTTCTACGTAAAAAAACAAAAACAAATAAATGTAAAATTTCATTCACTTGAAATTGTCGTCTGCGTCATCTTTGAATTTGAACTAGTCTAAAATTTTGTCATTTGTTGTTTGGAAAGGATTAAAACAATGCTAACCTGTATTATATTCCCATACATCCAATACAACTGCAAACTAAAACACTTATAAACACAAGACGTTTCTAATGTAGCTGTTTAAATAATGTTTTAAAGGATGTGACAGTAAACAGATAACATTATCAATTAGCATAGAACTGGATGACAGTTACTGTATCGCAGCTTTTCAACGAAAACCTCGTAACTGCAGCTTAAAGCAAGCTGCAGTTACGAGGTTTTCGTTGAAAAGCGACAATATGCTATCTACACAAGCGTATATTCCATATGGTGTTGACCCCATGCTTTTGTCAGCAGGCATGCTCTATTTGTCATATTAGAAGAAAGGAAGTACATGCTGTGATTTTATGACCTGATTTTATAGCCACTTGATTATCTTTTATGAACTGCAGGGTCATATGGTCTCAGGTCCAAATTTTAACATGTGTGTGAGACTGTATTATGTTTTTCAAAAAATAGAAATAAAAAAATAAAAAATGAAATAAAACATGAAATAAAATCATAAATATCTTTTTATGTTTAAATGTTGTTTTCTTTTTCTTTTTTATATTCTTATATATAATTATAAAATGTTGTTTTCGTTTTAAATGCCATTTCAAGATAACCCTCTTAGCATTTTTGAAAAATGTCTTTATAAAATTAATGTCACAATTACTTGCAATTCACCCTGTATTGCACCCCCTAATCCTCTATAGGTAAGAAAATTGACTTGACGTTCCGAGAACTCAACCAAATAAGTACCCAAACAATGAGAAGAGAAACATACATGTATAAGATGCCTCGGCCGGGGTAAATGTGCTTTTTTTTAACCTTTTCCCAAACAAGACATGGTTTTTGACGTCCCTAGTACAATTGGCTTGGGAAAACATTGAGACAAAAGAAGAAACTACTGATAACCAGCAGTTTCTCCTTTTGTCTCAATATTTTCTGTGCTATTTTATGTATAAATTCTATCTTTAATACATCCACTTGTCATCTGCAGCAGCTTTCAAATTGGACCTTCCTAAATTTTAGCAATTGGGAAAGGGTTAAATGCAACATTTGCTTTATTGCTCTTCAAACCCTATATTGAGGGCACTCATTAGAATGGTCTCGATGAGTTCCCAAAACATTTGGATTTAGAATTACAAATTTAGAATTATTTCACCCCATCTTGTTTGTAACACTGTAAATACAATTTATTGCAAAAGAGATATTTTCTTCTACTAACCGAATTGCAGACGATAAAGTTAATATTATGCTACTGTTCCAATTTGAAAAGTGTTGCAGAGTCTATGAAATTTTAGAAAAAATCCATTTTGGGTAAGAGCCCATCGTGGAAAATGACGAAATTGCATTTTCCACAATGGTTTCCCAAGAACTCCCAAGAATTTTTCTTAAGGAGCGTCAGAAAGCATCAATATGTGGGAATAACCATAAATTTGACCCTTTCCCAAACAGCAAAATTTTAGAGTCGTCCAATTGGAATCCTGCTGTATACAGTAAAATGACTATTGATAAATATAGGGTTTGTGTTAAATATAGCACAGAAAAATATTGAGGCAAAAGAAGAAATTGCTGATTATCTGCATTTTCTTCATTTGCCCCAATGTGTTCCTATCCGTTTTCATTAGGGATGTCAAAACCAAGTCTTGTCTAGGAAAGGCTTGATAGTGGAAAAGTCTGTCCTACAGAAAGGAACAGGAAAATTTCTGACGTTCAACGGTGTCTTATTTGCCTTCATTTCACTCCAATCTTTTTATCTTTCCAAAAACGACAAAAATGCCCAACTTGAAAGCTGCTTCAGAAAAAAAGAGATGTTCGTTAAAGACAGGACTTTTGTGCAATGTAGCTTAGAAAAAATGAAAAATGAAACTAAAGAAGAAAATGCTGATTATCAGAATGTTCTTCTTTTTTTCTCAATGCTTTTCTAAGCCTGCCCTAATGGGACGAATGTCGCAGAAATAAACGACAAAAAGCAACTGAATTTCGAAATAAGTCCGCATGTCAGTAGAATTATTGAAATCTACAATTGAGGTGTCGCGTGATTCCTCGAAGTATAAAATGTAATTAAAATGATTTGTTTTAGTTAACAAAATATGCATCTGCTTTATTCTGCGATATGATCTTACAACTATCTGACATGGCCATGTCAGGCGTATAACTATGCGCCTCGGATTTAAAATATCATCCGTTTTTGTCGTCTGACGAAATCTGAGCACGTGCATAATTTGAATTTCGGAAATAGAGCCTATTTCACGGGAGCTTTTTCTTAAAGAACGTCTCACCGATTTGTCTGCTGGACGCACTTTATTCTTCTTCCTGTATACAAATACGGGTTTCCGTTTTTGCTAGACCTTACCCTTCTCACGCCGAGCTCCGTAATTTTGGACCAATTTTGCAGGCAGGATAAAACAAGATCAGCCTGCACATACATGCAGTCTGATCTTATTCTATACTGCCTGTCTGTTTGAATTCTGACTCGAAACGATACATTGGAATCCATACGTGTCTACGCAAGACAAACGTCACCGGTGGGGAACTCGGCCAAAGCGAGGAACGTTTTTCGCGATCAATTTATCCCGTCGGTGTTGTTATAAAATATAGTAACTACGGCTTTATCGAAGTCGTAGTTACGGGATTTTATAACAACACCGTCAGTTTTTTCAATACAAAACGGCAAACCCGGTCTGTTTTTACAACAAGTTCATTGTTATTAAAAAAAGAATCTATAAACTCACATTTAAACGGAAAATATCTATAGCTTGTTGTAGCGAATATTGTTTTAGTTCACCACCAGTGAACGTAGGTTTAGTAAAATTCTAAAACTGCTATTCCCTTTCCCAAACAACAAAATTGCAGGATGTTCCGACTTAAAAGCTATTGTAGACAACCAAAATAATGTTGATAGAAAAATACGATTAGTGTAAAAGATAGTCATAAAAATATTGAGTCAAAAGGAAAAAATACTGATTATCAGGATTTTTTTCCCCTTTGACTCGATAGTTTCTTACACTTTTCTATTATAGATGTAAAAACCGGGCCTTGTTTTGGGAAAGAGTTATATGAAAAGTGTTCAAAGCTCGTCGATCATGCCGACGTTTATCGAAGCACCTAATTGTTTTTCCCGTTGACAAATGCGGGTTTCTATAGCAAAGCTTTGGTTGTTTTGCTTGTTTTGTTTTTTTTTTTTTTGGTATTAGAAATTCAGTAAAATGAAGAAAATGCCCATGACCGAAATTTGGTTTGGTTTATTAGGGTTTTACGCAGTTTTCAACTACTATCGTCATATTGCGCGGCTAGAGCAACTTGTCATGTATTTCTGTTGTTTCTCATACCGGTACTACCACAACAGCCTTACCAAGCCTATAGCTGCTCCCCCACATAGGTTCACGATATCAAATCATTGATGGGTGACATTTTTGTCAGAAATGATATTTGCCGCAGCCGACCAAAATTTGATCTACCTTCGATATTTTTATAAAAAAAAAAACTAAAAGTTTTTAATTGAACCCTTTCAATTATCGTTTTAGTCCGTACCCGCAGAACACTTCCGATAATCCGGGGTTTCTCCGATGAAAATTCGCTCGTTGATATTTGGATGTCGATATTTACATCAGAGCGCTGTCCCATTCAAAAACAAAAGAAAAGTCCGAAACAGGTTATGTCGCTTGATTCTGCAAAAAAAAGACCTGAATTTGATGCCTCAATAATAGAATATTTTTGAAAGTATTGAGGGAAAGATGAAAATGTAGACAAGAGGACCATGATGGTCCTATATCGCTCACCAGAACCAAAATGATATGAGCCACTGTTTTGTTCAATTCAATTGGTATTTAAGACTGGAAACAAACTTATGGTCAATAACATTGTGTCAAGTTTTGTCTTGATTAGTCACTATTTGAGGTTTTTAGAGTAAAAGTTTGAATGGCAGATAACTATTCTGATTATTCTATAATTCATTTATCCAAGATCTTATCGTATTTAACATCATAATCCAAATTTCGTCTTGATTGTTCATTCGAAACAACAATTTTGTCAGAATTAAGGGCACATGCATGACTGACCACTTTCTCATTTGATTGCAGAAAATTCAGCTCGTGCAAGGTCTTACAATCAGCAGCATAGTGCCAAAGTATTGTCTTGGTTGATCAATAATTGTAGATTCTAGAGTGTAAACAGGGTCGAAATCAGTCAAGAACAGCAATTTTGTCAAATTTCAGGACACATAACGCTTGACTTTCTGGTTCAAACAGACCAAAATTCAAACTTATTTGAGATTTTATGGTCTCCAAAATTGTATCCAAGTTTTGTCTTGATTGGTCAATATTTGTAGATTCTAGAGTGTAAACAAGGTCGAAAACTGTCGAAAACAGCAACTTTGTCAAATTCAAGGGCACATAACTCTCGGCTTTCTAAACAGATCTGACTGAAATCAAACTCATCCGAAATTATGTAGTCCCAAACAATGTGTCCAAGTTTTGTCTTGGTTGATCAATAATTGTACATCCTAGAGTGTAAACAGGGTCGAAAACAGTCAAAAACGGCAATTTTGTCAAATCCAAGGGCACATAACTCTCGACTTTCTGGTTCAATCTAACCAAAAATCAAACCCATTTGAGATCTTATGGTCTCCAACATTGTGTCTAAATTTTATCTCGATTGATATATAATTGTAGATTCAAGAGTGTAAACAAGGTCAAAAACAGACAAAAACGGCAATTTTGTCATATTCAAGGACACATAACTCCAGTCTTTCTGGTCCGATCAGACTGAAAATCAAACTCTACCGAAATCTTATGGTCCCCAACAATGTATTTAAGTTTTGTCTTGATTGATTAATAATTGTAGATTCTAGAGTGTAAACAAGGTCGAAAACAGTCGAAAACAGCAATTTTGTCAAATTAAAGGACACATAACTCTCGTCCTTCCGCTCAGATCAGACTGAAAATCGAACACATCCGAGATCTAATGGTCTCCAACATTATATCCAAGTTTTGTCTTGGTTGATCAATAATTGTAGATGCTAGAGTGTAAACAATAAACAAAGTCAAAAGCAGCATTTTTTGACATTCAAGGGCAGATAACTCAGCACATTCTGGTCCGATCAGGCCCATAATCAAACTCATCCGAGACTTTATGCCTGTACTTACTTTGACTAAGTTTCATCAAGATTGGCCATCTTTTGTGAATGCTAGAGTGTAAACACCAAATTGTTGACAGACGGACAGACGGACGGACAGACGGACGGACGGACGACGGACATTGAGTGACCACAATACATGTAGCTCACCTTGAGAACTTCGTGCCCAGGTGAGCTAATAATAATAATTTTCTCGATTTCCCTCAATTATATCAGTGCTTTGATATTCATATTATATTTCCTTCAGCAGTATATTTTTTCTTGTCTGCAAATTAAATGATATCAAAAGTACAGAACATGTATGTTAAAACAAAGAAAATATTTAGTAAAAAAATGTTTGTTTTTTATAACCAGCAAGTTCTCCTTTTCGCTCAATTCCCAAACAATTTCTTCTAGGTACGCCAAAACCAGGTCTGGTTTCGGAAAGGGTTAAACATGGCGGGGTATGACCTAAATGTCTGCGAAGATACACTACATGACTAGGTGTTGAAAGGGCAAATATAAGTAACACGGAAATAATAAACAGTGTCATTTTTCTCAGCACATTTCCTGCCTTGTCTTATCGACTTCCTGTTTTATTGGCCATAAATTTCCAGGCCAATAAACTTATAAAGATGTACTTTATGATTAATTTGGACCAGCCATATCTGGAGACATTTGTATTACAAACGTTTCATGTTTTTTTTTTTAAAAGGATTATGTTTAAAGGGAAATTTCATTCCAATTCATTTTTTTCAAAGTATATCTTGATGCAAAGATTGGTTATTCTAATGAGTATAAATACTATTATTTTTTTGAAGTTGTTGCCAATAAGTGAGAAACACGCATTTAAAGTTGAGACATAATCGATAAATTGCATATAAATCCGAACTGTTGTCCACAACTATTTGTTCAATTTTAACACAAAAATATAAATTTCTCGTAAACGGCGCAATATTTTGGCTTGAAATTTTCAGAATTTTCATAAGGAAATATGCTCTTTCAGATAAAAATAAAAGTAAAATTTATGACAAAAAAATTCTGAAATGTCACTTTAAGAATGGAATTGTTAGAGTTAAATCCTGGCACTACTTTTAAAATTACAGGGCGTTCTATAATAAAGACAGATAAAATCTTGTCAAAGTTTTCCTTTGTTTCTTCGAACCATTACTACATCTATCTCGACTCGTAAAATGTTTGGGTTGTTTGATTCGAGTTCCAAAGAACTATATATTATATGGATAGGTTCTTGGGAATGGCAAGCAAGAGCACCAGCGTACTGTACACATGTATGAGCCTAATCCGAGTTTTCTCCGACGAAAATCGCTCTTTGATATGTTGATGTCGCTCATTTGAGCGACACCAACATATCAAAGAGCGAATTTCAGCAGAGAAAACTCGGATTAGTGGTAACAACCCAATTGGTCTACTCCCATTTCGTCTACTGTCTTTTTAGTGCCTTGAGTCCCAATTCGTCTACTGTCCCAACTCGTCTATTTTCATGTCAAATCATCAATTAACAACATCAATTTTTGTTTTAAGATATGAATTTAAGTCAATATATTAAAAAATGAAATAAAAATGCAAACATTTTGTTAAAAATCATATGATATCATATTGATATACAAATTATAGAAGAGTAGACGAAATGGGACTTTTGTCAAAAATAGTAGACGAATTGGGAGTAGACGAATTGGGAGTAGACGAAATGGGATTAAACCGGATTAGTATGAGTCGTGATCAACAAACAAACAAACAAAAAAACAAAAAAACCTTATGACTCTCACGAAACTGACTTGAATCGAAATCATCCTGTGCATAATGGACGATCTGAGCAAGATCATACCGTTATCTTATACCGTCTTTATTGCAAGTAGCACTCGTAAATTAGAAACATAGATTTCTTTAAGTTTGCATTTGATCACATGCAAATTATACCTTGTTTTGTCATGTCTTACATAAAATGCTAGGAAAACATTAGGACAAAACACGAAAATACCATCGACCGGCATTTTATGTTTTTCCCCAAATATTTCCCGATTGATGTCTAAATAACACAGCAACAGAACAACAGTAATCTTTATCAAGATCCATTCCGTCGTCTGAAGGCACATTTAACCCTTTCCCAAACGACAAAATTTAAGGGTAGTCCCATTAGAAACTGCTACAGAAGACAAAATGAATGTTGCATAAAAAAGGTTTAGTGTACAAAATAGCTCTGAAAATATAGAGGCAAAAGGAGATAGTGCTGGTTATCAGCACTTTCTTCCTTTGTCTCAATGTTTTCCCAAGCATATTCTAATGGACACGTGAAAACGAGGTCTTGTTTGGGAAAAGGTTAAATTGGAAAAGTTTAAGTTCCTGGTAATATTGTAACAATCCGTCTAAATAACTCTTTCTCAAACTCCGTCTAAATAAACAAGAGTACCATAGTCACAATATACGCCGCAAGGCTGCAATTTCAATTAGCCCTAGAGACTATGTTTCAAGATGGCATAACTCAGGCAAAAGTCAATGAACCATAAAATCCTTTCTTCTCATTCAGGTGATAAGATTGACCAAGTTTCAAAATGATCCAGCCAGAAACTTAGCCCCTTTCCAAACAAGACCTGGTTTTGACGTCCCTAAAAGCAATGGCTTAGGAAAACATTAAGGCAAAAGAAGAAACTGCAGATGACCAGCAGTTTCTCCTTTTGTCTCAATATTTTCTTTGTTATATTGTACACAAATTCAACCTTAATCAACATCCACTTAGATGTCTGCAGCAGCTTTCAAATTGGACTACCCAAAAATTTGTTTGTTTGGGAAAGGGTTAGGAGGAGTTGCGTTGACAAGAAAAGTGGCGTACGTACGGATGGACGGACGGACGGGCAGACGGAGAAGATGGCGCCAATATACGACCGCATTCGGCGGCGTATAAACATTCTAGCCGCTCGAAACATTATAGTACAAAGGTAGGACATTTGAGTATCATAACATGGACAGTAATGATGAACAAGTAGAAAATGCTGGTTATTTACATTTCTCCTTTCCTACCAATAATTTCAAACGCCTTCCCTTTATGAGACATTTAACCCTTTCCCAAACGACAAAATTTTAGGGTGGTCTGCTTCAAAAACTGCCACAAATGACAAATGGATGTTATTAAAGATATGATTTATGTAACATATGGAACAGAAAATATTGAGACAAAAGGAGAAACTGCTGGTTATCAGCAGTTTCTTCTTGTGTCTCAATGTTTTCCCAAGTTAATCCTACAAGGGACGTCAAAAACAGGTCTTGTTTGGGAAAGGGTTAAGCCGATCTTGTTTGATAAAGTCAAACCTTTTTGCAAAAATAATATAAAGCCACGAAATGATGTTCAAGGTTTCGGTCAAGAAGTGGGCGAGTCATTCCGTAATTTCCGTTACATTTCCTGTTTTGTTATGATAATCAAGGTCTTGTTTGTTGTCCGCAATTTTCTTTTCTATACTGATGTTGCACGGCTAAAGGTCAGAGATGTATCGTCGCTCAAAGACAAAGACAACGTAACTGCCACTTGCTTTAAGATACAGAACTTACGAGATTTTTGTTGGGATGCAGCGATATTTTGATCCTTCTCCGTATGATCTACCAGAAATGTGCGTCTGAACAGGTACAATCACTCGTGTAAACAAACCAGTGACGGAATTTTCCGGCTAATATCCATTATTCTCACAATACCGTGTTTTATTAACATTTTCTCTTAAACAGAAAAAATAGACTTTTCACGTTTGAAATGCAATAGAATGTGTCTTCATGAATAAATGTTTGTATACTCCGTAAATATTGACCTGAACCCGATGAATATGAAATGAGTAATTGTGACAGGGAATAATCGATACTCTCCAGCAATCCTCACTGTCGAGCAGAGTCGATAGTTTCCATGTGCATTATGACTTTGTATTCTGCACATGCTTCTCGTGTCAACATAATGTTGGAGAGTGATAATTGCGCATTACAATTGCTCATTGCATATTCAACAGGCTCAGATCAATATTTTCGGAGTATACAATATAGTAAAGAGTCCATTCGTGAGCCCGATTGATAGAGCTAAGAAATCATATTGAGAAGCATTTTCTTATACAAATTCGAGGAGCACTGACCATCCTTTGTTTCACCGGATCCGCGAACGGACTCTGCGAAAGGAGAAACTGCTAGTTACTCTTTTTGTCTCAATATTTTCAAAAGCATTATCTATAAGTGACTTCAAAATTATTTCTTTGTTTAGAAAACAGCTAAGGTTATGACATCCGAGGCTTGCGTCAGGCGGTGGACGAATGATTACGTAATTTCCCCTACATTTCCGGTTATATCACGAGAATTAGAGTCGTATTTGTTGTCCGCAATTTTCTCTTGTTTAATGGTGTTTCTTTTTGCAAATCGTCCATTGACTACAAAAAAATGTACCAGAAGTGGCTATCAGCACTTTTGGCCGAAATGCACTTTTTCGCATAAATGAGGTGTAAATATGGTGTTCTATCTACAGAAAAAAAGTATTGTCATATTCCAACTATAAATGGTACAACTGGCAAGGGACATTTATGGGCTATCAGCGACCAGCATATTCATTGACTGCCAATAGTAGCTATCAGCAGATGATGGGGTGCCAGAAGTGGCTATCAACAATCACCTATATCTTGCATACATACCATACTTGAGCTCTATTATACAAGAATTCTTTTCAGATAAGCATCTGTTTATTATTTCGTTGGCCTTCTACCATTTCGAATGTTTATTCTAGACGTGTTTGGTGTTATGTAGATAAGCCGAACACATTATATTTGGTATTTTAAATTGTGGATTTTACACTTTTGCTGATAGCCACTTCCGGCACCCTATCACAAATATTGTCACTCTGTGTTTTGATCATTCTGAGCTTCAAATAACTTCAGAATTGTTTCATTTCTTTAACCGATCGTATTTTTATTTAAGATGCAGAATGAACAATTCTCAAATCATACTTTTTTGTACGTTTTGAATGCTGATAGCGCCATCTGGCAGTATCAAATTCTAAACTTCATTTCTGTAAATGTCCTAGACAATAATTGCTATAAATGAATAAAATGCATTCCTTTGGTTAAAACATCAATGTCAGAATCAGTCTTGTTTAATAATCCTGCAAAGTTTGATTGCAGACATTTTTTGTAGGATCTTAAGGTTCTTTTTTTGTAACGCACAAAATCTACTTTAGTAATACCAAAAATGCATATTTCTGTGAATCTTAAATACCAATCCAGTTCATCAATTCGTAATGTATTTGTGGCAAAAGTTAATCTCATTGATTTTCAATTGAAACAGTGTTAAATAAAGCCACATCATTCAAACAGGAAACTTTGTTTTTCAGGGATCAACCGTATTATTTTGTATCTGTGTGCAGTATTAGCATTGATCTAGAAATACCAATGTTTTCAGACACACACATTAACAAATTATCATTTTATGTTTGTATTAGAAAGACAATCAATTTTTAAAAATGCACAGATTTTTGCGTGCGTCTTCTTTCAGATTTTTTTTTATTGAAATTCATCAAAGCCGTGTTTACCTTTGTTCACTCTACCATACTAAGTACAGATAAATGACTTCTTAATTCTAAACGGTATTGACGACGACACTGGGAACGATTATTCATAAAAAACAAGTAGAAGACGAAAGGAGAAGAAGACAAATTAGTGATATGTAAAACATATGATGTATATAGGACATTTCAAGAAAATGGTGAATAAAAAACAATTAAAGATACTACCGGTATTAGGTTGAATTGATAAAACTACGGATTAAGTCTGCTGATAGCTGCCACAAATCAACACATTTATGAAGAAATGTCGGGAGCCAAAGTGGCTATCAGCTATTTTTAGTTTTTTACCAAATACGGCCTTAATTTTCAAAAAAGATAAGTAATATTTCATACGAACAATCTTCAGAGGCGTATCTACCACTATGGAAAATTCCACTTACATACAACAATTGAGTAAATTTAGAAACAAGTTCAAAACTTTAAATTGCTGATAACCACATCTGGCTGTCAAGGGACGAAATTGCTCCTATTCGTTTTGCAAAGTTCGTTTCGCCTGTCCTTCCGTAAGGTTTACGCAAATGGAAAGAATAGTTTTGAGGCAAACCCGTAACATAAAAGTCTCGAATATACGGCATATATCTCTGATCCAAAATTAAAACGCAAGACACGGTCTAGTAAAAATGACAGTTTTGGATACTGGATATCATGGAATATTGATGTCAGCATCGCGTGTGTGGTTCTTGTAAAACTGTCTGTCATTTTATATATAGTGGTATCAAATGTGGCCTGGTATCAAAGTTTATTGTACGCTATAAAACAGGAAATGTCTCAAACGGAAATGATGGGTCATCAAAGTTATTTAGACGGAAAAACTTAAAAGTACAAATTTATTAAACATAAATTCGGTTAGAAGTAGTTTAAGCATTACGATCTATGAATGCGTTTCTTTTTCTTTTGAATTTTCTATTGTCACATCGAAGACCATGAGTTCGAATCCCAACTTGACCAAAATATTGTCCTCCATTTGAAAAAAAGTGTGTTTTTTTCTTCCACCAATAGGGGAATCCTAATCGTCTACGTTGAATGAGCAGCTAGTGGCTCGGGTTTGATGCTGACTATGTAATGGTGCAAGGAATGCCAAATAATACGTGGCAATATGCATCAGCCATATCTAAGTAACAGAAAACTGGAAACAATCAAACGCAGAAATGGAACCCGTTTAGTCAACCGTTTTACATTTCCCTGTAGGTTCATTTTCTCAAGACAAAGATACCACCTCCACTTGTTCACTATGTAACAAAGTGGAAGTAAAATATTTAGCTTGCAAAGATACTGTTCATCTTATAGGTTACGTGTAAAGTTTTAACCCTAGCTTGTTTAGTTGCATCTATCCTCTAAATGATTAAGTATAAATCCTATATTACGTTGCTATTTATACCATGCACGTAGAAGACATATTGAGTGATTTATTCACTGTCGTGTGTCACTGGGGATTATTTTGTAAAATTACATTTGTATTATGTGACATAGCGAATCCGGAAAATACAGAGAATTATGTACCAGAGAAATATGGAGAGCAATTTGGATTATAATCCTTTTCTTAAACAATAGTTAGTTTCAAACGTCTTCCATATAGATGACTATAGAAATGAATGTAGACAAATACAGAAGATGGTGACATAAATAAAATCGTCGTTTTTCAACAAAAACATCGTAAGTGCAGCTTAAGGTTTACAGATCCTGAAAAAAATCCGCACTTTCTATCCATATGGAATGAATCACATTACACACACTTGTAAATACATTTTACATAAGTTGATTCCCCGTGCCGGATTTCAAGATTATGCTTCAAGAAGAAAATAATTTACAAATAGTTTTTCCTCTATATTCATATGCAAGGGAGGTAATTTTGAACATTTTCGTCAAATATTTCAATAAGCATGCATTAATTAAAAATTTTAAACCTTGCAAAATGCTTATGTATGTATTTGGAATGGAATGGAAATGTAGCTCAGTTTAAGAATTATTGGCACTTTTCAAATTTCGCCTCTGGCTCTTTGGTGCTTTTGAGGGTTTGGATACCTTAAAACAAGCTGCAGTTTCGAGGTTTTTGCTGAAAGGCATCAATATATTTCTATTCCCAGGAAGTTTTCCGTGCAACAACTTGCACGATGTATGTTTTAATATGCTCGTGTTGGAGATTCAGTTTGTTCAATGATGGTCATGATTTAGTGTTTTGAAAAGTTTTGAATGGAGTTGCTGTCAAATAAGAAAACATAAAATCGTCGTACTTCCAGAACAGTTGACAAAATAGGGTTTTATTTCTTGTCCTAGACACCGGGCATTATCTTATGTAAATCACATTTGTATAATGTATCACCAAGCGTCGGGGATTTAAGGAAATAATGGTATCTAGTTCAAATGTAGACTTCGTACTATATGACGTAATAGTATCTAGGTCACATGTCGTCGCTTTTCAACAAAAACCTCGTTACTGTAGCTTAAAACAAGCTGCAATTGCGCGTTTTGTTAAAAAAAGCTTCGATGTTGACTTCGTCTTATATAAGAACCGATGGTTATAAAGAGAAAACGAAATCAGAGATCAAGAAGGATATTTACATATGGTTTTTAATTGGACGTCCTTTCGGACGTACAATTCTTATAACCGCATTTGGACAGGCGAAATGGGTTTTCATTACCAAAAAACCCTTTCTCCGACTCAATTGCCAGTTGGTCAAAATTCAAAATAGATAACAGGAAAACTGTCGTATCTTTTCCTCCTTTCAATGTGTTCTCTAACGAACACTATAAGATTCATTGCCCGATTAAATTCATGCCACGTCTTTACCAACTTTACGATCTTTTTTCGATTTACCCATTTTCTTGATCTGACTTTCGTGATATTGTGTAAAGGGTAAGATCTTAAGAAAGCGATATATGCATACACTATATTAATAAAGTTAACAAACGCCCTATGTTATCAACAGTAGCGATAGCTCACACGGGAAAGGATTCGCCTTGCAACCTTTTTCAGTTTGAAATTTGGAACGCCTTTGGTTCGAAACCAGTTCGGACCATTTCTTCTGTTGAACGTTCGTTAAAACGTTTGATTTAATTTGAATAAAACCACTCTTGCGACACCCGAAATGTGGTTTATTACCAAAAAACCCTTCTCAGACTCAACTGCCAGTTGGTCAAAATTCAAAATAGATTTGATGGCCATACAGGACAAATGTGGTGTCTCTATTTGCTTTCTATGGACGAACACTTTGAGATTAATCACCCGATTCAAATCATGCAACGTTTGTGCCAATTTATTGATCTCGTTTCGATATAATCCCTGTTTTGTCGCGATTTGACTTTCGTGATATGGTGTAAAGGATACCATCTTTAGGAAGCGATATATACATATTGCTAGGTTCTCACTCCCGACCTTATCAACTCGATCAACACGATTATTATACGGTTTAGCCATCAATAGACCTTAATAGTCACATGTGAGCTGGATTATCTGTTTCTGATGCATTACAACAATATTTTCACTTTTTGCACGATTATCAAATGCCATCAGAGAAATCAGTGCTTTTTCTGATTTGTTGTCTATGATCTAGTGACAGCGATCTGTATTTTTTACGTTTAAGTGAACCGTTTACGGGTATCGAGCTAAGAAGATGAAGCAATGGATCTGCAACAGTGACGATGGTACCTGGATGATCGTATGATTATGTTTACAGATAGAGACATTGCTATTCTCAAATTTTTTGTTGATAATGATATAAAGATTTTAATTGCGTATTGTACTCCACTGCCATTTTCCCGACGGCACGTTCCAAATTTCTTCTTTGTATGCACATCTGATGTGCATACAAAGATGTAAGGATGCTGCGGTAGTACTGGTATGAGGAATCCATGGTTAGGTGCTCCAATTCATCTGGTATTTTGTTTCAGGAAAAGTATGTATTGAATTTGTTTTGTAACCACAACCAGGGAAAACTGCTGCCGTTTTTTTTTTCCCTAAACACGAATAAAAATCAAAGTGCTTGGAACACTATATTTAGACGTCTCTGATTGATTGGGCGGAATTGTATGTAAATGATCGGCGTTTCATGTCGTTGAATTGGTGTTTAGATCGATTCTAAATCACTGCGGTCGTTTTTTCCCTAACGATGGTGGAGATAAAAGTAAAAAAAGATGATAAAAAAGAACAATGTCTGAGTAGAATTCGAACCCAGGGCCTTCCAGATATAGACATGTGTAAAGAGTACAAGGTGAGTGCTCTGCCAAGTGAGCTATCGCGGCTTTCATTTATGTAGCGCGTTGGCTTACATTTTGAATAAATTGCTTTGTATCGTCCTTTATAAAATCAACAAAAGGTGTAACTGACGACAATACTCATAGTTAACCCAAACAAGAAGACAAAAGTGCTAATCACATGGCCTTAATTGAATTGGGTAATGAAATTAATAGTGATTATTCATAGAGACAAATCAGTTGTCTTGAAACGGCAATCAAATCAATTTAAATTATGAGAAGGGTTTTCTGGTAATAAAGCCGATTTCGTGTTTCCGAAACCGATCTTATAGAATTAAACACAGAAGAATGAATAAAATATCTTTCGTTCATGTACAATCCCGCTCAATCAATCAGAGACGTCCAATTACAGTGCTCTCAGCACTTTGATTATTTTTCAGGTTTCCTTCATTAAATTGATATTCTCTACTTCGCGGCCAGGTTTACTTAAAAATCATTTTACATACGTCCTTCATGGCAATGCTCTTAACCCTTTCCCACACGACAAAAATTTAGGATTGCCCAATTTGAAAGTTTCTGCAGACCACAAAATTGACATTAAAAAGAAAAGATTTTTGTATAATACACTTACCACATAAAGGAACGCAGCATTTTCAAATTTCAATAATTCTGTTTCAAACAAACCAGGATCTAAAATGGAACTTTCTATAGTTTTCAAGGAAGCTTTATGATAGTTATCTTTAATAAAATATTTAAACTTCCAACGAACAAGCCAGAATTACATCCCTTTATTATTTCACGTTAAATTCATCCTAACGTCTTGCAAGTTAAAAAACAATCCCCAAAGATAGTTTTAAGGATAGTATGTCGTCCGTTACACAATAAAAACACGAAAAAATATCACTGTATGCACTAAGCGCCGTGTCATAACTTCCGTAAAACAGCCGTCAACATATCACTTGAATGTTGTGTTCTGGAAAATTCAATTGGCAGGGACCAAAAAGCTTGGCGTCCAAATCATCTACAATTTCAAGGTTGTTGTACCATTTTATTGGAAACGCCAGTGTGCAGGATCGACCTAGATCATCGACTGGATCAGTTACAATTAGTCAGTAGGGTATTAGCCAAAGAGCCCTGAACATTTTGAAAAGATTCTTAATGGCAGCAGATTCCACATAAATGAACATTGGCATACACGTGTAAGCCATCGCAAGTGAATGATTCAACCAGAAGTAGCCAGTTTTAAATCTGCAATTGCCTAAATTTTGGGATAATTTTCGCTATTTAAGACAACTAATCCTCTCGAAGACGGTCTGATCTAGTTTAAGAGCTGCAGGTCTGTGGTCTGGATGTCCACCAAAAGTCACGGAACTCACCCCAATGCCCAGGCAGGCGGGCTGGGACAAACATGTGAAATGTCAAAGTGGATACTCGTATGAACGTTGACCATGTGTTTCGACTTGTTGTCCCTGGCAATATGTAGGAATAGTCAATGGTATGTTGTAACAGGATGGCATTCCTGCACACACTGCTACTTTCACATGACAGTTGTGCAGTAAAACAAGGTTACTGCCCTTATTCCATGATAGGTCTTCTATCGAACAGTTTTGGGATAATCTGAATTGGCGCGTTCGTGGTAGTCTTAATCCTCCAACAAACTTGTTTTGCGATTGAACAACCCTTCAGTGTGAGTGAGCTAAGTTTCTTTAACACCAAAAGGCTTCAAAAATGGTGTCAATGAGACCAAGATGTCATTTGTTGATGAATACAAGGGATGATTATAACCATAAATTAGTTTGTGACTTTTTAATTTACACCAGGTGTCTTTGGGTTGAGTTTTTTATCTGTAAATATCTTAGCATTCTTATGATGTTTCGTTTACTGTTTTATGAAATATTACTTATGATTTCAAAATAAAAATATCCTTAGATTTATTGATAAGTTTTGAGATATTTGATATTGAATGAGTGTTGCGTTTCTTTATGTGGTCAGTATATAGCTAAGAAAATGTTGAGACAAAAGGAGAAACTGCTGGTAATCAGCAGTTTCTTCTTTTGTTTCAATGCTCAAGCCTTTCCTGTTTAGGACGTCAAAACCAGGTCTTGTTTGGGAAAGGGTTAACTACTGGAAGATGTCGTTTTCAAAAATAGGTTAACTTTATTTGGCGTTTTATGACACACAACCCGTTTAAATATTCTACTCATGTTCAAGCATCGTTTGGAATATCTCATATGTCATATCTAATAACGCAATTCACATGTTTTACTAAAATACATTTGATACAATATTTACATTAATTTTGAGCTTGGCTCTCGGATAAGGGTTCTTTATAGTGTTTCCAGATTAGGCAGTGCTAAAGTGCAGTCTGATAAGTGATCAGGATGCTTTCTCACAGTTGCAGGAGGTCGTTAAAAGCTTTTGGAGAGCAATGTGCTTCTTTCTCAGACTGTATGTGTAAGCAGGCTGATCTTGAACCATATTAATCCAAAATACATTCATATTTCTCTTCCGAGCCCCCGACCTATTTGTGTCTTTACTGATTAACTTTTCTTCGTGTATTTGATGTGAAACACACACACATTCTAGCAAAATGTATTTCAAATGAAAGCTTGTTATATATTTTAATTGCTATTTTGTCTTTTCTAGTTCTTTATTTAACTTTTCGCATGGATCACTCCACATCCAAAATAATTAAACTTATAAGCATTGACAAATAAGGACAGTGCTGTTACCCAGCGTTTCTCTCACCCCAAATGATTTAAATGCCAAAGATAAAAACTTTCCAGCCAAATCCATTTTGGCGTCTGCAACGCCTAGGATTTTAGACAAATATGATATTTTTGTTTAGGAAAGGGTTATATTGCTTTAAAGATCAATTCTAGACAGGTTTTAGATATAAATATAGTTTAAAATAATAGGTCATACTTTTTGCCTATCAACATTTAAATTTCTATAACGAATCCTTCGTTTTGATGTCCGTTCGAAAGAAAGTAGTTAGAAAACACCAAGACAAACTGCTGATAAATTTCACCATTTCCTTTTTCTCTCAATGTTTTCTATTCTATTAATTACAGATTTATTAGCTATTGTTTCATTTTATGTTGTCCTTTCAAAGTCTAAGATTTTTATGCTCCCCGAAAAAATTTCGGGGGAGCATATAGTCGCCACGCTGTCCGTCCGTCCGTGTGTCCGTCCGTCCGTCCGTCCACAGCCATATCTCAGCAACCCTTGGACCAAATTCAATGAAACTTCACATGTGAACTCCCTTGGTCAATACCTAGAGACCTTTTTCTCCGTTTGTAAATTTAAGGCTGTGTCATGGAAAAAGGGGCCTTAGTGTAAAAATTAGTTTTTCTCTTATTTCTCTTCATCTAATGGGCAGAATTAAATGAAATTTTGTGCTCATGTAATAAATAGGATGTTCTAGACCATATTCTATAAATAATGTGTGTACAAAAAAGCTGTCATGGGATAAGGGGGCTTAATGTATGATAGTTTTTATTTTGTGACAAACACTTATTCGGGGAGCATAATCCGTCTGTGACGGCTCTTGTTATCATCTGTTGAAGAGTTAATGTTGCTCTATAAAGTTAGCTATAGAATATTTCTTCACAAAAATGTTTTTCGAAATCTTGTATTGTACTAAGTCATTGAAATGGTCTCACTTAGTCATTGGAATGGTCACATCGATACGATTCTAATGAGCACATGTTTTTTTTTTTGCTTAACCCTTTCCCAAACAAGACCTGGTTTTGACGTCCCTAATAGAAAGGGCTTGGGAAAACATTGAGGCAAAAGAAGAAAATGCTGATGATCAGCATTTTCTCCTTTTGTCTCAATATTTTCCTGGCTTATATAATACAGGAATCCAATTTTATCAACACCCAATTTGTTGTCTGCAGCAGCTTTGAAATTGGTGCACCTAATATTTTGCGTCTGGGAAAGGGTTAAGATAACAATAACAGAATTGTTTTGTCTCCTCTTATCTGTTGCTCAGTAGAAGTGGCAATTTTTATGTCATCTGGGTTTTTACAATCAATTAAGAAATGGAAACACAATACATGTAATAAACGTGATTTATTGTGAATGTCACATTTGGCTTTAATAAGCTACATTGTAAAAAAATCTGACAAGTGAGATTTATGTTTTAGGTTTAATTAACAATGTACATTCGAATATAATTGTATCAGCAAACATTAAAACAGTCATGGTATCTATTATGCGTTTTCTTTGACATTTTCATTTATTTTCTATTAAAAAAGGCTTGCTCGATTGAACTGTAATGACTTCAGTTGTCAAGAAAAAATGCAGTGTTGATAAAGATGGGGTCTTTAGGATTGAAGCTAACGTTTATAAAACAATAAATATTGACAATCCTCTAAATTGAAGGGATATATAGGTAACAAAGGTATGGTTTTCGCTCCTTTATGCATCGAAGGCGTTGCGATAAATGTAAAAATGATTGTAATCAGCGTTATCCTATATATTTCCTTAAATCTTTCAAAAGCATTTCCACTTGGAAGGTCAACACCTGTTTTTTGGCCTTGAAGAAGGCCAAATTTAGCATGCCATTTTTCTCAGGGCGTGCAGAATTACTAGTTATCTTGTGAAAACGTTGAACGCAGATAGAACGTGTTCTTGCGCGATGAAAAGTAGATCGGAACTGGATTAGATCTATACTACTTTATGCAGATTTTGTTAATTTCGACCCATGTACATTACAAAAGAAGTTAATACAAACAAGCGGCGATGAAATGATTTTCATGATTTTTTTATCCACGTCTCGATCTGCGCATGGGCTGACACCCCCCCCCCCCTGGGAAAAGTCCCTGATTCCGCGCTTGTATATTAATACGCGTAGATCGACTGAAGACGATGAATCTTCCCGTAAGATCAGTTACGGAAATGTATAGCTCTAAGCACTGGGGTTTTGCTTTGTAATGCTTATATGGGTATGGCAATTTGTCATTCAACCAAATGCATTTTTAAAACACTCTACGTATTGCGGCATATTGTAATTTCTTACTATGCTTATTATACGCCCGTCGAAGACGGGACGTATTATGGGATCCCCCGTGACGTCCGGGCGTCCGGCGGCGTCCACTTCTTTGTCCGGAGCATAACTCTGTCACCTTAAGTCCGATTGACTTTAAACGTGGCAGTTATATTCTTCTCATCATTACGGAGTGCAGTGCACAAGAACCATAACTCTACCTGGCCTATTCTTTGAGTTATTGCCCTTTGTTGTTTTTCATACTTGAATCTTGTCCGGAGTATATCTCTAAAAGTTTCATAGCTAGGATCATGAAACTTCATGGGTGTATAGATCTCATCATGGGGGTGTGCAGTGCACAAGAACCATAACTATACCTGGTATATTCTTTGAGTTATTGCCATTTGTTGTTTTTCATAATTGATTCTTGTCCGGAGTATATCTCTAAAAGTATAATAGCTAGGATCATGAAATTTCATGGGTGTATAGATCTCAACCAGCGAAAGTGCACTGCACAAGAACCATAATTCTACCTGGCCTATTCTTTGAGTTATTGCCCTTTGTTGTTTTTCATACTTGAATCATGTCCGGAGTATATCTCTAAAAGTATAATAGCTAGGATCATGAAACGTCATGGGTGTATAGATCTCAACAAAGGGAAGTGCAGTGCACAAGAACCATAACTCTACCTGGTCTATTCTTTGAGTTATTGCCCTTTGTTATTTTTCATACTTGAATCATGTCCGGAGTATATCTCTAAAAGTATAATAGCTAGGATCATGAAACTTCATGGGTGTATAGATCTCACCAAGGGAAAGTGAAGTGCACAAGAACCATAACTTTACTTGGCCTATTTTTTTTTTAGTTATTGCCCTTTGTTGTTTTTCATACTTGAATCTTGTCCGGAGTATGTCTCTAAAAGTATAATAGCTAGGATCATGAAACTTCATGGGTGTATAGATCTTATCAAAGGGGAGTACAGTTCAAAAGAACCGTAATTCTACCTGGCCTACATTTTTAGTTATTGCCCTTTGTTATTTTTCATACTTCATTTTTGTCCAGGGCATATCTCGAAAAGTATAATAGCTAGGACCATGAAACTTTTACCAACCTGCTCCCCCTGTCGACATAAAGCAGTGTTACGGGCGTATCGTGTGACAGTTTGACACCTTGTTAATATTTAAAGAAACTCGTTCATTGCAAAATTTTCCGTAAATGTTCGTTTTCCCCCCGCGAAAGAACTATTGGGTCTATAGAAATACCGGAACACCATGGAACGCATAGTAATTACCGGAACACACGGAACGCGTCAGTGATTACCGATACACACTTGAAATATTTGGTTTTCCAATACCATAGGTAATAGTAACGATTTGTTATTCTTTAATCTGTCTTAAAACTTTGTTATTTATATATCTATGTATTTGTATGTGTTAGATAGTTATGTTTTAATAGGCAGATTCATGATTTAATAAGGTTCTAAATGATATATTGTGAAGATATATATAAATAACATCACGATTTGTCGGCAATGATGTAACTTCATTTAATAAATCGTTATCCAATCCATTACTTCATCTTGATTGTTTGAACAAGATATGAAATATGGAATTTACCATTATCTCACCCATTCCAAAATGTAAAATCTTTTGACTTGTCAAATTCCAAAGCTAATGCAGACGACATAATGGGCATTAATAAATTTGGAAATTGTGCTCAATATAGCAAAAAAAAAAAAAAAAAAAAGAAAAAAAGAAAAAAAATGCAGAGCAGAACGTACATTTTCTAATTATGCCGCATTGTTTTCCAAAAACATATTTTACCAGAGGTGTAAAGAAATATTACAAGATATACAGTTGATCTATTGTCAAGGTCATCTCCAATCTTTCTCTAGAAACAGGTATTTTCCCCAAAGATTAGAGAAGTAAAACAGTAGCACCCGTCTATAAAAAGCTGTCCAAAGTATAAAGCCAGCAACTATAGGCCAATCTCTTTAATCTGCATAGCATCAACAATTATGGCGCGCATCCTGATAACAAACATCATGGGCCACTTTGATAAGAATAATCTACTTAGCCAGTACCAGCATGGCTTCAGAGCAAAACATACCTGTGAATCTCAATCGGTTAGCCTTACCCAAGAAGCATACGACAATCTTGAAAATGGTCAACAAGCGGATATATACTTGAAATGGATTTTAGTAAGGCATTTGATTTGGAACCACCTTCCTATAGCCGTCTCAGATGCTACAACGCTCAGGGGCTCAGGGTCGCCCTACCACAGCATGCTGCGGCCCTACCCAGTAGCAAGTAACCGGTTGATGGGTGTACATAGTTTTAACTGTACCGTATAGACTTTTAGCTGTACATAACCAATGGAAGTGGTGATTGTCTCATCCCATCGTAGGTCAAATATACATTCTATGAAGAACCCTTACCTAAACCGGAAGAAGAAGAAGGTTGATCACAGCAATTAAATATCCAAATTGAATAAGCTGGGCGTCCTTCCACTGATCTCAAGATGGATATAATCCTTCTTAAAGGATCGTTCTCAAAGAGTAGGTATTGATGATCACTCATCAACTTCTCTACCCGTTCTCTTAGGCGTCCCTCAGGGTTCAGTGCTCTGTCCATGTCTTTTCTTAGTCTATATAAATGATCTGCATGTGTTCAAATTCTTCAAGGCTTTCAGCGCCTTCAGCGCTTTGATTTTTCAAAAGGGGTTAGAATTCAACATTTTCTGTAAATTGATTTTCGTATCGTAGCATATATATAGTATAGTCGATCAAAATTAACTCAGGACTACAATGTCTACAATGTCCATTAGTTGAACGTCTTATGAAAACATTGCCGAAGCGGGTTCATTCCATATGAGTCAGGATCTGGAAAAGGTCCCTTAAGGCTTTTGAGCCCAACATAGATCCAGATCAGCCTGTGCATACGCACAGTCTGAATAGGATCCATGTTGTTCTCTAATAACTTCTTCGTGACCTGTAGTAACCTTAAAGAGAGCAGCATGGATGTATATTGGACTGCATTTGACAACAGGCTGATCTTCAAACTCAATTTTTAAAAAATGCTATAAGGGACGTTTTTTCCAGATCCTGGCTCATATGTAGATATTCCCGGGTTAATATTGGCGAGCTATGCATACAAATTGTAATTTCGAGGTCAGAGATTACGAGTGTAGGACAAAACCCCACCAGGACAAAACCCCACCAGGACAAAAACCCCTCGGACAAAACCCCACCAGGACAAAACCCCATCAGGACAAAACCCCACCAGGACAAAACCCCACCAATATATAAAATATAGTATACATGTAACAATTTTATGGCATTGAAAAAAAATTGGTAAGGAAAATATTTTTAGATCTAAGACATTTGATTATGTTTCACAATTTATTACTTTATAATTTAATTATTTATTTGAAACTTCAATGATCTACATCTATATTGTATTTGTGTATTTATTGCATTTTAAAAGCATTGTTTTTTTTCATACTTATTTCCCATTCTGTGTTTAATGAAATATCCAAATAAGGCAATTTTGTTTTAAAAATGGAAACAATTGTGGGAAATGGACAGGTTACTGGGAATAAGATGATGCCAAATATTATCTTGACACCAAATTTTTGTCACCTAAATAAGTCATTTGGCATGCATTATATTATTCCCTTATCTACACAATCAATTATCACCTACATGTATCATATTAAGGACAATAGAAGACATCAGAAGACTTAACACCTCAGAAAAAAGTACATGTAACACTTCTAATTTTAAATAATCATCCTTTATCAAAGGCATCATTCAATTGAAACTTTTTTGGGAAAAAATCATTTAATATTCATGATATTCCGGGATAACTTCTTCATTCATTATCAATTTATGATTTAGCAATAAATACTTTTTTGTTCCAAAAACAAATTTTTAGGCTTCAAAAAAAAAACCTTCAAAAAATCATAAATCTAAGAATATTATTAAAATAAATCAATGAAAATATATACCATGGAAAAATAACATTAGTCCTGCATTATAATAGTATATGAGTGTTGTTTCTTTCCTGTAATTCTTATTCATCAAAAATCAAAAATGAGAAAAATAGAAAATAAAGTATCAAAGCATAAATATTACAATACTTGATCAAATGCAAATTTATTTGTTTCAATAATAATTTATTGTTGAATGATTTGAAAATGAATAGAATATAAGACTGGTGGGGTTTTGTCCGCCTTGCCAATTTTAGTGGTGGGGTTTTGTCCTGGTGGGGTTTTGTCATGGTGGGGTTTTGTCCTGGTGGGGTTTTGTCCGTACCCCGAGATTACAGATGCCCTTTTACGAAGAGGATTCACACCCATCGGTGAGAAAGAAAAGGCTTTTGTAAAATGCAGGCCCGTAGGAACAGGGGGGCTAGGGGGGCTAAGCCCCCACAAAGTTGGCCAACAATGCTGAATTTTCTTAATTTTACTCTGAATTTTTTCGGAAAATCATAGTTAGCCCCCCCCCCCCCCAATATTCAGGACAAGGGCTTTAGCCCCCCCCCCCCCCCCACATGAAATTGCTTCCTACGGGCCTGAAATGTAAGAAAGGATATCGGCCGGGCTGGGGTTCTAACTCACGATCCATAGATTGATAGACCTCATCGTTGCTATCCATGCTCTGACCTGTATGACAAGGAATAAAACAGACAAAATGACTACTTGATTTAGGATAATTGTCATTATCACACCTCAAAAAAAGTATGACTGTATGTCACGCGAGGATTATCATTCTAAGACTTATATTCAGCCAACGTAAAATTATATCGTTTTAAGGTTTTCCATTCATCTTTAGATACCAAATATTAAAGGCAACTTCTGGTCTCTTCCGTGACAATCGAAATTGACGGTGGTATATCATCGTCAACACAAAGCATAAATCATAAAGGCAAATAAAGAAAGAACTTATAACCAGAAATTTTCCTTTTGTTTCAATAGATTCTGTATTATGTTCTACACATATTTTGTTTTTATCAACATTTATTTTATCGTCTGTATCATACTTTGAATGGGAAAAGTCCACATTTTATCCAATTCTGGGAAATGGCTAAGACTGAAAATCATATGAAATGGGCAAACTCATGGCATTTGTCACACTTTCATGAAAACGCGAGTGTCATTTTCCAATTAATTACCATTAAGGTTCTACTACCATTTAATTGGGTCGCTTTACGATCATAGCTTCTGGGATGACATAGATGACTTCTTTCACAGGAACATGATTTCTTCCTTAGAAAATAGTTTATGGACATGCGCGAAATGTCCTTCGCGAACACATAATTGATGATTGTCCTTTTCCAAACAGCATGACTCTAGACTGGTCCATATCAAAAAGTTTAAACTACAAAGTTATTTATTCAGACAAGCAAGGCTCTATTTTGGGTGCGTTCCATTCGGCTGTTCGGCACTGTTCCAAATGTTCTGTGCAAGTCATGACAAATGGAATGCTCTCGGAACAGAAAATGTGCTCCAGAAGGTCTAAAACGCGGACCAAACACTACAGGCTCGTCTAAAAATAAACTTTGACCACGTGTTGGGTGTTGGGTATTGGTCATAAAAACTAACTAATTATATGGTCTTAAAATAGATAATTCAATAATATTTTGTTGAAATCATTTGATTTGTATTATACAGGTTGATTAAACATATTAATTCATTTCAACGCGGCGCAGTTGTAACCGAATGTTGCTATGCTAGTGACGTCATTGTCCTACTTGCACCACTATTCTCCGGGAACAAGCAGAATGTTCCGAACACTTCTGCGTCGTTCCTTTGAGTACCGGACTGTTCGGCACACTCGGAACAGTCAATGGAACGCGCCCGTTGTTTCCTCCCAATCCCTTCTACCCATATTTGTGCAAACCTGTTGTAGACATTCAAAATTATCGTGGAAATAAAGGTTCCTAGATCTACATTCAACCCTTTCTTAAACAACAAAGATTTAAAATGGTTCGATTTGAAAATTGTTGAAGACAGCAAAAATATGTTGATAGAGATATGATTTGTGTACCACATTCAACAGAAAGTATTGAGGTAAAAGGAGGAAACCCTGGTTCCAAAATACGTTTCTGTAAGGGCTCTCAAACTCAGGTCTTGCTCTTTATAGGTAAAGACAACTCGTTGCCTTAATAATATGATATACCGCCATGTTCAACGGCCATTAACCCAAAACTAAATGGCAAAAAATAAGCTTATCCAAATTCAGAGAAGGTGAAGACGACATTTTCATTGTGAAGAAATTTTGATAGTTTATGAGTCACAAGCAATTTCTTCATTTTCCACATTGTTTTCGAAAGCCTTTATCTTGTGCGGCGTCAAAAGGCGTAAATCTGTTAGAATTGGATAAATTAGTTCGTTTCACGTTAGCTTCAGGAATCGTGTGAATTATATTAACCCTTTCCCAAACAAGACCTGGTTTTGACGTCCTAAGTAGATGAGGCTTGGGAAAACATTGAGACAAAAGAAGAAAGTGCTGATAACCAGCACGTTCTCCTTTTGCCTCAATGTTTTCTTAGCTATCTTGTACACATATCTAAACTTGTTTAACATTGATTTTGTCATCTACGGCAGCTTTCTAATTAGACCTATCTAAAATTTTGTCGTATGGGAAATGGTTAAGTGACCCGTCACGCAAAATGAGACTTTCCGGGAAATATGAAAGCAATTATCTCAGTCAGTCTACGCGCATTGCACAAACTGACTAAGATCGAGGCATATCATTCTGATGTTTTTTCTAGATTGTTTTTCTATTTTACAAAACGTACAGTTGTAGACATGTGTTCATTTTCAAAATGTAACAGTTGGTTTACGCCTGTGAAGTCTGATATATTTCTCGATTTCTAGCTTGTTGACTTCCCAGAAGGTCCTTGTAGTGTGACAGGTCACTTTTTTGACAGAAAAATGGTTCCCCCAGAACTAGGTTATAGTCACGCGCTTAATTAGGCCCCAGCGCGTTAAATTGGTCTCCAGGGAGCGCATTTTTCTTTCCAATTAAACTACGGTTACATATAGATTAATTTGTCAATTTGATTGAGAATAATTGTTAAGTCCATGTGAAATAACGTAAGAAAATATGACAACTTATGTCCTTCCCCACTTATAGCGCTATATTGAGTATATTCTGACAAATTGATGTTTTCAAATTAAGACATTTTTAGCTACGATTCGCAAAATATATTTCATAGATATTTTAAGATACCGTCTTAAATACTAGGTTCTTCACATTGGCGAAAATTGCCTTCATAAAAAGTACATTTTTACCAGATGACAATATTATAATACTGCTTCAAATTGAAATAGGTTGCAGACGACAAGTGACTTGTGTTCTAAAATACATGTATTTGGTCTTTTTTTAAATTGAACACATCATGGAAAATGAGGAAGTTTCTTGTGACAATCAATTTCTTCATGTTCGACAATGTTTTCTCAAACCCTTTTCTCAATGTGCTTCAAAATCGCCAAACCATATTATTGTTGACTGGTCAAAATATGTCGCAGATGATATTTTTAACCCTTTCCCAAATAAGACCTGGCCTTGGTTTCTCGAAAATACTTAAGTACGTTCTCATGCTCAAAATGCACGAAATCCACGTGAACATCAATCGAATACCCTTCAACGTTGGAGAGTATTCCTTTGAAGTCGAGCATGTTCTCATAAGTACATGTATGTACTTAAGTTTGTTCGAGAAACCGGGGCCTGGTTTTGACGTCCCTAAAGGAGGGTTCACACTGACGAATTTTTCTTACGAATCCTTACGAATTGGTCATTCATAGGCCATTCGTGAATATTCGTAACCAAATCGCTCGCATCCGTAAATAACTCGTAAGTATAAAATGCCTTCTTTCTCAATGCCAGCTGATGAATGGTGGTATGCAGATAATATCCTATTGTTTATAACCAGCAGTTTCACCTTTTGTCTCAATATTTTATGTGCCATACAACTCCTATCTTTAATAATATCCATTTTGTCATTTGTGGCAGTTTTTGAAGTGGACCACCCTGAAATTGTATTGTTTGGGAACGGGTTAACCCTTTCCCAAACGGCAATATTTAAGGGTGATCCACTTCAAAAACAGCCACAAATTACAAAAGAGATGTTATTAAAGATAGGATTATGTAAATATGGCATAGAAAATATTGAGACAAAAGGAGAAACTGCTGATTATCAGCAGTATCATCTTTTGTTTCAATGTTTTTCAAAGCTTTTTCTGTTAGGGATGTCAAAACCAGGTCTTGTTTGGGAAAGGGTTAAATTAAACTGACAATATTTTTGAATTTTACCTCACGAGAAATGACCTGACGGAGCATCCCAGCCTATTGGCTAGGACTGCTCTTCCAGTTCAATTATCGCGAGCTATACTAGAGGAAAAAAGAGAGAAACAGCGACATCTAATGATGGACTCATTACAATGATAGGACCGTTTACTTTTAGCTTAATTCTTTCCCAAACAAAACCTGAGGTGCGTTCTTTAGAGCGAGATTTCTTGAGATATCTTGAGATTTCTTAAGATATTTTAGGATAAAGCGTTCTTTCGAGCAAGAGATTTGACCGAGTTGTTCCGAACACTCTATAATTCATAAACCGCGGTGTTCCGAATGCTCCATGACGTCATTTGTATCAATATGGAGCATTCGGTACAGCTCGGTCAAAGTCTCGGTCTTAAAAACGCTTTATCCAAAACGCTTTATCCTCTGGTTTTGACTTCCGTATCAGGAAAGGCTTTTGAAAACATTGAGACAAAAGAAGAAAATGCTGATGATTAGCATTCTCTCCTTTTGTCTCAATATTTTTGTGCTATATTTCACACGAATTAATATCTTAATCAACATCTATTTTGACATCATCAGTAGCTTTCAAATAGGAGAACCCTTAAACTTTGGCGACACAATTTTATGGAAGTCCACTTTGAAAGCTGTTACGAATGACAAAATAAATGTTGATAACGATACGATTTGCGTAAGATAATGCACAAAAAATAGTGAGACAAAAGGAGAAACTGCTGGTTATCAACGGTTTCCTCTTTTGTTTCAATGTTTTCCCAATCATTTTCTGTTAGGGACGTCAAAACCAGGTATTGTTTGGGAAATGGTTGATCAATTACGTCATTGGGAAAAATAGAAGCGAGAGAAAAATATTTGGACCTTCTTCATATTAGATGTTTAAAGTGACAATTTGATTTCATAAATATCAACGGTCAGAATTCGAGTGCTTGTTATCAAATTTTGACACTTCGTTTTGTCCACGTACTTTGAACAAAATCTACTCTTTAATGAAGTCAAGTATTAGAGTCGGCTGATAAGAAGTGTATTAAGATAAATATTAAACGATTTCACACGAACTGACCAAAGTCCCATTGCCAAAATGAAAGGCAATAAAAATGCCGACTTTTTGACGAAAAATAATAGTGAAAAATAATAATGCGAGACATCCAACTTTGTTCTTGTTGACCTTCAATTTTTCTCAGCTACTTGTAAATTGGAAGAAAATAAGAATGCAATTAGATAGGCTAGCCAGGCAATATTTGTCCCGGCAGATGGAATAAAAGTATGTCTTTTCGAAAAATGTAAACACAAAGTGATTGATGAAGCTCGGAATTTTTGAAGAAGGGAAAGAAGTGCTGACTCTAAGTACCGTCGCTTTTCTTAAACATGGTAACACTGCGGCTTGTTTTGAGATGCATTTGCTAGGCTTCAGAAGACAAACGGCGATTTTTGTACTTTAAAGAATCAATGCTACATATAGCTGCTTATCTTGAAAAAATCCTAACTACAGATTGTTCAAAATTCAAAGTCGGTACTAATTTTGAGTTTGACACATGACAAAAAACTAACCGTTTGCCAAACGACATTTTGGACAAAGACGCATTTTAAGTTAATGCAGCTGATAATATAACTAGTAAGAAATTGGCAATTGTGTCTTATACACACAATCGTACATGTGTTTTATTACTTTAAGCTTATTTTTCGAAGAGCGTTTCAAAACGCGTTCCAAAATGGACTTGAAAATTACGGGATGTAGGTGAAAAGGTGAACCCTTTCGTCCATATCAAAGAGGCTTGGAAAAACGTTGAGCTTATAGACGAATCCAGAAATTAGTATTTACATAATTACCTCCCTTGCCACCGCCATTAAAGTACTGAAGATTATCAACTTCTCAGCACTCGAATTCGGAGCTCTTGACAAATTTACATTAATTCCGGGGTTTTCTTGGATATTCGTGGCATAATTCAGCCGAAATGAATATTAATCCAACTCTGAAAATCCAAGAGAAATCATGGATTGTTCAAATAATAAAAATGTCCGATTTGAGAAAAAAAATCACTCACGGGGTAGATGTATACATGTATCTAATTCCCTTAAGTCGCCTCTCGTATTAATTTTATGACGTCATACGACTACATTGTGCTATGCAAAATCATGACCTCACATATTGACACTCGCCTTATTTGAGGCACACCACGGGGGAAAATATATATTTTCAATGCAAGCAGCCTAACACTTCACGGGGTTATGAGAGATTTCTCCTTCTGTCAATGTTTTCAAAAACAATTCTGATAGGGACGTGAAGACCATGTGTAATCTTGGAATTGATTGATTAAAACAAAAATGTTTGAAAGAGCGTAACTAAAAGAGCTTATCAGCCTTGTCTTGTAATCTAGTGGCCATTTTAGATAGCTAGGCCATACCTGTTTTGTTGCCTAACCTTCTCCCAAGTAACAAAAACACGTTTCCTATTTGAAAGCTGTTGGAGGCGACCAAAGGGATGTTGATAGAATAAGTGTACAACACAAACATATTTGGACAAAGGGTGAAAAAGACAGCATCAGCAATTTATCTTCTTTTGTCACAATGTTTTCCGAGGCTCTTCATATTGGCACCTTCATTTTAATTCTATTGGGAAGCTAAATTCCTAGTGGAGGAGTTCTTCTCAAACTGACCCGCCCGAGGAATAGATCTAACTAGTTGCAGGCTATGGCTACAATATGATGACCTATTAAACTTTTTGAAAGAAAAGATGCAAATGTTGTGGCCAACATTTTCTAATTTAGAATTATCGTCAAAATGTTGTTTCTGTTTGAATAAAATAATTAGGAAGATCTAGATCTATTTGTTCCTATTGAATTTGTAAACACTTAATCCTTGAAATTTTGGAAGTGATCTAGATCATCTAATCTGGTTCAAAAATCGTATTTTAGGGAAGGGTTATTTATTTTTCTTATAACTCTTTCCATCACCATTTCATAGAGATCTTCGAAAGCTTATACAGACGAAAAATACATGCTGTTGGAATAGATCATTTAGGAAACATGGGTAAATAGGATAGATCTTGATATCTAATATGTAGTTTTGTCTTTTTCTCTAAATGATTGAAAAAAAAATCCTTTTTATATTCTAGTTTTCGTTTGTTTGGGAAAGGATTAACGATGCTAGATCAGCACCGTCATCCAAAGAAATAAAATGAAATATCTAGAATCTAATTCTTTAATTTTTCACATTGTTACGACGAATTTCAATATTTAGTCCAGTCAGCGTAGCATCGGACCTAGACAAAATTGCAACAGAATTTCTTTTTGCACCATTGGTAGATCGGGTATTGGTCATCACCCAGTAAAAAGTCCCAAAGTGTTCTCCTTGCAATAACATGGGAATTTGAGTTTAAAGTTTGTTATTTTTCCGTGTTTTTCAAATGTCACGAATGACACACCATACAATGCTTGAATGGCGTCACATCGAAAGTTTACATAATTACGTCATCATAACAAAATGGCAGCGCCGTAGATCTCGTGAAGGTCGATGAAAGAAAATGACGTTTTATATCTTCGCTACTATTTTACACACTTTAACTGGTCCAAACACTTTACATAAGGTAAGTACATTATGACCTGTTACACAAAAGGTTGTTTGAAGTTGAAAAATGATTAATATTCTGCAAATTCTGATCCGTGTCTTTCGATTTGTTTACATTTGATTTGACGCCAATGACGGAGATAATTCATGACTATAGATTAAAACACACTGAAATTAATATTACGAATGGGTTTTTATTCGTTTTACTTGTTTGTGTACAATATATAAATATGACGACAAAAATGTTATAATGATTTATTTAACTAATTGCTTGTATTTTTTCTACGGAAGCCAATGGCGGCCATAAAACCGTATTTGGTTTGTATTTTTATCCAGATATCTACACCGTTATTTCTTGTATGAATAAGGAAGATTGCGTATTATATACAATGTCTATGGATGATTAGAATAAGAATAACACAAGACTTTTTTGAAAATTGAAAGAAAACGACTCTAATATTTATTTCTATTAGAAGCTCTCTTCACCCCAATTATAAGTACTTTAGTATAATTCAGCGCCCAAAATTTGCGTAGATAAGCATTTAACATTATGAATATTTGGGACACTACAGTACTTCTCTATCGTTTTTTATATTGAATAATTACTTGTCAACAATTATCTATAGGCAATGTTTAGTAATGACGGTCTGTTGGATAGACCCTGCACCATGGAAGTGAATGTAATTAGTAATTACGATATAAACGTGAAGGTAACAATATTTTCCCCCAAATTGTTGCTTTTGAATATGTATACACATGTAATATTACATGGACTGAAAAGTTACTTTTACTTAATTCTTGTGTGCACGTTTTCATTATTTTTGGTTGGTTCAGCCACATGATTTCAAATTGATACCTTATCTTTCAGGGTGACAATTAGCTAAATATTACAATGCACATTAACTGAGTGGAGTTCAAACCATATGGTAACTATTTTTATATATTAAGATTGGAGTCGAATCATAACCATTCAATATATAAATCGATTATCTCTAGTGTCTCTTTACCAGGTAGGACTTACATTAAGAATCAAAGACAAATTGAAAAATACAACATTTGTGTATGTTTCAAATTTCCATTAACTTTCAAATCTGGGGGTACAAACCACACTTATACAGTATGCTTGTACACCCTCTGTTATAGTCAAAGAAGGGTTGCGAAAAATTGGGGTACAAAATTTATTTTAGGGGTAAAAAACCATTTGGAGGTTTTTGGACACCCTGATGTTAGACCAAGCAACACTGTTCCTCATTCCATGAATTAATTAATTTGTATAGAATGAATTCCTTGCAAAGTTTACAGTAAAGTACACTACCACGTAAGATTTCAAAACTCGGGGCCAGCGGTTATTATTACATCGTCTCTATCCACTATATCAAATCAAAGTGCTGAGAACACTGTAATTGGACGTCTCTGATTGATTGAGCGGGATTGTACATGAACGAAAGATATTTTATTCATTCTTCTGTGTTTAATTCTATAAGATCGGTTTCGGACATACGAAATCGGCTTTAATACCAGAAAACCCTTCTCAGGCTTCAAATTGATTTGATTGCCGTTTCAAGACAACTGATTTGTCGCTATGAATAATCACTATTAATTTGATTACCAAATTCAATTAAGGCCATGCGATTAGCACTTTTGTCTTCTTGCTTCGGTTTACTATGAGTATTGTCGTCAGTTATACTTTTCATTGATTTTATAAAGTACGCTACAAAGCAATTTATTCAAAATGTAAGCCAACGCGCTACATAAATGAAAGCCGCGATAGCTCACTTAGCAGAGCACTCACCTTGTACTCTTTACACATGTTATATCCGGAAGGCCCTGGGTTCGTATTCTACTCAGACATTGTTCTTTTTAATCATCTTTTTTTATACGCCGCCGGAGGCGGACGTATATTGGCGTCATCTTCTCCGTCTGTCCGTCCGTCCATCCATCCGTCCGTCCATCCGTCCGTCAGTACGTCCGTCCACTTTTCTTGTCAACGCAACTCCTCCTAAGTTTCTGGCTGGATCTTCTTGAAACTTGGTCAATGTTATCACCTCAATTGGTAGATGTGCAAGAAGGAAGGATTTTATGGTTCGTTGATTTTTGCCAGAGTTATGCCCCTTAAAAACTTAGTCTCTGGGGCTTATTGAAATTGCAGCCTTGTCAACGCAACTCCTCCTAAGTTTCTAGCTGGATCTTAATGAAACTTGGTCAATGTTATCACCTCAATTGATAGATGTGCATGAAGGAAGGATTTAATGGTTCGTTAATTTTTGCCTGAGTTATGCCCCTTAAAAACTTAGTCTCTGGGGCTTATTGAAATTGCAGCCTTGTCAACACAACTCCTTTTAAGTTTCTGGCTAGATCTTAATGAAACTTGGTCAATGTTATCACCTCAATTGGTAGATGTGCATGAAGGAGTTATGCCCCCTTAAAACTTAGTCTGTGGGGCTTATTGAAATTGCAGCCTTGTCAACGCAAGTCCTCCTACGTTTATGGCTGGATATTAATGACACTTGGTCAATCACCTCAATTGGTAGATTTGCATGAAGGAAAGATTTTATGGTTCATTGATTTTTCTAGAGTTATGCCCCCTTAAAACTTAGTCTCTGGGGCTGATTGAAATTGCAGCCTTGTCAACACAACTTCTTCTAAGATTCTGACTGGATCCTTATGAAACTTGGTGGATGTTATTACCTTAATTGGTAGATGTGCATGAAGTAAGGATTTTATGGTTCATTGATTTTTGCCTGAGTTATGCCCCCTTCAATCTTAGTCTCTAGGGCTTAATTATATTTCAGTCTCGTGAACGCAATTCCTTCCAGGTTTTTGACTGGATATTTATAAAAACCTTTTTTTGAACACAACTTTTTACAGGTTTTTGTGTGAATATTTATAAATCCTTGTCAATGTCATTTTTTTTTTTGTTTCAAGTTTTATAAGTGGCGGCGTATATTGTGACCATGGCACTCTTGTTCGACTTCTATCTCCACCATCGTTGGCGAAAAAACGACCGCAGTGATTTAGAATCGATCTTAACACAAATTCAACGAAATAAAGTAATGAAACGCCGATCATTTACATACAATTCCGCTCAATCAATGAGAGGCGTCTAAATATAGTGCTCCAAGCACTTTGATTTTTATTCCTGTTTAGAGTAAAAAAAGAAAAAAAAAAAAAAAAAACACGGTAGCAGTTTTCCCTGGTTGTAGTTACAAAACAAATTCAATACATACTTTTCCTTAAACAAAATACCAGATGAATTGGAACACCTAACCATGGATTCCTCATACAAGTACTACCGCAGCATCCTTACATCTACAGATGTGCATAAAAAGAAGAAATTGGGAACGTGCCGTCGGGAAAATGGCAGTGGAGTACAATAAGCAATTTAAATCTTCATATCACTATCAACGAAAATTTGAGAATAGCAATGTCCCTATCTGTAAACATATTCATACGATCATCCAGGTACCATCTGTTGCAGACCCATTGCTTCATCTTCTTAGCTCAATACACGTAAACGGGTCTCTTAAACGAAATAAATACAGATCGCTGTCACTTAGTCTTATACTAGTAATAATCACTGTTGTCATGATCATCGATCAGTATGTAAATAGGTCATGATACTGTCGAATATCAGTGATACAGATGCTGGAGAAAAAAACTCGTAAGAGCAACTATTTTTCTGAATAGGTGGATTTCACTAGTGTCTCATCTGAGGCTGTTCAGATGGAACCCCGATTTGTCATCGAGTCGAACCCGAGTTGCGAAATGAACTCACTCCCCGATAATCAATTTCAAAACCCTGGTTCCAAAGTACGTCTCGTGGAAACCCCGTTCCTTTAAATGTGTCAAAGACTTAAACAACAATGATCAAAGAAAAGGAACCTATCATACACAATACGTGCATTAAATTGGGTAATCATTCTAAAATGTGTGTTTTCAGTAAACACATCAAGAAAAACAAACGTTTTACAGAAGAAATAATCCGAACTGGTTTTGAACCAACGGCGTTCCAAATTTCAAACTGAAAAAAGGTTGCGAGGTTAATCCTTTCCCGTTTGAGCTATCGCTGCTGCTGATGATATAGGGTGTCTGTTTACATTATAACCATAGTGTATGCATGTATCGCTTTCTAAAGATCTTACCCTTTACACAATAAATATTACGAAAGTCAAAAAACTACAAGAAAATGATTAAATCGAAAAAAGATCGTAAAGTTGGTTAAGACGTGGTATGAATTGAATCGGCCAATGAATCTTATAGTATTTGTTAGAGAACACATAGAAAGTAGGAAAAGATACGACAGTTTTCCTGTATGATCGCAAAATCTATTTTGAATTCTGGTCAACTGGCAATTGAGTCTGAGAAAGGGTTTTTTGGTAATGAAAACCCATTTCGCCTGTCCAAAAGTGGTTATAAGAATTGTACGTCCTTTCGGACGTCCAATTAAAAATCAGGCACTTGTGTCATAAAATTCGATTTGTGCTATATTACTATGCCACAATTTAGTGAGAAATTTGGAATATGTTTGCGTTCATATGTGGTAAACCAATTGTCTTATACATTTTCAGATGAATTGATGAATCTGAAAAAAAAACATCGGATGACCCAACGGCCGTTCGTCTTAGTCAAAAGGGGTGTGAGAGTATTATTAGTACCAACATTGAAAACGGTTATGAAGTCAATGTCACAGCGGGTGATTTTGTCCATGGAAAGTGCCGTAAAGACTTTACTAGACGAGTCGAGCAAGTAGGTGTTAAAGACGACACATTAAGTGATACTGCTCGAGTATTACGGTCGGTAAATTTTCTGTTTGACTTGATCCAAGTGGTTGTTTAGTCACTTTTGTGGTTTAAAAGTAAAGTGTTCTTTAAGAAAAAGATCACTTGATATATTTCCCGTGCGTAGTTTGGGCTTCCAAGCTTCTGTTATGGAGGCATGTGACAAAAGGAGAATCAATTGGGCTGGTGAAATGCAAACACGTTTGACGCACGTAATTGATCTTCCGGCAGCAGATGCAATATATCACCAATCATGCAGCATTATCCACAACTGAGAAAGGTGGTCCAAAACTATTTATAACCGAAGCAGCCAACATTGAATTAATGAAATCCCCAGGACGACCCGAAAATGATAAACAGATGGAAGCATTTCAAATGATAATCAAGTGCATTTAAAATTGGGAAATTTTTTTCCCACTAGTTACCTGCAAACAAAGATGTTCAACATGAACATACATATGTAATTATGAAAACTGTTATTCGTCAAAACATTTGAAACGGAACACCCTTAAGCACTTCGGCGATGCAGTGGTTGTGAGTAGCAATGAGGGGAAAATTGACACTAAAACAGAATGTTTCGACCATTATTCACAGTTTTTATAAAGCCTATAAAGACCTTTCTAATGAAGAGAAGAAACAAGTATTATTGAAACAGCTGCAAAGCTTATTAGGTGTGATGTTAATGACATTGTTGAGCTCAAAGACAGTTATCCTTCTCTTTCAGATGTTGCTTTATTACAAAGGAACATCGAATACTTGCCCTATATAGCTTGAAACACTTAAACAAACTTTTCGGAAGTAACAACAAGACAAAACAGCTGCAATTGGACAATGTGCAATTCAAGCGTGTTCAAGGGACTTATAGTACCACTACCACTTCAGCTAGACTTTGGTATTCAGCTACATCACCACTTCGGTCCTCGGTTTCTGATATACATGTATATGCATTGAACACCATGGGATTTTGTACTTCATACTGGGAAGTACTGAAATATGAGACCAATGCCGCAGCTGTGTTCTACGCAAGATTGCCAAACCAAGTAAATGACAACACACCCGTGACCGCTTCTTCAATTTATTGGAAATAATGATTATGTGGACCATAACATGATCCGTACTATAGATGACCATAATGATTGCATAGAATGGGAATCATTGCATCTTCAACACCAGGTACAGATTTGTCAGATTTAATTCCATGGAAAGATATTTCACTGCAGGAAGTAGTAGCCCTTTGTAATATTGACATTAAATACTTTCTGTATAGTACGCTGACAAAGCTTATGAAGCTGAAAAGTCGTGTTTTCTTCATGTTGCCTGAAAAGCTACTAGGTCACCGTGGTTGACCACAAGCTATGTTGTGTAAAAACATTAAATTTTGGCCTTGAGTCAGTACAGACCTTGCTGGTCACAGTGGTCAGGCTTTATACAGATGCTTGTAACTCCGACCACGCCCTTTGATTTAAAATCGTCCATATCCTTCTTGCCCATAATTGACACCAGTCCTAGTTGTCTGACACGCTTTAACTCTACCCTGCATTTTGTCTGCATACAAGCCGAACGCTACAGAAAGTCTCTGGTTTTAACCTTCGGCCAGCATATCTTTCAGAAAGCAACAGACATGTCACATAGTAGTCCATTAAAGAAAATTGTACTTCGCATTGGTGGTTTCCACAGGGATTTGAGCCTGTAAAATGGCCCGCGACTCGACGAAATACAGTTGTAAGCATAGGCTTCAATTTTCGAGTTGTTGTGAAGAATGCCGAGGTGTTTAATGCTCTAAGTCAGCAACTTTGTGGGAAATGGACAAACTCTTTGTGGTTGAAGACAGTATGACAGGTACATGGCATACAATCTTTCACAGAGTACTGGTTTTTGGTCTTCTACAGTACAAGACACGTGAAAACATTGTGGACCAGGATTCGGAGAAATTGCACAAAAACACTATTTCCTCTTTTCCAACAATGTTTGAATTTTCTACACCATGAATTAGTGACACTTCCTTTAACCCTTTAAATTTTGGGGATGATCTGAGTTTTGAAAGCTGCTGTAGGTGACATAATTTGTGCTCAAACAGAAATAATTTTTGTACAATAAAGTTAAGAAAATATTGAAGCAAAAGAAGAAAATACTGATTATCAGCATTTTCTTCTTTTGTCTCAAAGTTTTCCCAATCCCATTCTACCAAGGGTGTCAAAACCAGGTCTTGTTTGGGAAAGGGTTAATTTGACTTTGATACTTGAACACTGGTCAAAGTATTTTGCATGTTTGAAAGGATAAATTTATGCATTTCCAACATTTCCAACATTTGCTGGTTTTGACGTCCTAAGCAGAAAAAAGTTTTGTATAGCATTGAGAGAAAAGAAAAAAGAATACAATTGTTTTTCATTCCTTCTCATAGTTCTTCATGTTCTAATGTGAGGATAATTATGCGTATTCAAATACGCTTATTTTGCATCATGTGACTGTTGGAAATTTGGACGAATTTTGATAAAAGTCTATAATTTTGTTTTTTGGTAAAGGATTAAATGTATTATTAAATGACGTATAATGACTTCTTTTCTCGAATTGAATTCAACAAATAATATGACTTCTTTAAATAGATCTAGTACCATGACAAGACAATGTTTCGAGTGGTCACAGAATAATCACTAAATAACGGAAAACGTGCTCATCTACGCGTAGATCTACATACGTAAATAAGCGTAGCATTAATTGTTATTCTCTTTAACGTCAGCCACATTTAGGTAGAAATGAGTTTACTAAAGTTTTATCTTGTAATATTTTCTTTTTAAAACGCTATAAAAGCGGACAGCGTGATAAAAATATTGAAACTTTGGATTAATTTTTTCAATTTCCATATAACCATATTAAGAGAAGTGGGTGGGGTAAATGAATATCAAATTTTTAGTTTCAAACCAATGAAATGATTATGAAATTTATATATTTCTGTAAAATTGGCTTCTAAATAATCATACATTTTCATAATATATACTGCAAAGTAATTACATACTTTATTCTTTATTTCCTCCAAGATGAAGATCATATTATAATTACAAGAACATACATACAAAAAGAACATTATATACAACATTAATATGGTACAAATTAATAAGTCAATCACAAAATAAAGACTTTGAAAAAGGAAGAATAAATACAGAAACAAGAGACAGACAGCAAGAAGTACATGTAAATTTTAGTCTGAAAAGTCGAAATTGACCAAAATGTTCATATGCACTTCGCTGTAAAAGGACAAGGATAGCTAATTGGGAAAATAATCAATTCAATTGGCAGGGACTTAAAAGCTTGGCGTCCAAATTTTCTTCAGTTTCAAGGTTGTGGTACCATTTTATAGCAAACGCCAAAGTGCAGGATCGATTCAGATTATCGACTGGGCCAGTTACAATCAGTCGGTAGGGTATTAGCCAAAGAGCTCTAAACATTCCTAATAGCAGCAGATTCCACATAAATGAACATTGGCAGACATGGATAAGCCAACGCAAATGAATTATTCAACCAGAAGCAAACCGTTTTATATCTGCTTTTGACTTAATTATGGGATAATTTTCGCCATTTAAGACAACTTATCCATCCAAAGACGGTCTGAATCAGTTTAAGAGTCGCGGATCTGTGCTTCGGATGTTTGCATAAAGTCATGGAATTCACCCAAACGCTCAGGCAGGCGGGCTGGGACAAACAAATGAAATGCCAAAGGCGATACTCGTAAGTACGTTGACAATGTGTTGCGCCCTGTTGTCCCTGATATTACATGTATGTAGTAAGAGTCAATGGCATGATGCAAAAGGGTGGCGCCCCGGCACACAATGTTGCTTTCACACGACGGTTGTGCAGCAAAACAAGGTTACTGCCCTTATTCGAGAACACGTCTGCTATCGAACACTTTTGGGATTGTCTGAAAAGGTGCGTTCGTGGTAGTCTTAATCCTCCAACAAATCTGTTTTGCGAACGAACAATCCTTCAGGATGAGTGAACTAAGTTTCTTTAACATCAAACCTCTCCAAAAATGGTGTCGATGTGACGAACATGTCAGGTTTTTATGCTCCCCGAAGGAAGAGCATATAGTCGCCGCTTTGTCTGTCCATCCGTCCGTCCGTCCGTCCGTCCTGTCCGTCCGTCATTCCGTCCGTCCGTCCGTCCGTCCGTCCAAAGTGATTTCTCCATAACCCTTGGGCCAAATCAAATGAAACTTACCATGTGAACTCCCTATGACATAATGCCGATGTACTTTCCCGGTTTTTGGATTTGAGGCCTCGTCATGGGAAAAGGGGACTTAAGGTAAAATATAGTTTTTCTCTAATTTCTCCTAGTCTAATGGTCAGAATTTGATGAAATTTCATATTTGAGTAGTAAATCAGATGCCCTTGACAATAAACTATGTGAAATTTGGTTATAAGAATTATGTCATGCAAAAAGGGGGCTTAACATTTGCTAGCTTTATGTTAGCTCTGCATGGCATACATTTATTGTGACAATGCCTTATTCGGGGAGCATTGTCCGTCTCTGACGGCTCTTGTTTTTTAATGAAAACAAGGGATGGTTATAACAATGAAATTGTTTGTGACTTTTGAATTTACACCGGGTGTCTTTGGGTTGAAATTTCTGTCTGTAAATGCCTTAGCATACTTATGATATTTCGTTTACTGTTTGATGAAATGTCACATATGATGTCAAAACAAAAATATCCTTGAATTTATTAAGTTTTAAGATATTTGATATTGAATGAGTGTTGCGTTACTTTATGTGGTCAGTGTATTGATGCTGAAGAAGAAAATCGGACAATAAGCAATTTCATTTTTTTCCTCATTATTGTCTATGATATACTGTACACAAGTCCTATTTTTATCAGCGCCGCCAATTTTATCGTCTGCTTTATTTTCCGAACATTGGTACTCCTTAAATCATCACAGTTAGTTAAGGTATTCAACCCCTCAAAAGCACCAAAGATCCAGAGGCGAAATTTGAAAAGTGCAAATAACTCCTAAGCTTTGTAGCATTTCCAATCTAAAAACAAACTTGAGCATTTTGCACGGTTCAGAATTTTGAATTAGCGTATACTTATAGAAATATTAGACAAAAATGTTCAAAATTACTTCCCTTGCATATGAATATTGAGTAAAATGATATCTGTAAATTATGTTCTTCTTAATGCATAATCTTGAAATCCGGCATGGTGAATCAACTTATGTGAAGTGTATTTACAAGTGCGTGTAGTTTGATGCGTTTCGTATGGCTAGAAAGTTTCTCAGGGTCTGTATACCTTAAATGGTTAAATAATCGACTTTGCCAAATTTTGTCTTTGGGGCCTTTCCGGGACTGGATCCGCCCTTTATTTGTCCTCAAGGTCGACAATAAAATGAAACTGATTTCATTTTCGAAAAGATGAAAGATGAAAACATCTGCATGCTACTTTTCCTTTTAGAATGTCTTAACCCTTTTCCAAACAAGGCCTGGTTTTGACGACCAAAATTGACAAAGAAAATGCTTGGGAAAACATTGAGACAAAATAAGAAATTGCTGATAATCAGCAATTTCTCCTTTTGTCTCAATATTTTCTGTGCTATATTTTACACAAACTTTGCCTACATCAGCATTCATTTTGACATCTACAGTCGCTTTTTACTTGGAATAGACCTAGTCCGATTTTTCGTCGTTTGGGAAAGGGTTAAAGAAATTCAAAAAGTTTTTCGACCTAGGAAATAAGCGAGACTTTGTGGGGACTTTAGATGTCAACTACAGCAGCGTTTGTTACAATGAGTCTTTTGTATGTCGTCATTTGAAAATGCCGATGGCCTTAGTTGTAATAGATTCGGATGTTTACTTGTTTTGTTGAAGGTTAATGCCACGAAATCTGTCATGTCTTTTTATTTAGGAAATAAGTCAGACCTGTTGGATTTTAGATGTAAACTGCAGCAGCGTTTGTTACAATAAGTTCTTTTGTCTGTCGTCGTTTGAAAATGCCGATGGCCTTAGTTGTAATAGATTCGGATGTTTACTTGTACTTCTGTTGGTTAATGCCACGAAATCTGTCATTTTTCCCACAAAAATAGATCTATATGGCCGCTTTTTAGCAAAAAAAACCTTGTAACCACAGCTTAAAACAAGCTGCAGTTACGAGGTTTGTGTTTAAAAGGACAGATAGGATTTGAAGAAAGACAACAAAACTGCGCACTCGTGCCTTGGTATCACGTTGTGTTCTGCACTTTTATAGCTTTATAAAGAATATCTCCGCTTTATAAATAATGAGGCACTTCCAAGAGCTTGTTAACGTTTTCTTTTTCTTGCCATGGGCTTTTATTTTGTTTTAATCCCTTTCCAACCCGAAAATTTTAGGGTGTTCCAATTTGAAAGCTACTCTGGACGTCAAAGGAATATAGATAAAGATAGGATTTATGTATTATGTATCCCGGAAAAATATCAAAGCAAAATTAAAGAATATGGATTATCAGCACTTTCTACCTTTTTCTCAATTACTCCCAAGACTTCTCAAACTTTTTCTTATTTTGTCCCAATATTTTACGTGCTATATTACACACAATTCTTAAGACATAAACAATTATATCCGTTTTATCGTCTGCAGCTAATTTTGAATTGGAATTAATTCACGCTGTTTGGGAAATTGTAACTTCTATCTAGAAACATGTATCCAAAGGAAGTAGAAACAATTGCCCGACAGGTAACGTACAATATGTTACGATGCTACGATGGTCATTGGTACATTGCAATAAATCATGTTTGTTAATGCTCGCGAAAAAATAATTTGGCCAAAGTTCAAGGGAACTGTTTTTTGCCACTTGATTAACTTTTGTTTCACATACAGAGCAATAGATTTACATTCTAGAGACTTTTAGTTTTCTTCGCCTGATGTTTTCAAAGAAAGAAGAAAAAACTGTTTAGGAAAAGGTTTAACCCATTACCAAACGACAACATGTTAGGGTGGTCCAAATTGAAAGATCCAACAGACAACAATTTCAAGTGAATGGAAATTTTAATTGTTAGGTCTTTTTGGGTGGAAAACATTATGGAAAATGAAGAAATTGAAGAAATTGCTTGTCACAAGCAATTTCTTCATTTCCCGCGGTGTTTTCCAAAGCCATTCAATTGTGGGGAGTCAATAAGAGTCACTGTGTGGTAATGGGTTAAAGAGTACAAACAGTTGGTCCAGTTTGGTCACAATAACAATTTTTCTTATCAATAAGTACGGATGAGCACTTCAAAATTTGAAAGGTTGAAAAGTTATTAAACTTTCAATAAAGATGGACTATGGTTATCAACTGTAGTAGATTAATGCCTATCTAACAATAAGAATGTGGATTTTATTCTGTGTTTTGGCCTGTTTATCCTTTAAGGTAAGAAACTATCAAAACGATGTATAAATGTGTTCTAAGAAAATATTTCTGTGGAAAGTTAAGAATATTTTTTCCTCTTTTTTGACATGTTTTCTTCTTGTGTCATAAAAAATGTTTCCCTAGACCCTAGATATCAGCTTTTTAGGCCGAATCTTTCTGCAGCACGCATCCAAACATATTCAGATAAGCCGAACTTACAATAAGTAGAGATAAAAATAATTGAATAAAGTAATCAACATCCAAAATGAACTAGACCTTTCCATTAAGTTTTGGAATTGTTAAAACTACGCCCAATGCTTTCTTTTTCCCCCTTTTCCAGTCGATTCATTTTTATTTCATAATGTCATGTTTTAATTTTACAGACAACTAATATGTCTTGTATATCAGGTTTAAATGAAAGCAAAATCTTTTCAAAAGGATGTAAAATCCAAATAGTTTGACATGCACCATAAAGATATTTCATATAAAGGAAATATGCAGGAGCAATACTAGTATTAGGATATAATGCATAAGGTTAGGTTTTTGATTTTCCTATTAGAAAGGACATGGAAGAACATTCAAGCTAAAGACGACAAATCAAATATCCAGCATTTTCTCATTGTGTCTCAATATGTTCTTTGCTATATTACAAATGAATAGTTTCTACATCAGCACCCACTTTTTGTAGTCGGTAACACATTTGAACGCTAAAATCATTTTTTCCCATTCTTTTTGAAAAAGGTTGAATTCATTCAATTAAAGTAAGAAAACCCCACACGCATATTTTGCATCTTTTTTCTATCTAAATTGGTTCATTTATATTCTAATATGACATATTTCAGAAATAAACAATTCCTAAGTGTAATATATCAGATTTAATTGAAAGGAAAACCTTTTCAAAAGGACGTAAATTCCAAAATAATTTGACATTTATAATGAAATTATGTGCCATAAAGCAATTCTTCTGCAAGAATATGTGACTATATTTGGAATAAATGTGTACAAACCATATAAGGACAAATAAGTAACAGTGTTCTCCTTATGTAAACCAGTTTAATATGGTCATTTTGCTTCATAAGAACCTTATACATATACGTTTATTTCTTTGAAATGGACCCCAAATAAAGGCAGTATGATGTGTTTCATGTCAGAAACGGATAAATAGTGCCTCTTCATTTTTTTCTAACGGCTATGATTGTATACAAAGCATTATTAGAAAAAGAATGACTGGCTCATTTTTCAATATCATTCGCATAAACCTTGTCTATATTAAGTCGACACGTGTTATGTCGACATCGGACAAGTCGAATTTCCGCTTAAGTTAAAATAAAAGTCTGACCCCGTCCTCACCAATGGATATCAAAAAAAAAAAAAAAAAAAAAAATAAAAAAAATAAAAAAAAAAAAAAAAAAATAAAAAATAAAACAAAATAATTTCGAAACGAATATGACCATTTGAATTTAGTTGGAAAAGGAAATAAATTGCTCGTATCCTACTATATTTCAATTATAAACTCAATTGATGAGCAACAGAATGATCAAATGTTATTTAAGTCGAAACAGACCAAAATCGGATGAGTCGAACTCTGGATAAGACGAGGTATTTTGACGGTCCCTATGACTTCGACACAACAAGTGTCGACTGTAATAAATTTTGCAACTACATGACTTGTGCAGTTCCAAATAATACTGTAGAGAACCATGAGAGGGTATCACAAAGTTTTCAGTATCGCATAGACAGAACCAGATATTTGAAGTTTGACGATAACTGATATCCGATCTATAGACTGATTTCTTAGACTTTAACCCTTTCCCAAACGACAATATTTCAGGGTTTTCCAATTTGATAGCTTCTGAAGACGACAAATTTGATGCAGATAAAGACTGGGTTTGTGTAAAATAAAGTCAGGAAAATATTGAGGCAATAGGAGAAATTGCTGATTATCAGCAATTTCTTCTTCTGTCTCAATATTTTCCCAAACATTTTCTATTAGGGACATTAAAACCAGGTCTTGTTTGGGAAAGGGTTAAAACCGAGCCTCCAGCTGCTCTCTCACACATATGATTCACATCTCATTTGTGATGGACAGATGACTTTTGTCAAATGTCAGAATGGTACAGGTCGAGCCGGGGTTCGAACTCGACACCCCTGGAATGACACCCAACGTTCGAAAGTTGCAAAAAGAAGGAGAGGACTCTCCGTAATTTGAAGGCAATCGTACCTCTTTTCAACCAAAAACCTCGTTACTACAGCTTTAAACAAGGCGTAATTACGAGGCCTATTAAAAGGAAATACGACAATGAACTGCTGGTTACGAATTATTGTTTCCGTTTTCATATACTATATGTGTTCTTTGCATTGTCCTTAGAACTTGACATCATTTTGAAAATGGTTAACCCTTCAGGTTCACGGTGGATAATCACGTGATAAATATTTTCAGAAATTCTTCAATAATTTTGTAAATACTGGTCCGATTTTAATTCGGTTTGAAGCAGAGAATGTGGACAGACGTCACGCATTAGATGAATGTGGTTGATTTTTGAAAAAATCAACTGATAAAAAAGTTATTGAAGATAAACCAAAATTTTGGTTTATCTTCAATAACTTTGTTATCAATTGATTTTACAAAAAATTACTACATCCAGGTTATTTCTGACATTTTCTGCATTCTCTGCTTCAAACCGAATTCAAATTGGTCACGTATTGACAAAGTTATTGCAGATTATCGGAAATTCTAAGTCACGTGATTATCCACCTTTGAAGACTCATTTTTCTAGACTAAGTCGAAAGAATGCTTTTAACGTCGTCTTTAACCCTTTTCAAAACGGCGGAATTTCGGACCAATTGGTTAGAGTGAAATTTTTTACGACAAAATAATTGATGTCAGAAGTAATAAATGTGTATACGTTATAGCATAGACAATATTGAAGGAATAGAAGAAATTGCTGATATTCGGCAATTACTTCTTTTTTCTCGATGTTTTACCATGTCATGTCTGTCAGAGAATTGATAATCAAATCTTGTTTAGGTAAAGGTTAATAACAGACCCCGAAGAAATAGGACAGTGTATAACAACACATAAAAAGTACATTATCTGTAATTGCGATAATAGTATCCATCTTTTCTTATAAAAAGGTCCTACGTCGTCAACCCTTTTCATCATGTTTAAAGTGACATTTCACATTCATTTATTTTTTTGAAACTATGTCTTGATGCAAAGATTGTTCTAATGCTTAGAAACTCTATCAGTTTTTTAAAGTTGTTATCTATAAGCGAAAAATATGCCTTCAAAGTTTAGACAGAAATGACAAAATTCTATATAAATCTGAACTGTTGTCCACAACAATTTGTTTAATTTATCACAAAAATATATATTTCTCGTAAACAGTTCAATATTTTGGCTCGAAATTTTCAGAAGTTTCATAAGAAAACATGGCCTTTCAGATAGAATAAAAGTATAATTTATGTAAAAATAATCGTGAAATGTCACTTTAACGTGACAGAATCCCTCGTTTGATGTAATGATCCTTTAGATTACCTTGACATCAACCGCAAATAATTTTGGTTCATATCACTTAGTATAAGTCGAAAATTGATGACAATATATCATACGTTAAAAATCCAATACGTTTGACCCATCTATCAAACAAAATGACCGTATAAGGCAGAAAAATATAAGATTCATGGTGTATTATGGTTAATGGACAGTTCGACAATATTCCAAATTATGGGTAAACGACCGAAGAATCTTGTATGCTACGGTTCAAGATAATGTACAAGAACACTATGCAGACATTTAAGACAATGACGCAATTTGGGTCGAAAACGGGTATGTGTACCGCATCATCTTTGTTCAAAAAGGAACATTCTTTAGACGGGTACCACTTTATTCACTTTTACGGAAACCAGCTTCCAGAACAAACAACATAAGGATGCTTTTCAACAAAAAACTCGTAACTTAAGCTTTTATTAAGCCGCAGTTACAAGGTTATCGTTGAAAAGCGGCGATAAGAAAACGGGTATGATTATACAATGTTTATTTGAATGACCATTCTGACCATTTCTGGGGTACTATACAAAGCCTCCAACTGTCGCATAAACCACAAAACAGGCTTGGGAACCAATGTATTAGACTATGGCGGTGTCTATTCTTATTTCTTTGATGTGCTTTATTTGTCTGATGACTGCATTTAAAAAACTCGTTCGAGCAACCACAATAGACCACTTATTCTTCCGTGGCCGTCTTAAGGTAGTCAACCCATAATGAGATTCGCAGGATGTCGGAATTATTCGAGTCACGTCGAAAAGATTCGGCGGTGGAACTTTCTACCGCCGAAAGTTTACGAACACGTCCAAATGAGTTTAAACACGTTACGACGCCACTCGAAAAAATCCAAAGCTTTCTGAACCTAAAAAAACACTAATTACGGGGATTCTACCTTAAAGGCTCGTTCCCGTTCCCGACCAAATCAACTCGACCAAGCTCGATGAAGCGATCGAGTACTGATCGAGCTTGGTCGACAAGAGTAATCGGAAATTAATCGACAAGAAATAAAGAAGAAATCGTGTAAATACATTTACTCAAGTTAAATCGGAATTGATCGGGGAATTAAGGTGATCGAGTTGATCGAGTTTATTTGGCCGACAATGGGAACGTGGCTTAATATAGAGCACTAAACTGTATGTGTCTTCAAGGAAACCCACAAAGTATTTAAGGTAAGTTTGGACTCGGGGTTACTTTTTATCCGCCCAATGATTTTTTTTTCATTTGTACATATGTTGTAGAGTAACATTTTCTGAACAAAATATAAAAGAATCAGGTTAAGTTTCCTGACTCATTTTCTTGTCAGAGTTATCTGCCCTTGACTAGTAATGACCATTTTCGCAAAATTACTCTTATATTTTAAAGTCATATATAAAGTTATTCTGAATGGATAATTTCAAATGTTATATCAATTTAGAGACTAAACATATGCACAAAATTAATGTGATGAAACAATTAAAAGAAATATTTTAAAACCAATTTCTGGAAAAAAATATGGGAAAAGTTAAAAAATTGCATTTTTTGGAGAAAATTTTGCAACTTTTTTCAATTCGCCAAAAATACCCAATGAATATTTTTTGTTTTTGGATATTTTGAAGATAATACCAAGAGCTATTTTTACACAAAAAATCAGCACACCTTTCCACGCAAATAAAAAAGATATTTGACTTTATTTTACCCCACCCACCCCGTTTTAGCCTAATTATGACAAAAAATTTCAATATTTTCAAACAAAATCTAAAGTTTTCTGGCATATCTTTACATTTAGAACAATAAAATACTTCATTTGACATTCACCATCACAAAAAGGGGAATGTTTCGCTTTGAAAATTTGATGAAAATTGTAGCACCGGCATTTTGGTGCCGCAGAATAAGCACAAAATTTGAAAGTCACATGGCCGCTCTCCAAACTAACCTTAAGTTACACACTTCAATGTTTGTTGTGGTCAGATCTAAAAGTGCATTTTTACTAGTTTTATTTCCTCGTTCAACGCCCGCGTTTGAACACCTTCGAGCAATAGGCCGACCATAATAGAGGAAATAATATAAAATGATGAGATACTCCACGCATTATGGATAATGACCGATTGTATTGTTCCTAATTGCTTCCGAAATGAGGCCACATAATGATGTGATCTTAAAACCTCAAACTATTTTGAATCATGTGGCCCATATTGATTTCTGGTTTCAGAAGAGGAATGCATCAAAAGGCAGCCCTTGAGGTATAGGTCAAGTATATTAGATCGGATAAACCGTGATTAGTTAAATTTCGAGCTACGTGGTTCACGCGGAAATAGCCTATACATTTGACCACAGTCACGATGCGGTTTTGGTCTGATGTGTTCCAAATCAGCGTTAGGACTACATGTATTTGAAATATCAACCTAGTATGTTTAACTATTCAAGAAAAGATCAAGCATACTAGACCAAGCAAAAAAAGTTTAGCACGTTTTTAAACATATTATTTTTTCAGTTTATGATAGTTAAATGAACATTGCTTTGTGCTGTTCAGTTGTCCCGATCGACAACCATTACGCATGCAGTGCATGTGTAGAGTGAGCATTCAGTGTATTGGACAAAGTCCAGATAAGCAAAAGTCACGTGCGGCACGTGTGCAGTGACATCGATAATGTCTAGCTTGTCCAAAAACACACGATTTCACAGATCTGTTAGCAGAAGCAATTAAACTGTTACAAGTTCTTTGAAATTGATTATGGGAAGGCGAGAAATGATGACGTAATTTCGACGTCAGAGAGCTTTTTGCATGCTCCAAGCAGGAATATCTCTTAGAGATGTCGCGTTGCATTTCGATTGGCTCGAATTGACAATTACGCGTTATGGCACTTGGTTTATGCAACTTTGACCATCAACGACCGACCTAAATCTTGCAGACCGTGTAAAACGACGTTCTAGGAGCATCGATTCATAGCGACGTCCTGACGACGTTCCAGTCTAGTAAGAATTCAGTGCTACTCCTCCAGGACGTCACAGGGTATACCGTTAGTGACCAGTCTGTCCGGAACAGGCTCCGCACAACTTGCATCAGGGTCCTCCGATCTTACGCTAATGCCGTTAAGCATCGACAGGCAAGGCGTCAGTGGGTATGGGCACATCGATATTGATTCAGGAGATATTGGACTGATGTCGAGACGAATTTAATTTTACGTGTCATTAACTGACGGCAGGATTTTTGGTTGGAGAAGATGCGTAAGGCTGGATACCATAACGTCATCATTGAGACTGTTACGTCGAGTGCAGCGTCATTTTTGGCAGGAATGGATGCAAACAGTTAAACAGACCTCATTTCAGTTAATGACAACCAAACGGTGCAAGGGTACTGCAATGAAATGATCCAATCTGTCACTGGACCGTCTCACAACGACACAACGTTGTGATATTTCAATAAGATAATCACCGCCCACTTACTCCAAGGAACATACAGAATGATCTACGCCTGAACTGCTTAATCACCAGCAACTAATGACGTCTGTAACGTCAATGGCATTGAGCGTCATCTGCAGTATGAATGGGCAAAATTCCTTTCTGTCTGGTCAGGAAGCTTGTCTGCAACATGGGAAGACATTGAATGGCGGTCCTAGCTGCTTATGCTGGACATTCGCGCCATTGAAATTTGCTTGACTTTCGACATCTGAACCCCGTGCACTTGAACGTAAGATACCTTATTAACGCTTAGGAATTTTGAAACAAAATTTTCAGGAAGCGCCAGAAAATTGAATTTTCAAACTCATTACTGTTTTCTTTTTAAGGATTTTGGAATAGTTTTTGACTAGGAAAAAACATTTGCCGAGTGTGTTAAACTTTTTTTGCATAGTATATATCGAACGACTAAAAATGACAGCTACGTCAAGCATTATGGGTACATTGTAATTGCTGATTGTACTGTTACTAATTATTTCCGGTTTATTGCCTCATAGCCATGACCTTGAATAACTGTTTGTTATTGCACTTGAAATGACTCTTTAACCTTTCCAAAACGGTAAAATGAAAGGGTGGTCCAATTGTAAAGTCGGATGTTAACGACAAAAGCCTTTGTGTATAAAATAGCAGCATTTTCTTCTTTTGCCGAAATGTTTTCCCGAGCATTTTCGTCATGGACGTCAACAGCAGCAGGTCTTGTTTGGGAAAATGTTAAAGGTGGAAGGAAACCAAAAATTTGGACCACCAGTTTAGAATTATTTTCATTTCTTATAGATAAGAGAAATCTGTATGAAAAGTCCGTGTTCAAAAGTTCGATTCCAAACAGACGATATTAACAAATAATACAGCGTGTTTTATCGGAATTTTTTACCTGGCCGAAATCGATTTTTCGCGCATGCGTCAAACAGACCTACGTTGACGTTCGCACGTCAGGATTAGTGGTTGAATTGACAGTTAAAAAAGGAGGCATTTCATTGGCTGAAAAATTACCGTGGGCGTGTTATCGATAAATTGACATATCGATAATATTGGTAAAATTTCAATAGCGGACTGGTACTATTCTAAGATCACTTTTGATTGGTTGAGAGGTTATGGTGGGCGTGTTATCGATTTTTATTATAAAATAGACATCAATAAAATAATATCAAATAGTAAACGCCTGAAATGTCTTTGTATTTACACGTATAAATTTAACCACCGACGACAAATTACTCCCAACTTATTCCAATAAATAAACTTTAATAAAATTGTATTATACCTTTTTAGTAATTTTGTACCTAAAATATACAAATATGAATATAAAAATGAACAAGTAAATGTGTAGATCTTTCACAAGTTTCTCTGTTTCTTTATAATAACATATAATTTATCGAAATTGTTGCATTATTTCTAGACTTTTCTTGACATTTATCATTCTATCTAAATGCCTACCCTCACCAATTAATATATTTGCTTAACTCATTCCGAAACAAGATTTGCTTATGAAGTCCCATGTGGGAATTGTTCTAGAAAATATTGAAGGGTAAATGAAAATGCTGATAATCGGCAATTTCCTCTTTTCGCTCGATATTTTCTGTGCTAAAACAAATTGATTTTTTTACTCAAGCAAATTATAATCATATTTCATTTCACTCGTTATTTTCTGCATATGCGATGGCAATGAAATAGAATTTAAAATAACAAATGCGCATATAATTGCATAATTGTAAAAACAGATATCATATCTAAAATGCACCAACTGCAATATAAATGTTTTGTAGTTGCGAGATTTTGAACACAGACTTACTAACAGTAAGAAATGACTCCCAGTGACGCAATTACCAACTGCCAATAAGCAGAATGCTATATATGTTTATCATCTCTACAGTGACCAGATATTTGGTGATACAACACATCCCGATCTTTTGTATATCAGATTCATGTTATACCAATTGAAAAAATGTAGATATTGCTGCTATCTAACAAAAACCTCGTAACTGCAGCTTATAACCAGCTGCAGTTACGAGGGTTTCGTTGAAAAGCGACGACATGCAATGTTAGCATTCCTAGCATATAGGCAGTCAATATATCGGCCTACGGTGACGTCACGCTTACTTGACTTTCTCAAAGCCTGTACAGGTAAGCGATAAGAAAATTGTGAATTTCTTCCTTATTATAATGAATATCAAATTTTCAAATATTGCGTTGTTAATATTTTTCATTTGTCTTAGTAATTAGTATAGGGTTAATTCACGTTTTTGAGGTCGTTAACATTCTCAGAGGCCAAAAAATGCGTTATCGCCTGAGACCCGAGGTCGAGGGCGATAACCCATTTTGTGGGCCTCTGAGAATGTTAACGACCGAAAAAACGTGAATTGACGCTATTATTGCATAAAATATGAAGAATTTGTAAAGAAATGTTATAAACGAAGACGAAAAACTAAAAAAACTTTGTGAAAATTTAGCCACATTTACACCGACAGACTCCAGAGTTTTCCGGCATTCGACTCGACATATATCGAGTAAGTACGATATCCACTAAACGGGCCGTTAGATTTTCATCGTGTAGCTATGTAATCAAGTTTCATCGCATTTTTACTGACATAATCTTCATTTGGGTTGGCGAAATCGTAACAATATTCGACTAAGTTTTCTTTTTGGAAACATACTCTGGATATTCTAACGTTCATTTCAGTGCGACTGTGCGAGTAATAAAACAAAAGGTCGGAACTTCCAAGGTAGATCTCTGGTTCGTTTCAGACATTCGTTCATTTCAATAAAAAACGAAGTTGTAAAGGAAAAAATGCAGTAACTAAAAGAAGAACAAGAAACACATTGGCTTACAACCACATTTGACCAGACCACAACCACTCAATTCTAATTTCTATCCTTCCATGTCCACGAAATCCACTTTTAGTTTAAAATCTGTCAGCTGCCCGTTTGTTTACTTTTTGATTCCAAGAATTAAGCCTACGCCACTATATACGTCATCAGATATGGTTAAACTGGGAGACCTAGTTTAATGGGGTGTAAACTGGAAATAGGGTCTTACAAGAATTTACACCGCGGAAAAGGGAAATGACAAAACTTCGGCTTTATTTTCAATTTTCTGAAACACTCACAACAAATCCCCGATCGAGGATATGTGAATGCAAAACCAGTCCGATAATGTACGTGAATTTACTGAATAACGACCGTTTTTGACAATATCGGACTGATTTTTACTCGTTATCCAATGCCAATAACAAACTGAAAACACACATTTTAGGCAATAATGTGGGTTATTTTGACGTTACATTTGACCTTTAAGGTATTATTGGCATGAGGCAAGTGCTAATAGTGCATTTCAAAATGTGGACTTATTTTGAAATGGATTTTGAACCTCTGAACCTCTGAACAAAATGTAAGTCATATTATAAAAGCCGCACATTTTTGGCAATAATTGGATTTTTTTTCAATTTAACTCCGATATATTTTTTTCAATTTAACTCCGATAATATAGAAATATGCTGCCGCACTTTGACGGCGAATTCTTTTATCCTGAAATCATTTTGTTCGAATGGTAAGAAAATCATGGTTCATGTTATAAAAGATCAATCATTGCAATTTGCCCTTGAAACAATTATTGGTTAACCATATAAGATAGTATGATAGAGAATAATGAGCTACGCCGCGCATTAAAGATAATGGTCTTTTGTATTATTCTTAATAATTTCCGCAATATGGTCGCACGACCTTGGATTTTATGGTAATTGTAGGACGGCATATAAAAAAGGATTATTGTGTAGCCGGGTGAATAGCAGAGAATTGAACCTGGGATGTCTAGAAAGTATTAGTTGAGAAATCTTAACCTTTTAAAGTTCAACATAATTTTGTTATTAACAAAACACATACAGTGGTGTATATCAGAACTCCAATTGATTCTAGCGATGCATTAGAAAACCCATTTGAATATTTGGACTTTATTGCATTATTGAAATATTGTTTTTTAATACTAAATCATTGTTTTGGTTGAAAGCGACGGATATCATGAATAAGCATTTGTCTTACACAACCGTTTAAAAAAGAGAGAATATAACCAATTTCATAAGGATTCTAAGAGTGTATTACATTACGTCATATTTCAAAACCTCATGCGGACTTCCTAAATTCATTGCTTCCATAAATAGACATCTTCGTCATTTATTTAGCAGAAAATCTCTTGGGTAACATTTCCGGATTAATTCTATGTTATAAAAAGTACGCCAGATAGATATTGTAGGAAGTTTATCCATTAATAAATGATGCCAGATATATTGGTGGTTTTGGAAGAAAAAGTTATTCTAGGACAATCGTGAATATATTTTAGCAAAGCGTTTCGTATTCGTTCATTTTTGCAATGATATAATTTATTATCTTAAGAATCGATACAAGCATGTACTTGTTGTAATACACCAAACGCTGGACCATAGCAATGATAGTCGAGTTAACAAACGGACTATTCGCACTAAATAGCTTAAGTCATCGAGGTTTGACAAATACTGTCAAGATACACGATCCTTGTAGTTGAACCCCTTTTCCGACACAATACGTTTTGAGTTCTTGGATTAATGGCGCAAATAATGTTTAAATGGAACGTAAAAATATGAAACCAGAACAGATCACAATCTTAAAGGATTAAAAGAAGAACCAGTTGTTGAAAGATACATGCAGGAGTTGTCAATGACAAACATAAAAGACAAAAACAAGAACGCAAAAACATAAAGAAGCCATGTACGTCTCCTGAATCGTCAGATTTGACACATGTTGGGCAGAAACCTTGCATATGCATTGGAATATTAGATTACATTAGTTAACCTCACTTAGCTTGAAAACTGACTAGATTGAATATAAATAGAAGATACTGAACGACATAGCCTCGCTTTTAAAGAAAAACATCGTATCTACAGCTTTTATCAAGCTGATAATATTAGGTTTTCGTTGAAAAGTAGCTATATAGGTCAGTAGATGCGAGAAACAAGTGCATGCATGAAATGTCAAGGTAATAACACAGTACGCGAAGAAGAACGCAAAAACATTAAGAGGCCATGTAGATCTAACGGATTGTCAAACTTGGCATATTGTGGCCAGAAACTCTGCATTATGTATCGGATTGTTAGATTACATCAGTAAGCCACACGGACTTAAACTCTGACTACATTGAAAACAAATAGAAAACACCGAACAACTCATAGGCCAGTAGATACGAGGAATATGTACATATAGGAAATGTCAAGGTAATAACTCAGTACGAAAATAAGATCGCAAAAACATAGAGAAGCGATGTAGATCTACTGGAATGTCTGTGCATATTGTGACAGGAAACAATGTACAGTCAAGGGACATAATTGTTCATCCACTACGTAACGTCAACGTCACAACAACAAAACTAACTTAACATTTCAAAACCATGTAACTTTGTAACTATTGTGCTTCCTACCTTAAAATTTGGTCAAGTTGCCTTTCATTCTAATTACTTCTTGTACTCGTATTGGGATTGTGTTGTATAAGTCTTTAACATAGTTTACGGGGATGTTTTCCCAGACCTGTCTGATTGCATCCATCAGTTGTTTTGGAGTGTTTATATGTGTTGCCTATGGCTGCATAGCTCTCTTTATTTTAAGCCAAATGTTTTCTATTATATCTAAATCAGGGGATTGTGCTGGCCATTCTGTATCAAAAATATTGTGGTTTTCCTTAAATTCGTTAACGATTTTTGCCCTATGAACTGGTGCATTATCATCCATGAATATGTAGTTTTGGTTACCAAAATGCTGGGCTATTACAGGCCATAGGTACTTGTCTAATATGGCAATGTATTTAGCAGCATTTATATTTCCTTCAACAGCAGTCAAAGTTCCCATACCTTGGTAGCACAAGCAACCCCAGATCATAATACTGACCCGCCTACTTGCATGGGGACAAACTAGATGGGGCTGGTCCTTTTCATCATCTTTTCTCCAAATGTGAACTTTACTATTCGCATCTATCACGATCTGGGACTCATCACTAAATATCCAGCTCTGCCAGTGTTCATCCACAGTCCAATTCTTTCTCTCTTTACACCACAAAACCCGTTTTTTCCTATTCACCTCCCTGACAACCACCTTCTTCTTTATTGCTCGTCGCTTGAACCCCAAATCTGTAAGTTTTCTCTTTACAGTTTTACTTGAGAAAGAGTGGCCCCTACCCTCATTAATCATGGAGGTTACATCCTGAAGCGATCGTCTTCTGTTGGTTTTTACAATCCGTGAAAGTTGACTTTCATCTCTTTTAGTAAACAAACACTTCCTACCTCTTCCTGTCCTATTTTCTACACATCCATAATGTTTATATTTTCTTATAATAGTTTGAATTGTTGAACGTGGTATCTGGAATATTTCTGCCAATTTGTACTGAGAATTTCCCTCTTGGTGACTTTTTATTATCAAATTCCTGATTTCAGTGCTGATTTCTGATCTTTTGGTCTCCATGTTTACATTCTATTTTTGTTCCATTTTCAATAACCATGACATCATCAAAAAGTGTGATGACGTCATCAGCATAAAACAAGCTATCATATGATACCAAATTTGTCACATGATATTTTTCCAATAATGTTTACTTTTAGAACAAAGTTGAAGGGATTTAACTAGAACATTACAAATTTCGTCCCTTGACAGCCAGAAGTTGCTATCAGCAGTTAAAACTTAACTGCTGATAGCAGCCTCTGGCTGTCAAGGGACGATTTGTGGAATGGATGAATAATTATGTCCCTTGACTGTATATGTATCGGATCTTTAGAATACATCAGTTAGCAACTCGTGAAGACAAAACTGACCATATTATATTATACTAGATGACACTGAAGAACTAATTAGACCATATAAGCAGAGCTATAATATCGTGAAAGTCCTCATGAGATCATTTTTGTTGTTAATTAATAGAAGTATGTCCTCTTAAAGCAAACAACCATTTTCCTAAACGTAAATAATTTGTGCTAGAAAAGACGGAACACATCAAGCTTTATTTACATGAAAATGACCATATGAGGTCCATTACGATTCTGATAAAAAAAATTGGGATATAATTTAGGCAAATCTTTATAACGTATAGAAGGACATCTGCGCATCTGGTAGCCTCAATTAGGCTTGGCGAATTCTCTTTTTTCATTCATCGCGACGTTAAACAATTATTTGGGCCATATGCGAACTTGATAAAGTACATTTATCTGAAAGTACACAGAGAACAATCTACGGGAAATAAGAATGATATCATTGCTTTCTTTGGAAAATCTCGTAATTGCGGTTTGCAGCTATTTGTTTTTTCGATGAAAATCAGAAAAAATATTTCTTTATTTGCTTGGTTTGCACCCTTGCTATGATTCCAAATATACTGCAAGGATTTCCAACTTTCTTCAATCTAGCTTTAATCATCATTAAGGAAATAAAATAGTCTGGAAATATGTTTCATTGTCGTTTTTGATGCACATTATTCAGTCGACGATGATTTCTTATAATATAATAGCACATTATCATGGCTTGATGCAATGTATTCAACTGTGTACTTTTTACATTGATTATTGGCTATTCCGCACAAAATGATGTTACAATCACCAAAGTAATAACACCGATTCAAACATCATTGTCTTATTTTCATGTTTATTAGTCAATTATCTCGAGCCGATGTTTGTTTGATACTACTGGTATTGAATTCCTGACCGAAACATGCATGCTGAACTTAGACTATCCACGAAGCAGTACTCTCTTAAGAACAGAGCACATCTCTCTTCATTCCATTATTATAGAATGATGCTCTGTTCCCCCGGGGTCATTTCACGTCTAATCTCGGGGCCTAGGCGGGATTTCAGTATCCAATCGTTGGCAATACACGACAAAACAATTTGAAAAGCTGATACAAACTTTCATTGGCTGACGCTTCAAATTACAGGCTTCAGCCAAAAATAGAAGCAACGTAATGTATACGTAATGATCATGCAAGATAAAACTGAATGATTTTGATTCGATAATTCAAATGATGTGCTATAATTAGATTATGACAACCAAATAGGCCGTTGGTGTATCAAAAACGGCAGAGGTCATATTTGATGGTTAATCAATAGACCTCGGCCTTGGAGAGTACGAAGCAGAAAGGGATGGAAAAGAGAAAGAAGGCTAAGGTAATGTTGTCATTTTCGACTCTTAATTGACATTTTGACCAATCGACATTGTGTCATCTTACAATAAGTTTATGCTAATTCCTTGCCCAGACACTGAAAAATTGATGTACAACTAGACGGAAATAAACAATAATAAAGTATCTGGTCTGAGATTTTTGCCACATTTCCCTGTCTGCTAGTCTAACTAAACCCATTATCAAACAGCAAAATCTTGGACTAGACCAAATTCAAATATATTACAGACAAGAATTTCAAATTTATAAAATTAGATTTATAAGGTGTTTTTTGTGTAGAAAACATTGCGGGAAATGAAGAAATGGCTTGTCACAAGCAATTTCTTTAGATTCGAAATTATTTCTCAAACCTATAAATCATGGGGCGTCAAAATGTTCCTTTGTGTGGTGATGGGTTAACAACTTAACACCGCGTTCTTATCCAGTATTCATATTATACTAGGACGAAAAAGAAACGCCGGGTACATAAAATATGCAACAAATATATTATTGCTTGGCCTAGAATAATGAAAATCGGTCAGATTTATGTATTGTTCGCTGTCGAATGGTACACACGTTTAACCCTCATCCTACCAACATATTTTACATACACATCCTACCAACTGGGGTCCATTTGGACCCCACACATAATTTTGAATTTCATGACAAAACTATGTTTCACAAAAGACATATTCTTTGGTTAAATGTTATATTGGTTACTAATAAATGATAATAGCACAAAAACATACGGATATGAAAAACTAGAAGGCCCTAAAGGGCTTGAATCGCTCCATAGGCATGTATTTATTTAACTATTTTTTGCAATTTTTGCATAAAATTCAAGGGCACATAACTCATGATCTAAGATTTCAATCAAGCTGAAAATTGCACTCAGGCAAGATATCATAGTCACCAACATTCTGTTTACGTTTTGTTTTGATTAGTCAGAATTTGTTGATGTGAGAGTAAAAATAGTAAAAAAATAGTCTAAACCGCAATTTTGGGCAATCAAGGGCAGATAAGTCGGGTATTTTTATCAAATCAAAATTCCTTGAAGGAATCTCAGAGAGGGTTGCCCAAGGATTATTCCTGTGAAGTTTGGTTGAAATGCATTCAGTGGTTTTTTAGATGGAGATTTTTTTAACAAAAAATTTAAATAAGTTAAAATAGTTGTAATAAAGAGTAATTATAGTGGGGTCCAAACGAACCCCAGCAAAAAAATCAATATTACAACTCAAATTTTGTTAAAATCTGAAAATGTTGCTCGACCTGAAGAAGGTAGTGGTAGACCAACAAACTCCTAAAATTTGGACACCAGGATGCATGCGGTAAAAATATGACACGCAAAAAATGATGCGTGGGGTCAGATTGACCCCAGTTGGTAGGATGAGGGTTAAAACTACACAATAACTTACCTCTTCGCACCACGAGAGGAACGTGCTCAAATGCAAGAATCCCGAGCAGGGGAAGGTCATTGAGTTTGCCCAAGGAAATGTTCAGTCTATTTGATACTTTTCAAGTATTCAGATCGATTTTTAAACGTTTACTTCAAGTAGAGCAATTTTCGTCAATGCCGCGATTGTCGGAAGTCGAGCTGGGACAAGCTATAGCAATGCTTGTGCAGAGTCAAGGCCATCAGTAGGTTGCTGCACATTTTGGTGGGCATATTCGAACTATTGAACGTCTTGTTCAACGTCTGCAAGTGACGGAGAGGGTCAACGACCGACCGCGAAGTAGACGTCCGCGCGTCACGACGCCACGTCAGGATCGGTTTCTGACACTTTCTAACTTGCGTAATCGCCATCTCACAGCTAGCGAAACCGTAAATAACTCTATAGAAAGTCATAATCTCCATATTTATCCCGATACGGTTCGAAACTGCTTACGCGACAATGACTTTAGAGCCCGACATCCCTATGTCGGTCTGCCGCTAACTCTGCATCGTTAAAAGGGGGTATTTTTTCACGTACTTAGCATCGAAAATCGATTGAAACTTCAAAAGCTGGTTTCATACAGATGTCATTTCTTACAAAAATGAATATAATAATCCAATAGTACAATTTATCCCCTAAAACAATCAATAGAGGTTACCCGGCGTTTCTTTTTCGTCCTAGTATAGTTTGTTTATACTTTATTAAACTTTGCCAACTAGACCAAACAATTATACCAATGAAGATAAATACGTTCGTCCTTTAAAAGAATAAAAGAACAGCTACAGCATATTTGTTTTCTTTTTTCCTCCAAATATAAATGTCCCATAAGTTTTTTTTACACTTTGTGACATGTAACTTTTCTGCGACTAAGGACATGAACTCATCCTTGACTAGTATGTTTGTAAACAAAACTTTGATACGATATATCAAAACAAAGTCACATGATTGCCACATGTGAATATGAAACCATTAGGAAACCTTCTTTGTGGCTTCGGTATTGTCAAACCTGACACGTATTGGTCAGAAAACTCAAGTTTGTTATTAACCCTTTCCCAAACGACAAAATTTTAGGGTGATTTACTTCAAAAACTGCCACAAATGACATAATGGATGTTGTTAAAGATAGGATTTGTGAAAAATATGGCACAGAAAATATTGAGACAAAATGAGAAACTGTTGGTCATCAATGTTTGTTTCAATGTTTTCCCAAGCCTTTTCTATAAGGGACGTCAAAACCAGGTCTTGTTTGGGAAAGGATTAAGTTACATCACATAGCCACCCGTGATACAAATGAGACCCATCACGCTAAAAGGTACCTTATCGGATGGGTGAAAAATATCGACCCTAGTCAGTCTGTGCTGTCCACGCAGCCAGACTAGGACCGATACTTTTCACTTGTATGTAATTTTCTAAATCTGGAATGTTTTTCCTATCTTACTGCATGTTTATTTTTCGCATACTGTATCTGGTTGACATGTGCTGAGCCTGGCAAGTTTGTCAAAATTTGGATTTTTGGAGTTCGGATAATGTCCCTTTTTGCGTGACGGGACACAAATATAAAACATGAAATTGTTGTACACAGAAAAGATAGAGACATAAGACAATACTGATAACCCAATGCGGACGTCATGCACAATGTACTGATTTTCATACACTCGTTGAGTTTTTTATCTTATATTCCATATAAACACTAATATCCTTTAATTCATCGATGATACTATTTTTATGTGAATCTGCAAAACATCTTCACTTTCTTATGCTTTATGCTTACATGTGCAAGAAGATTATATACAAATATATACATTGACAACATATTTCAACACAAAATGAGTATACTTTAGATTTTTGTATAAATTAAAAGACGCAAAGATAATTCAAATTATCCTATTAGTCCAGTCAATCTAGACTTAGACCTAGAACTAATTGCAAAAGAATTTCTAAGTATACCAGTCGAAGATATAGGGTGAGAAGAGTCTCTCATAAAAAATCCCGAAATTTTGCTTTTGCAGTGTCAGAGAATTTGATGATTAAAGTTGGCATTTTTTCCGATTTAGAGAAGTGGCCCGAAATGCCGCCATAACATTATTTACACATTAAGTCACGCTCTTTATCTTATGACGTCACATGAAGTGCAATGGCGGCGCCCTTAAGAAATTTTGACAGCTGGTAGAAATACGCTGCATTGCAGATCACTTGACGATTTAAGGTAAGTTTTATTAGTTCTCAATTAAAATAAAGATCTAGAATAGACATTAGAATGTATGAATCGAACTTAAGGCGTCTAATTTATGCAAAAACGCTTAAAGATTATGTCAGCAATATCGACGCTTGCACACTTCCGCCATTTCCGATTTCATGAAAAAAACAATAATCAACAATTTACAAAATGATAAAACCTAAATTATATGCGTTATTTCGTGTAGAAAATTGTCATTTATTAGTCTATTTTGTTAAAAAAAAAATAAATTGCGAAAACTGTAAAAGTGTCCCCGTTTCGTTTTTTAAACTACGGAAGCGCATATGGGACATAATTTTGAAATTGATTACATAACAACAATCATTTACCTAAAAGCGAAGAATCTTTTTAATTTCATGTATTTAGCTGTATTTCTTTTTTCACATTTTTGCAAGTCATAAGCAAACCAATATCCTACTTGTTCTGACAGACAGAATGGCACATATCTTTTATATAAAAGGTGTGTTACAGTTACTGTACATGTTTGTTTAGATGTTCTATTTCGTGAACATTCAAAGACAAGTGCTGGTATTTGAAAGATTGTCATCAAGTTTTCTTGTTTTATATCATTCAAAATCGTTTTGAATTCCTAACATTAATTTTTATTTCTGCTAAGTGCACAAAGCACAGAGTTTTTGTTGATAATTGGATGTAATAAAAAAGCTTAAAACAGCGGAAGCACACATGGGATCTAATTTTGAAAACTAATTCTTTTTAAACACTCATTTCTGCTGAATTGAAAGACTGATAATGAATTAAGGTAGTACTGTTTTTTACAGTTTTATATCATTTCAGGACATAATCAAGCCTTTCCCCATTCTCGAGCCAACGTAGACAGAATGACACTGACACAATAAAACAACAATAAAACATATCTTTTATAAGGTATTCAACTCTTTGTATATTTGTACAATTAAACATACGTAATTTTATATTGACAACTTGCAAACAAATCCTGGTATTTGAAGGGTTTTCATCGCTGTTTGTTGTTATACATAATAAGAAATCATTTGATTTCAAACTCTTAACATTAGTACTACTTGTCTTTTCACTATGCAAAGTAAGTTGTTTTGTTGTTAAGAAAATGAGAATTAAATGTTAAAAAACATATGAGATAGAAAATGATGGTAGATATATTCACTTTAGTGCACTATTAACATCATCTGTGTCATTCTGCAATTATAATTGATAATACCATTTTCTTTCCAGTGCCATTATTCAGACCCACATACTCCAGTAAAGATGAGAACAGAACATTTACTAACTAGTCATTTTAAACTATAAATTATAAAGGTAAATAAATTATGTTTAAATCAATAAAAGGTAAACATGGAAAAATCATTGCATTTCAAGAACAAAGCATTATCAATAGCAAAATGAAAATTTGAGCACAATAGATATTTTCTTTAGCTGAATCAAGATCAAAAGAATCTTTATTTAACAACATGCATATACATTTTACACTAGTATACATATTTGTTCGGGCAAGCTTCTATTATGTATTCCATGAATTTTTCATTTCAGATGAATCCCTGTGTGGAGAAGAGTTCCTGTTTGATGTGTCCACTTTGCTAAGAGCCAATAAACGTCAGCCCTTCTGCTCGAGTTGGAGAAAAGATATGGAAAGGAATTCGTTCTGCTGGCGAAAACCATTTAGTCAATATTTAAATACACCCTAGAGTCTGTGTTCGCATTTCATGTTGTTACTTTACATAGCCATCCTATGAGAAATGCTGTATAGAAAATTCAAATGATGAACATGAGATAAATTTGCGTTCTGTAGTACTTGACTTTGATTTTAAATTACGTTGTTTGTTTTGTGGAACATGAGCCTAATGTGGGATATCTAACAGAAAACATCTTTTGATTATATACTCTGTTAGAAGTTTAGAATTTCAGAGCAAAATTGTAAACCATTGTATTCAAAGGGGTGTCCAGTAGGCAGACGATGTAAGAAGTCGACTATATTATTAGGTAAGGAAAATGATATTAAGGTCGCGTACATTGGTGAACGCATCATTCAGTCATGTCGTCCAAGAAGTGTCATTGCTCCACTCCAACTCGGTCTTGGTGTTCAACTCTATCATCACTTTGGTTCAAGATTCTTGGTCGATCATTTCAATAGCGTCGAGTTTTGTTGTCCCTACTGCAAAGTACAAACTTGTGAATCAACTGCTTCTGCAGCCTTATCTACCCACATTCCTTGTCAGGAAACAAACGACCCCTTTTTACAGTTTGTTGCAGACAATGTGGATCACGACACTGGAACAATTGATGGATATGGCACATTTCATGGAATTGGTAATGGTATAACACCATTAATCAGCTTGAAGAAACTGCAACGGTAAGAGTTTGCAGAGATTCTAGAGATATGAAGACCATTTTGTCTTTTTTCGAGAAAGAAACCAATTTGATTTATCAGAAACTAAACATAGGAATATTGAAAGTGGGGTGACTGTTAATGATTCTGCTAACACTGATAACGCTGCGACCAAAGATGTTTTACTACACAACCAGGGAAATAAACAGAAGTTTATTGACGTGTTAAAATGGCATCGATGTGCTACATGCGTACAGAGATGCAGATACCATGATTTTGCATTCTGCCATTGAATTAGCATAGCAAAACCCAACCACTGTAATTGGCGAAGACACAGATTTATTGATCCTTCTTTTGTATCACTTTCACTCGCACATCCAATTTAGGCCAGATTCAAGATATTCGAGGAATACTGTCAAACTATTGGGTGCTTTATCTTATCACCACATAAAGTAACGTAACCCATTCCCATATATTCCTCCGATATGAAAGCTGTTTTAAAAGACAACAAAATGGTGCTGAGAAAGAGAAGAATTTCGTACAGAAAATATTGAGGCAAAAGCGAAAAATACTTGTTACCAGCATTTTCTTCTTTTGACTCAATGTTTTCCTTAGTCCATTGTATCAAGGGCGTCAAAACAAGGTAAGGGGTAATTTAGAATTTACAATGCGTTAAACCATGGCTTGGTTTATTGGGGTTTTACGCCGTTTTTAACTACTTTGGTCATATCGCGGCGGCTGGAGCACCTAACCATGGATTCCTGTTGTTTCTCAAACTAGTGCTACCACAACACCCTAACCGAGCATCCAGCTGCTCCCCACATAGGTTCACGATATCAAACCATTGATGGGTGACATTTTTGTCAGAAAGGGTATTTGCCGCGGCCTGGTATCGAACCCGGGACCTCTCGAATGTGAGGCAGATGCGCTAGCGTTAAATTATGGACATGTAGTGGTACTTGTCTGGGTAACCATTCAGGGTTGCCACGCGTCATCGAAAAGTCAGGGAATTTTTATTTTTTTCAAGGTCAGGGAATTGTCAACATCGCTTTTTAAAAATATCTCAAGACATCGTGAGTTACCGCAAAATTACCGCGATGAAACATGTCAGGGACTTTTACAATTTTGTCAGGGAAATGTCAGGGAATTGTCAGGAAATTTTATTGACTAGTGGCAACCCTGCCATAAGCGGGTTGGGTAATTTCTCATACAATTTCGTTACTTAAAACCAGGATTTTTCTTTTGTCTCTATGTTTTTTCCAATCTCATTGTATCAGGGGCGTCAAAACAAGGTTTGTTTAAGTAAATGGGACATGTAGAATTGGCAATATATTAAATTATGGACATGTGGTAGAACTTGTCTGGGCTAACATTAGTGGGTGGGGTAATTTCACATGCAATTTCGGTACTTTGAATCAATGTTTAATGCTATAAAAACATTTAAATTGATTGTAAGTATGTGTTTCAACTTAGTTTGTCTTAATGTATTACGACACAATGAACACAAATTTGATTATTGTGATAAATGTTTATTAACAATTTCATAGAGCCATTTTCATATTATTTAGAAATCCTGTATTCCACTCTCATTCGTGGGTGAAATTCTCAATAACTGCAATTACAAAAGTTCGGGATTTTTTTCTGATACTTGTACATATCCTAAAGTAACAGAAAGACAGTCTTTCAAAACTTTTGCAATTAGTAATGGACATGTGGTAGTACTTGTCTTGGTTAACATTAGTGGGTGGGGTAATTTCACATGCAATTTCGGTACGTTATATCAATGTTTTATGGTAAAAAATGTTTAAATTGATTGTAAGTATGTGCTTTTACTTAGTTTATCGTTATGTATTACAATATAATGAGCATAAACTTGATTATTGTAATAATTTTTTATTAACAATCTCATACAGCCATTTTCATATTATTTAGAAATCCTGTACACCACTCTCATTCGTGAGTGAAATTCTCAATAACTGTAACTGCAAAAGTTCGGGACTTTTTTATTATACTTGTACATATCCTAAGGTTTCAGAAAAACAATCTTTCAAAACTTTTGCAATTAGTTATGGATATTTGGTAGTACTTGTCTGGGTTAACATTAGTGGGTGGGGTAATTTCACATGCAATTTTGGTACTTTTAATCAATGTTTAATGCTAAAAACATCTAAAATTGATTGCAAGTATGTGCTTTTACTTAGTTTATCATTATGTATTACAATACAATGAGCATAAACTTGATTATTATAATAAATGTTTATTAACAATCTCATACAGCCATTTTCATATTATTTAGAAATCCTGTACACCACCGTCATTCGGGAGTGAAATTCTCAATAACTGCAACTGCAAAAGTTCGGGACTTTTTTCTGATACTTGTACATACCCTAAGGTAACAGAAAAACAATATTTCAAAACTTTTGCAATTAGTTCTAGGTTGACCCCCATATTTGGGTACACTGACTAGCCTATATCTAGTCATGTAATATGCGATATGGAAAGTAGCATACTTTTGGTTGCTCTCATGGTATAACAAAACTCTAAACCCATTCCCACATATTGACACCATTTGACAGTATATTCCTTGCAAAACATTGTAGAAAATAAAGAAAATGCTTGTAACACGAAATTTCTTCATTCCTACATTGTTTGATGCCGAGGATAACCAAAAACGATTAAAAATCAATTTACTTGACATTTATGTCTACAGATACTTTAGATTTGGACAGTTCCATAATTTGCCGTTTGTTCGTGGTATTTTGGAGTTGTTTTTTTGCTTAAGTCTTCGATACGGTAACAGACACTTGATAAAGTACAGACGAAATTCCCAGACATTAATTTGTAGGTATGGACTCTACTAGGTATATTAAATAAGCTGCAGACAATATCATGATTATTTATGAAGAAATGTCAATGAAATAACTGAAATAAGCCACAATTTTATTGACAACAGACACAATTTCAGACACCCGCGGAAATTATGCAACTCGACATATGGAAAGGGGGTTCACTGAAAATCTTTACGATAAAGAATCTTACCATGGGAACATTAACCGAATTTGCGAATGGTTTAGCTTTAATTAGGTTCATATCATTAAACAAACAAGATTCTTTTAGAGTTTTCAAAATTTATCGAAATTCACTAAGCATAAATCAAAACTGTTCGATAATTCAACCATACCTAACTAATTTCAGGCTGTGGAAACTTTGAGACAACGTAGAAAATACGGATAATTTTGCACCAATAGTTGTAAGCAGCATACACTGCACACGACGCCGTATCCTTTCTTTATCATCATCCATTTTGTCGCCTGCAGCAGCTTTCGAATTGGATCATCCTGATATTTTTTTCATTTTGGAAAAGTTAAACACTTAAAAACACTTGTCTTTTTTACGTGTTTTAACAAGAAATGATCTTCCAATTGAATAATCCTTGAGTATACCTGGTAAAAACATAAACATTTCCGGATCTGGGACATTACCACGATGGATCACGTGAATAAGAATTTCAGTAAACCATTATTAAATTTATTAATACTTGACAAATTTGAAATCGGTTTGAAGCAAAGAAGGTGGTAGAATACCAGGAATGAGTTATTCACGATCAATCAAAATTTTGGTTGAGCTTCAATAACTTTTCTATCAGCTGATTTTATAAAAATCCACCCCTCCCATCTAATGTGTGATACCTGCCCACGTCCACCTATTCTGCTTTAAACCGGATTCAAATCGGTCTCGTATTAACAAAATTATTGAAAATTTTCTGAAATTGATGTATCACGTGACTATCCACCGTGATTACACTCTGCGCTTTCGTTGGTGCCATTTTCTAACGTCGTCGCTAAAACTCCGCAATATTAGACAGGCGCGTATGAATTAACAAAAAATATGGAATGTTTACGACCGATTTGACGTCCAAATATAGCAGAAAATGTAATAAGAGGTGAACAGATGCGTCTGAAATCACGAACGTAAGATGGGAACAAATGTGGCATAAAATGTACCATATCATTTATCATACAAAATGGAATCTAATGCTAGATACTTATCTTAGTCATATTCCAGTCGACAGACCCCAGTCCAGTCAAATTTCAAAGGAAACGCAGACAAGAAAAGCAATGTAAACAAGCGTGAAAAGTACTCTCGATGCTTCCGTGGACTAGGTTAGAACTATGAGAACCACGTATGATATACGTGAACAAGTTACAATAACAGGAACTTGTGTATCCAAGTTCTAGGCTGTTCCTTATACCGATAACCAAAGTAGAAGTGAGTAGAATAATTCAATAGAACAATTTTATCGCTTTTCATGTTCATGAAACACTTAAAACAAGCTGCAAAACAACCTGAAGTTGTGAGGGTTTCAAAGAAAAGCGACGGTATAGCATATCCGTGACTGATCCTGCAAGTCTGCAAAAGGGTAATATAATTTTCATACGTGCATTATATCCTAACATAATCTATAGCGAAAACTCTTTTTAAAAAAGCCCGATTTTTTCCGATGTAGATCTATTACAACATGATAAACATTACATTTGGGTGGTAAATCTTATATTTGGACGAATGATGAAAACAATCATGGTTCGTGTTAAAAAGGATCAACCATTGCCTCTTGCCCTTGAAGCAATTACAGGTTAATCATATAAGATAGGATGCTAGAAAATAATGGGCAACACCGCACATTAAAGATAATGATCTATTGTATTAGTCTTAATAATTTCCGCAATTTGGTCGCATGACCTTGGATTTTATGGTAATTGTAGGACGACGTATAAAAAGGTTATTGGAATAGCAGAGAATTGACCCTGGGATGGCTAGAAAGGATTAATTGAAAAATCTTAACTTTTTTAAAGTTCACAATAGGTTTGTTATTTTGGTATACAACCCATCATTAACACCAAAGAGCCTGAGGAGAAATTTGAAAAAAAGCTAGTAATTCCTAGACTTTGTTACATTTTCATTCCAAATACAAACAAAAGCATTTTGAACGGTTTAGAAGTTTGTATTAATGAATACTTATGGAAATATTTGACAAACTGTTCAAAATTACCTCCCTTGCATATGCATATGAATATAGAGTAAAATAATATTTGCAAATATTTTCTTCTTGAAGCATAATCTTGAAATCCGGCACGGTGAATCAACTTATGTGAAGTATATTTACAAGTGTGTGTAATTTGATGCATTTTGTATGGCCAAAACTGGTGATTTTAATGAGGATCTGTAAACCTTAAATCAAAACACATATATCAGTAATCCAATTAATTCTATTCTAGCGATGCATAGGAAAGCATTTGGAAAATTGGACTTTATTGCATTATCAGAATATTGTTTTTAAAATACTACATGTATATCATTGTTTTTGGTAAAAAGCGACATATACCATGAATACATTTTTTTATTTTCACACCACTGTTTAAAAAAAGATAGAATATAACCAATTTCATAAGAATTCTAAGAGTTTATTATATTACGTCTTTTTTTCAAAAACTCATGCTGTCTTCATAAATGTTCTGCTTCCATAAATAGACATCTTCGTCATTTATTTAGCAGAAAATCTCATGGGTTACATTTCCGGATTAATTTTATGTTATTAAAAGTACACTAGTCTTGATATATATTGTAGGTTTTATTCATTAATAAATGATGTCAGATACTGTATATTGGTGGTTTTGGAAGTTAATTTAGCATCGTGGAAATCTTTAAGCATACTGTTTCGTCTTCATGTAACTTGCAATAATATAATATATTATCTGACGCATCGATGCAAGAGTGGTACTTTTTGTTATAAATCAAATGTATGACCATAGTAATGACAGTCAGGTCAACAAAATTAATGGACTATCCACACTAAGTCATCGAGGTCTGACAAATATTTTAAACACCAAAGCCTTGTAGTGGGACCTTTTTCCCGACACATTACGCTTCGAATTGTACGGAATCCTGTTACCGCCATCCACTTTTCTAAGAAAATTGAGTTTGTGAAAAGTCGAAAAGTCGAAATTAAGGCGACTAACTTCTACTTTTCTACCAAAATTTCACCTTGAAATGTAGAAAACTTGAAGTTTTGTCTGTGACAATTGTCAGAAGTTAGTGTGACTAACTTCAACTTTTCGACTTTTCACAAACTCAATTTTGGTAGAAAAGTGGAAGTTAGTGCGACTAACTTCCACTTTTCTACCAAAATTGAGTTTGTGAAAAGTCGAAAAGTTGACGTTTTGTTTGTGACAATTGTCAGAAGTTAGTGACAATTGTCAGAAATTAGTGTGACTAACTTCAACTTTTCGACTTTTCACAAACTCAATTTTGGTAGAAAAGTGGAAGTTAGTGCGACTAACTTCCACTTTTCTACCAAAAATGAGTTTGTGAAAAGTCGAAAAGTTGAAGTTTTGTTTGTGACAATTGTCAGAAGTTAGTGACAATTGTCAGAAATTAGTGTGACTAACTTCAACTTTTCGACTTTTCACAAACTCAATTTTGGTAGAAAAGTGGAAGTTAGTGCGACTAACTTCCACTTTTCGACTTTTCACAAACTCAATTTTGTGAAAAGTCGAAAAGTTGACAATTGTCACACTAATTTCGCAGTAGGATTTAATTGACGACCGTAGGACTAATTTTCCGCGGGAATATTAACCGCCTTTTTAATTCTCCAATGTGACGTCATTATCCGGGCACCTAATAGACGCCTTCATTTAGGAGAGTATTCAAATTACCTCCCTTGTGATGACGTCACTCATCAGAGGATGAACCGAAAGTAAAGAGTGACAGGCAACAACGTTTTGAACAAAAGACAAAGGTATTAATAAAGAATTGTAAACGTGATCGATCTTTATATATTTTAGTATTCGAATAGAGGTTGTTGCTATTTGTTCCGTGCTTCATATGTTTATTTTTTAAAACTTAACTTCGGTTTGTCATGTGTTTTCGCGATCTTTCTGCTTTCGGATTTTCTTGTATTTAACGCATAACCAGCCCATAGGCACTTGGATCCAGGAATAATAACATTTACATAATTATAGTCCTGTATAATATAAATATGAGAAGGTCGGACTGCGGCCATTGTTTCAAGTAACGGAAGTAGCTGGTTCCTTGCTCATAGGGGATAAAACTATCCTGTGACGGAAACCAGAGGCGCTTGTAACAACATCCGTTACTTGAAACAATGGCCGCTGTCCGACCTTCTCATATTTATATTATAAATACAGGACTATATGTAAGTTATTATTCCTGGATCCAAGTGCCTATGAACCAGCCGTTTAAATTTTAAACTGGCCCAAATTCAAAGATGTTGCAGGGACAATTTCAAGTAAATCAAATTTTACATTTCATGGTCTTTTGAGGTAGAAAACATTGTGGGAAATGAGAAAATTGCTTGTCACAAGCAAGTTCTTCATTTTCCACGATGTTTTCCAATCCAAAGCAATTATTTTGAAAGGAGTCAAAAAGAGTCACTGTGTGGTAATGGGTTAAGCCAAAATAAACGGATGGATCTATATTATTTTAATCATAAATTATACACTGTAAAGTTTTTTTTCTTGTAGAAATGGACGACATTCTTCTAAATCACGGAAAGTCTTCTTGATCATGGATACAGCGTAATGCAGCAGATGAAGAACCATTTACAGCGACGCCGATTACAAGTACAAAAAGAAAAGCAAAGGTTCATATATTGACACTATAATAACTCTCTAGAATGTACAATTATAATCCGAGTCTTCTCTGATGTAAATACGCTCTTTGATATTTTGATTTTTCGCTATTTACATCAAGAGAGCGTTGCTCTTTGAAAACAGCGGAAACATCGGTAACATTACAAGTAACTTGAAGCTTTGTTTTTGTGTATCATATCGAATCACTCGGTAAAACACTGTAGGGTATAGATCAATAAATCATTTTTTGTCATACCTGACCAAAAAATTCATTTCAAATCGGCCTGCTGGATGAGTATAACCTTTGGTTTTGAATGGAAGGTCAAGGTAAACAAAGGCTGCTCAGGTGAGGGTTGTTGCAAAACATTGCCTATTAACCTTTTAGAAATACTTTTTGGTCGTAATTTTTTCAGCAGCCATAACAATAAATGGTTCATTTATCGATATCATCAGGGGTTTTAACGATAGCGTTTAAGATCGGACGGTGAACGATGCGCGACAATTTGTTGCGAACTTCTTGATTTTTTCAAAGAGCAACGCTCTCTGATGTAAATAGCGAAAAATCAAAATATCAAAGAGCGTATTTACATCAGAGAAGACTCGGATTAGTACAATTATTGATCAATCAAGACAAAACTTTTGGGGACCATAAGATCTCGGATACATTTGATCTCTTGAATTTGACAAAATTGCCGTTTTCGGCTGTTTTCACCTTGTTTACACTTTAGAATCTACAATTAATTGATCAACCAAGACAAAACTTGGACACTATACTGCTGATTATAAGACCTTGCATGGGTTTGAATTTAGCTCCAATCAATTGAGAAAGTTGTCAGTCATGTGCGCTTGAATCTGACAAAATTGCTGTTTCGACTGTAACAACCACAAATAATGCACAATCAAGATAAAATTTGGATATGATGTAGATTACGATAAGATCTTGGATTAATTTGAATTTCAGAAAAATCAGAATAAAATTTGCTCAGTTGGCTCTCCTTCAAATTTCCACAGGCTACCCAAACAAGCAAATGCATGACTACTTTTACATCAATGATTTAACTGAGTCTCGATTTAAAGGGACCCATGCTAGAAAACTCGAGCGAGAGTGAAAACAAAGACACAATTGGCAATTTTGTCAAAATAAAGTGCACACAACTCCTAATGTTACATTTCTATCAAGCTTAAAATGACACTAAAGCAAGATCTTAACTTCACCAACATTTTAATAAAGCTTCGACATGATTGATCATTATTTGTGGATGTAAAGAGGGTGAAAACAAAGTGGAAAACAGCTCTTTTGTAAATCTCAAGGGCAAATAACTCTGGATTTAATATTCTGATCAATCTGACAATTGCAAGCATTTAAGATCTTATGGTCAGTAAGATTCTGTTGAAGTTCTGTATGGATTGGTTAAGTTAATACTTATGGTCGTAAGAGCGAAAAAAAATTTAAGCCGAAAATGTCAATTTCGCCAATTTTAAGGGCAAATAACTCACAATGTAAATTTCAGATCAAGCTAAAAATTAAATCCAAGCAAGATATTATGGTCACCAACATTCTGTCCTAGAGATGTCTTGATTGGTGTATATTTGTTGTTGCTAGAGTGAAAACAAAGTCAAAATAAAGCCGAAAATGGTCTCTAGATTGCATACAATTTTTATTGATATTTATATCTTATTTATAAATTTCAGGTGACCCCTGTTGAATTTGTGCCCACTGTTGAGCCAGAGGACAATGGTCCTTTCTACGCGACACGGGTAGAATAATAATAGACTGCACTGAAATTTACACAGAGATACCCCAATCCTTGATAAATAAATCACTGATGTATTCCCAGTACAAGTCACACATGACCTACAAGGCATTGCTGGGAATAAGTCCATCAGGAATAATCACATTTGCGTCAGATTTGTGGGCCGGTAGCATCAGTGATAAGCAAATTACAAAAAAATAGTGGTTTGCTCGATATGTGTGAAAAGGGTGATGCCATCATGGGTGATAAAGGCTTTTTGATTGCGGACTTGACGACAGCAAAGGGTATACACCTTATCGTTCCTCCATTGAAGATGAAAAGGTTTACACAGCAACAAGTTGAGGAAACGTGCAGGATATCAAATCTCCGTATTGACGTAGAAAGAGCTGTGGAACGTGTTAAGAACTTCAGAATTCTTCAGGGTGTCATACCAATCTCATTAGCACCACAAGCAAATAAGTATTGGAAGATATATATTGCCCTTTCAAATTTGCATCCACCATTTGTCAATGATGACTGATAAAGTTTGACTGGTAAAAGGCTTGGGAAAACAGAAGCAAAAGGAGAATAATCAGCATTTTTCACCTTCTGCCTCATTGTTTTCTGTGCTAAATTGTTCACAAATTTAATATTAACCCATGAATAGACGAGGGTGGTCCAAAATGAAAGATATCACAAAGAACAATTCAAGAGTGTATGAAGATATATAATTTTTGGTCTTTTTACGTATAAAACATTGTGGGCAATGATGGAATTGCTTGTCACAAGCAATTTCTGCATTTTCTTCCATTGATTTTTCAATGTTTTCATCTTGTTGGGTGTCAAAAAGTGTCTTTTGAAATTGTTGTCTGCCCTATGCAGCGGCTTTCAAATTGGATCACCATAAAATTTTGCTGTTTGAGAAATGGTTAAGCCGCTGCCCATCTATGTTGTACTTTGGTAGAGTTAAATGTTTGAAAGTTTCCCAAACTTTTCAATAAATAAAAACTGATGCTGATAAAGCAGTGCACAGAAAATATTAAGGCAAAAAGAACAAACATTGTTTATCAATTTTTCTTCCTTTTGCCATAATATTTTTTCAATCAGTAAGTTCCATTAGGGAGAAAAATTTAATGCTGATTATTAGCATTGTCCTCTTTTTGTCTCAATGTTTTCTCAAGTATTTTCAATAAGGGGCGCAAAACAAGGTCTTTCTTAGCCAAAGGTTAAGTTGATAAAGTCAGCCATGTATTATATCTTTCACAAATGGCTACAGTTCGGACTGTTCACAAGTGAAAGCTACTGCAGATGACAAGCTTGAAGGTCAATGTTGACAGACAGGAAAAGACTTTGTGAACAATGTAGATCTAGCAAAGTAAATATACCAAAAGGAGAAAATGCTGACTATTTGCATTTTCTCCTTTTGTCTTCATGTTTTCTATTCATTTTGTTTTGGAGACATCAAAAGCATGTCTTGTTTGGGAAAGACTTAACCCATTACCCGTGGCAAAATTGTACATTTTCTCAATTCAATTGAGTTTAAGATAACAATTTCAATAATTCTTTAGGTCTATTTTGTGTTGTGTAGAAAACATTATGGGAAATGAAGAAACTGCTTTTCATACGCTATTTCTTTATTTTCCATTGTTTTTGAACGCCTTTATCACGGTGTGGTAATGGGTTAAAACTTTTAAGACCAAGGAAAGGAAAAAAAACAATATCATTTCAAATAATTTTATTTTTCATTCTATTGCATAATAAACTTGAAATAAAATAAAAGAAATTGCTAAATCATCATTGCTATCATTAGTTTTTATCCCTTGATGTGTGTTTCATCATGAAGTCTAAAATTTTGAAATAAGGCCAAAACACAGTCATCATGTTCTATGGTTACTCCACAGATACTCATATAAACTTCAGACAGCTATTGAAAACATTGTTAGAAAAAAAGAAACTGAAGAAACAAGCAATTTCTCATTTGCTAATGAATGTTTTCTATTCTACTGGACATTATTATCTGTTTTTGTCTCCATTTTCACATCAAATCTTTAACCCATTACCACACGGTGACGCCTTTTGACTCCATCAAAAGAAAAGGCTTGTGAAAACGATGTGGAAAATAAAGAAATTGCTTGTGACAATCAATTTCTTCATTGCCCACAATGTTTTTTACACAAAATATGGAACATTTTATTCACTTAAAATTGTCGCCTGTGTAATCTTTTCAAGTTTAAACATCCCAAAATTGTGTCGTCTGGTAATGGATTAAAAGCCTTCCAATTGGATTAATAGTTTGTTGGTGTTTTCCACCTTTTTCGACTGCTATGATCATATTGTGGCAGCTGGAGCACCTAACCATGGATTCTGTTGTTTCTCAAACCAGTCATGCCAGAACATCCTTACTAGCCTCCAGCTGCTTGGCCACTAAGTTTACAATATTAAACCCATTCGTGGGAGACTATTTTGTCCAAAAGGATAATTGTCACCGAGGATTGAACCCGCGACATCTTAAGTAAGAGGCCACAGTGATACCAACTTCTCTATGGTTGCGCCTCTTTGAATAGGAAGTCAAAATTAAGTACATATGGAAGAAATTGTGACAAAAGAAAGAATTGTGTATTACAAACAATTTCTTCTTTTCTCTCAATATCTTCTACTGTTATTCAAATTGAGCAACTAGTGCATCAAAACGTGATACTACATGTTATTCAAAGCCACCATCTCGATGAAAACTGCTTTGATGTCATTCACAGAAAAGCCATGTAAAAGATTGAGGCAAAAGAAGAAAATGCTGCTGGAAAGTCCGAAATCCACAATTTCAACGAAACCAATCAAATCTAGTTATATATGTGGCTTTGCGCTAAATGAGTTGTCACTATCACTGATGCCTGTCGGACGTCAATGTCAAGGACAGAAAATAATGAAGAAAGGAAGAAATTTGCTGATGATCATAATCAGTATATTATTCTTTTCTCATTAAAAATTTTGTTTTCCTACACTTTATCCACTAAAATTGTCAAAACCAGAGGCGCGTTCAATAGAGAGATTTTTTAAGATTTCTTAAGATGTTTTTGAAACAGCATCTTTGAGACCGAGATTATAAGCAAGGTGTTCCGAATGTTCCATACTTCATACACATGACGTCATCATGGCGTCATTTGTATGGAGTATGGAGCATTCGGAACTCCGCGGTTTATGGAGCATTCGGAACAACTCGGTCAATTCTCTCCCATATAGATTCTACAGAATTCACCGAGGGGTTCCGAAAGAAGTACAGAGCAATGGCGGCTCGCAGTGATCATCTTCAAAATCTTGATCAAAAGAGCGCTTTATCCAAAAACATCTTAAGAAATCTCAAGATATCTCAAGAAATCTCGCTCTAAAGAACGCGGCTCAGGTCTTAACCCTTTCCCAAACAAGACCTGTTTTTGATGTCCCAATGAGAATAGGAAAACATCAAGACAAAAGAAGAAAATGCTAATAATCAGCATTTTCTCCTTTGTCTCAATATTCTCTGTGCTATTATGTGCACGAAATTGAAATTTTACTTTAATTATCATAAACACTCATTTTGTCGTCTTTAGCAGCTTTCAAATTGGACAACCCTATAATTTTTTCATTTGGGAAAACCACCCATTCCCACACATAGACTCTTTTTTACTCCTCTTATGCTCAAAATAATGCTTTGGAAAACATTGTGGAAAATGACAATATTGCTTGTGACATTTTTGGAAAACATTGTGGAAGATGAAGAAATTCCTTGTAACATGCAATTTCATCATTCCCCACCATGTTTTCTAGGCAACATATTTATGTGATATTCTATTCACTTGAAATTGTCTTCTGCAATTTTTTTTTAATTCAGTCTAAAATTTGTAGTCTGTTATTGGGATAATATCAAATCAAATCAGAACATCACATAGGTTGGTCAAACAGCCACATACTGGTGACATACAGATTAATATCTACATTGGGGCTCTACCCCGTTCAATTCTACTTGTGAATAGTTCTGGAATCACATGAGATAAATAGAAATTGTTGATTTTTTGGAGGGCCTTCTCCCAGAAATGTTCGTTGAAGAAAATCCTTTGTACCGATGAACCCTTCAGTGTCCAAATATACAAATCGCACCATGATTTTCCTGTAATTGCCATCTGTCCTTGAATTTGATAGTGATAAATATGGGTTTCTTTCAATGTCAAATTTCCATCTACTACATCACAACAAAAATCTGAATTCCTTGCAGCATCTACTGGTGTTTCATTTCTGTACTTATATGGGCACTTTATTTCTAATAACCCATCAGATACTGGACAATGGTCACACATGACAAAACCGTCAGGACTAGCACCTATATGAGGGTATTTCGGATTCACTGTCAAGCCACATTCTGTCACAGACAATTTGGGATGCATGTTTCTCATATACTTGATATAAAATCTTCTAGCAGCTGGCTCGTGTGTTCTTCCCCATTTAACAGACGGCACATCCAAACTACTAGGGTACAGAACTGACCTCACAACGTAGTCTGCCCTAGTATCTTCCCTTTTTTTACAAACTACTCCAAATGTTGAGGAACAGATCCTTCCATTTCTGGCCACTTCCCAATTTTTGTATTTATGTTGTCCTCTTGTCTTTAGTTCAATAAGGTCGCTCTGTTGCTGAGAACAAGACAGGCTGTTGAAATAGTTATTGAATTGTTCTTTACATTTTTCAGTATACACATCAACCCTATCATGGTACATGAACGGAACACTATGTAATGTCAATTTTTTTCACCTTTACTTAGAGAATTAATTTTCTCTGCAGCGGTATCTTGGAAGCCAAGCAGCAAAGCCGCATGTGGATCATTGTTTGAGTTTTTGCTTAAAGCATTCAATATCCAAGCGAGTCACAGGGGGGTCAGAGAGTAGTGAACGTTTTGATTTGGGTGGATCTTGCTCCTGACAGTCAAACTTTTGCTTTTTAAATACCAACTGGCTTGTCTTTTTAGGGCTTAATTTTCTGGCTCTGGGCTTATTCCATAGGCATTCTTTCGAGGTAACTGCATCAAGGCCTTCTTTCTTCTTCACCGTTACATCGACTAGGGCGTAAAATACAGCTGCAATGTGGTTACAGGACTCTCCTTCCCTGAAAAATAAAAAAATACATTTAACAAATTAACCTTTTACCAAAAATAATGATTTGGGCACTGATTGAAATTCTCTCTAGTCTGTCAAATGCTAGACAAGAGATGTTTGTAAAACATATATGCCCCCTCAAGGGCCTACATTTGATGTAGGTCAAAGTCCAAGGTCAAGTTAACAAAGTCCAAGGCCATGGTCAAATATGAAAGGTCTTTGTAGGAGGTGTCTATGTGTGAAATATCAAAGCTGTATATGTAAAAGTAAAATGAAACATAGGCCAGATTAAAGTTTTTAAAAGTAGGCCAAATGCCAAGGTCAAGGTCATGGTCAAATGTGAAAGGTCTTGGTTGGAGGTGTCCATCTGTGAAATATCAAGGCTGTAGGTGTAAAAGGACATGATATACCGGTATATGCCTGGTTTCAGTCTTTTTAAAAGTAGGTCAAACTCCAAGGTCAAGGTTGCAATATTCAAGGTCATGGTCAAACGTGAAAGGTCTTGGTAGGAGGTGTCTATGTGTGAAATATCAAGGCTGTAGGTGTAATAGGACATAAGATAAAGGCTAGGTTAAAGATTTCTAACAGTATGTAAAAATCAAAGGTCAAGGTCGCACAGGCCAAGGTCATGGTCAAATGTGAAAGGTCTTGGTAGGAGGTGTCCATATGTAATATATTGAGACTGTATAGGTAACAGGACATGAGATATAGGCCTAGTTTAAATTTTTTAAAAGTAGGTCAAACTCCAAGGTCAAGGTCCAAGGTCATGGTCAAAAGTGAAATATCTTGGTTGAAAGTGACCATGTGTGAAATATCAAGGCTGTATATGTAAAATGACATGAAATATAGGCCAGGTTAATGTATTATTAAAGTAGGTCAAACACCAAGGTCAAGGTCACAAGGTCCAAGGTCATGGTCAAATGTAAAAGGTCTTGGTCGTAGGTGTCCATGTGTCAAATATCAAGGCTGTATGTGTAAAAGGAATTGATATATCGGCTAGGTTAAATTTTTTTTAAAGTAGGTCAAAGTCAAAGGTCAAGGTCACAAGGTCATGGTCAAATGTGAAAGGTCTTGGTAAGATGTGTCCATGTGTGAAATACCAAGGCTGTATGTGTAATAGCACATAAGATATAGGCCCAGTTTAATTTTTTTAAAAGTAGGTCAAACTCCAAGGTCAAGGCCACATGGTCCACGGTCATAGTCGTATGTGATAGGTCTTGGTTGGAGGTTTCCATGTGTCAAATATCAAGGCTGTATGTGTAAAAGGACATGATATATCGGCCAGGTTAAAGTTTTTTAAAAATAGGTCAAACTCAAAGGTCAAGGTCACAAAGTCCAAGGTCATGGTCAATTGTGAAAGGTCTTGGTATGATATGTCCATGTGTGAAATCTCAAGGCTGTATTTGTCAAAGGTCATGAGATATATGCCAGGTTTAATTTTTTTTAAAGTAGGTCAAACTCCAAGGTCAAGGTCACAAGGTCCAAGGTCATGGTTAAATGTGAACGATGTTGATAGGAGGTATCTATGTGTGAGATATCAAGGCTGTATGTGTAAAAGGACATGAGATATAGGCAAGGTTAAGAAGTAAGAGTAACAAGTATCTGGTGTTGTATGCAACACATAAAGTCCCCTACCGGCTTCACATTGACTCAATATGGTAATCAATAATAGATTAAGATGAACAAGTCATCAAAATAATTGTCAAACATATGAAATGTTATGCCCGACTGGAGGTGATTAATACTGCTGCATCACCACCCTGACTAACATGGCTTATAAATTTTTTTACATTTTAAAACAGGTTTCATCAAGTTAGCTTGCTTTGTTATTAAGTAATTGCACGATCCATTTTTTGCCATATTTTCACTATTTCTGTTACCATAGCAACCGCACTTTTCGTCAAAGAACAAAGATAAAATGATGTGCATAATCTACACATTGCCATCTAGTCATATACCAAGTCTCATCAAATTAGCTTGCTTACTTATTAACTTATCGCAGGATCCAATATTTTTTGCCATATTTTCACTATTTCCGTAACCATAGCAACAACAATTTTAGTCTAAAAACAAAAATAAAATGAAGTGCATAATCTACACATTACCATATACAGGGTTCTCCCCAGAATAATTGAAGCTGTAGTGGCAAATTTTAAGTATTGGTAAACCTTGAAATGCATCATGTTCATGCAAATAATTGTGAATAAAAACATAATGGGAAAATAAGAAATTGTTCAATTTGAGCAATTTCTTTTTTTCCCATAATGTTTTTATACACAATTATTACATTTTGATTTATAAAAATGCATTATTTAATAGGTTTTGACATGAAATACCTCTAAATGTTTCTATTTGGTGACCTTTTGAAGAAATTAAGCTGTAGGGGTAATAATGAAGCTGTAGGGGCATTACACTGATTTGCATGAAGCTGTAGTGGGGCCGATACAGCTTATTGGGCTGGGGAGAACACTGATATAGTCATATACCAAGTCTCATCAAACTAGCTTGCTTAGTTAATATCTTATCGCAGGATCCCATTTTTGGCCATATTTTCACTATTTCTGTAACCATAGCAACCTCAATTTAAGTTGAAAAACAAAAATAAAATGATGTGCATAATCTACACATTGCCATCTAGTCATATACCAACTTTCATCAAAAACGCTTGCTTAGTTATTAAGTTATCGCGGGATCCAGATTTGAGCGGACAGACGGACGGACAGACAGACAGATGGACAGACGGACGGATGGACGGACAGAGGGCAAACCTATAGTCCCCTCCGGTGTGAACACCGGTAGGGGACTAAAAATTAACAAAGGGCAATAACTCCAAGAATTTGATTGGCAGAGTTACGGTTCTTGTGCACTGCACCTCTCCATAATGAAATCTATTCACCTGTAAAGTTTCATTATTCTACCTTACATACTTTTTGAGTTGTGCTCTGGACAAGAATCAAGTTATAAAATCAACAAAGGGCAATAACTCAGAAAATTTGATCGGCAGAGTTATGGTTCTTGTGCACTGCACCTCTCCATAATGAGATCTATCCACCTGTAAAGTTTCATGATTCTACCTTACATACTTTTTGAGTTATGCTCTGGACAAGAATCAAGTTATAAACTCAACAAAGGGCAATAACTCAAAAAATTGATCAGCAGAGTTACGGTTCTTGTGCACTGCACCTCTCCATAATGAGATCTATCTACCTATGAAGTTTCATGATTCTACCTTCAATACTTTTCGAGTTATGCTCCGGACAAGGTTTGGTCTACGGACAGACCGACCTTCCGACCGACCGACCTTCCGACCGACACTTGCAAAACAATAAACCCCCATTTTCTTCGAAAGGTGGCATAAAAATACCTTGTTGTCATAAACAATATGAAGATTGAAGACACTGCTTGTGACAAGCAATTTCTTAATTTCTCACGACGTTTTCTGTCCAGAAAGATAGAATTGTACTCATCTAAAATTTTGCCGTCTGGTAATGAGTTAAAACGTAAATAAATAGGCCTACAGTTGTCGCCACATCGTATGGCACGTGTTTATGTTTTGTTTAACGTTCAATTATATTTGAATACAATATAAACATTGTGCCATAAGATGTGGCGCCAACTGTAGTTAGTATGCCCATGTATGTATTTCACAACATATACCACGAATAAAAAATATGTTACAATGCAAGATAATTAAGTTTTCTCCTATTTTCATTCAATAATATTCCTCATAAATGTGACCTCTCAAAAGTGTCCCCCTGTGTTTGAGTTTGAGTTTATTGGGGTTTTATGCCGTTTTCAACTACCAGGGTCATATCGCGGCGGCTAGAGCACCTACCCATGGATTCCTGTTGTTTCTCAAACCAGTACTACCACAACACCCTTACTGAGCCTCCAGCTGCTCGCCCACTTAGGTTAACGATTTCAAACCCATTGGTGGGTGACAATTTTGTCAGAAAGGGTATTAGCCGCGGCCGGGTATCGAACCCGGGACCTCTCGAATGAGGGTCAGATGCGCTACCAACTGCGCTAAGGCCGCGGCCCTGTCCCCCTGTGGGTAACCCTTTTTCACCCATTTTATAAAAGGTGCGACTCGACGTTCCAGGAATAAACCAATGATATAAAACTTACAGGTTTCTATTTTAACCCTTTATCAAACAAGAAGAAACAATTTCAGCAATTTCTCCATTCCCTCGACATTTCCCCTGCAATATCGCCTGTATTGTCTAGTCAAGACATAAATAATACTTTATTTATCTCCTGGAACCTTTCAAAATGAACAGTCTGAATTTCGCTGTTTGGGAAAGGATCAATATCGATTTTCCATAAATGACACGATAGGTTATGTTAGACCGGAAGTCGTTTGACCCGTATCCCTAGCAAAAACCCCATGGTTTCGCTAGAGATACAGGCCCGTATCTCTAGCAAAAACAAGGGGGTTTTGCTAGGGATACGGGCCCGTATCTCCAGCCCCCATGGGCTAGAGATTCGGGCCCGTATCCCTAGCCACTTCTTTTGCTATTTATATGCTACTCGTCAACTGTGATCTCTTTCATCCATCAATGTTCTCTTTCTCACAATGTAACTCGATCACACATATAAATTTACAGTGACTTTCCCATTATATATAGTTTTACCAATTTTTTTTTGCAGAGAGAAGAGAGGCAATGAGTTTTTAATTCACTGCTACCCATTTACAGCTAGGTAGACTGAGGCGTTGACAATTAAGTGTCTTGCCCAAGGACACACCTCCCGAGCGGGACTCGAACCTGGATCCTCCAGGTTACAAGCGCAGTGCTCTCACCACTGCGCTATCGAGGCTATTGCAATTTTTGGGATAGGGACTCGCTCAACCGTGGGGAAAATCAAGCGTCTTGAAAACTTTTCTAGGACTGAAAAAGGCTTGGATAAGGTTGAATGATTTTTACCCTGACCTTGATATTCCAGAGTCTAGTTTCTGTTTTGTTTTGCAAAAAAGATTTTTCAGTGTAAAAATCAGTTGTCTCAAAATTTCTTTGACCAAAGAGTTTGTTTGTAGCAAGAGTATTTAGATGCACAGGGAATGGTACTAAGATTGTAATCACTTGAGTTATAAAAATCACAAGGCTATCGAAACCATGGAACCTATCGAAAGCATGAGAGGAAAGGCTAATCCCGAATTGGGAACAAAAAATAAACAAAGATGGTGGACATGAAAATGTCAAACCTGATTGTAACATCCTTCTCCAATTTCAGAAGTGTCTGTATTTCTCTGTATGTATAGCCCTGCATGAAATACCCGCGTATGTCGTCTTCCAAAGCCATTGTCTGGGGCGAATCTTTAGAGGGTCGTGATCGACCGGTGATACAGTAATTTTTATAGGGTCCATTTTTATACCATACACCGGTTCACGCGGCAGAAGAAAGATTCTTTCCGGATTTTTTTCTACCCCGAAATTAGTCTCAATAGTTTCAACTTTTCGACTTTTCACAAGAATGTTACCTAGGAAAGAAGAAAAGTTGAAGTTAGTCACACTGATTTCGACTTTTCGAGGAAAATTGAGTTTGTGAAATGTAGAAATGTTGAAGTTTTGTTTGTGACAATAGTCAGAAGTTAGTGACAATTGTCAGAAGTTAGTGTGACTAACTTCAACATTTCTACATTTCACAAACTCAATTTTGGTAGAAAAGTGGAAGTTAGTGCGACTAACTTCCACTTTTCTACCAACATTGAGTTTGTGAAATGTAGAAATGTTGAAGTTTTGTTTGTGACAATAGTCAGAAGTTAGTGACAATTGTCAGAAGTTAGTGTGACTAACTTCAACTTTTCGACTTTTCACAAACTCAATTTTGGTAGAAAAGTGGAAGTTAGTCGAACTAATTTCAACTTTTCTATCAAAATTGAGTTTGTGAAATGTCGAAAAGTTGAAGTTAGTCACACTAACTTCTGACAATTGTCACAAACTTCTGACAATTGTCACAAACAAAACTTCAACATTTCTACATTTCACAAACTCAATTTTCTTAGAAAAGTGGATGGCGGAAACAGGATTCCGTAGATACTGTATATTGGTGGTTTTGGAAGTTAATTTAGCATCGTGGAAATCTTTAAGCATACTGTTTCGTCTTCATGTAACTTGCAATAATATAATATATTATCTGACGCATCGATGCAAGAGTGGTACTTTTTGTTATAAATCAAATGTATGACCATAGTAATGACAGTCAGGTCAACAAAATTAATGGACTATCCACACTAAGTCATCGAGGTCTGACAAATATTTTAAACACCAAAGCCTTGTAGTGGGACCTTTTTCCCGACACATTACGCTTCGAATTCTTGGATTAATGACACAAATTATATATAGGTGGAAGCAAAATATGAAACCAGAACAGATCGCACTCAATTAGAAATTATTTAAGAAAGATCAGTTGCTGTAAGATACATGCAGGAGTTGTCAAGGACAAACATACAAGACAACAACACAAAGAAGCCATGCACGTCTCTTAAGTCATCAAACTTGGAATATTGTGGCCAGAAACCTTATAGCTTATGCATCGGGATGTTACAATAGTTAGCCTCACTCGACTCGACTTAAACCCTGACCAGATTAAATAGAAAATACCCGCATATAGGCTTGTAGAGTGCATCTTAATGTCAAGGTAATAACGCAGTACGAAAACAAGGACGCAAAAACATAAAGAATCATGCGTATCTATTGAATTGTCGGTCTTGTATTTTGTGGACAGAAACCTTCCATATGTATCGGAATATTAGATTACATCAGTTAGCCACACATGACATACAGCCTGACCAGATTGAATATAAATAGAAAACACCAATCAACATACATAGCCCAGTAGATACGAGAAACACGTGCATGTACATGTAGGAAATGTCAAGGCAATACCACACAACGAAAACAAGAACACAAAAACATAAAGAAACCATGCACGAGGGTTTTTCGGAAAGTTTTGAGACAACCTTAAAACCAGGCATATTCATACAATTTTTTTGATATACATTTTTTGTAATTTTTAATTCATACCAATACAATTTAATATTAGTTGATTTCATTACAATCCGAGCATTTTGATTGCCTAAAAAAATTTCATAACTCCATAAAAAAATTGACATTGCCGGAACTTCTTTCGGAGTCAAAAATATGGGTAAATGGATGTGCCCTGTGTAAATCGGCATATTACGTTCGTTTTGAATAGTAAACTGTAAGTTTTATCATTAAATCTTACTCTTAAATAGATAATCTGGTTGAAACAAACTCAATTTCAAAAACTTATTGCTTAGAACGCACTTTAGGGAATGGAAAAAAACGTTACGACGACTGAATTCGCTGTAAACGACGTAGCAGTTACGCGCGCTTTTTAAGACGTCATTTAAAGTATTCGTCAAGGAAAGGCACGTACGTAAGATCTAAATACATTGGCTGTGGGCAGATATCGCACATCTATCCGCTTTTTTGCACATAGTCCGAACGATTTCTCATTCTTTCCAGTCGCAAATATTAGTATTTACGGTAATAAAATGTATTATTAAATCATAAAGAATGAATGCAATTTTATTTTTATCATGCAGGTATGAAAAATAAAATCTTATCACTTTTTTTGTATGAACCGCTTCGCGGATTCATACAGTTTGATTAGATTTTATTTTTCATACCAGCATGAAAAAAATAAAATTGCATTCATTCCTTAAATGAAAATTCATGTAAATCATACACCATCTTCACATAATACACGGATATCAAAAATAGCTACTGACATATAGACGGCGCACGCCGCCGTACAGGAACGTCACGTCATTTGACTATAACGGACAAAGTAGTTACAATATGTATTTCCTAAAGCGCCACTCTCACACTGAATGTATTTGTCATGTCATCTACCTATAAACTTAACCAAACTTATAAGTACTCCGTTTTCTATTAAGCGCAAAACTTTCTCCGGTAAAGGAATATCAAAAGTCGATATCTTTTATTATTCCCTTACTCAATTACTTCACCGATATCATTTTCATTTTGCAAAATTATTGTGCAAAATGATAACTTCCTGTCAATTATAGAACATTGAAATATACCTCCTGTGTTTCATACACGAATCCCACGTGCTTAATTTACAATTTATTCTTTTATGGATCAACGTGTCAAACATAAAAACATAAAATGCGTTGGAAATCTCTACAACAACAACCCATAAAAATTGGTGTTTTACAAGGTGGTGCGATTCAAGCGTAGGTAATATTCTTATACCCACATTTCAGGTCGTTCTGTACAAATTAAATACAAAATATCGTTAATTACTGTCAAACATAAACAATTTTGTAACATTCGTATCATTTTTCAAAAGAAATTTAAACCATATCATAAATGTACGCTTATGCTATCACCAAAGTTGTGGCCGAGTACAGACAAACCGGAAGTGCTGCCAACCTTCCAAGACAATCACGTGATACACTCGTTCTCAGAATAGGACGTCGATTTCTGAAAAAGGCTGTCTTCGCTATTAAAAAATATATAAAAAATAGAAAATCATCAATAGTTCAAAATAAGTTTGCATACCTCGAAAATAATCTATTGTACAAATAAAAAATGGGTAAAACTCATCATAGTCTACAACTTTATGGATTTGGGTAATCCATGTTTATACCAAGGGGTCGATTTTTCGCCTGTCCCCGAGCTGTTTGTTGTTGATTTGAAGCTTTTATGGGCAAGTTGGCAAAATGCAATACAAAAAAGATATTTTCGAAACTGATAAATGGATATGTGCCAACGTAAAAATAAGCAATATTTCACTAATTGAGGTAAAAAAAAATATCCGCAATAATATTTTGTCCCCGAATTTAGGTAATCTACGTTAAGCATCACTTAGAAAAATAATAAATAATTCAAGAACACCTTTAAATCAATGATTATCAACGAGATTAACATCTTAAACAAGCATTTGAATAATCAGACTGCAATATAGACACACATGTGTTCCATGTTTTGTTTAAAAACACAATAATGCAACCAAGGTAAGACCGTTGTTTTAAGCTTGTAATTTACGTTAGTGACATTTTTCCCATACTAGAAGAAATAGAAAAATAACCAACATAGTAGGAAGTAGGATTGAACTTGAGAAGGAAATATCGCTAATAAATTACGCTTTCATATCTTTTCCGAATTGTCAATCGAGAAAAGTTTCCTATGCAGTAATTTACGTTATGTAAGCTACGTTAGTGAAAAACACGAAATTCGCTGTTTTGAGCCCGATAGAGAGGTTTATTGGTTGCTTAACTGTAGGATATACATACAGAGTCTGAAAAAATCATGTTCCTTGTTTCATTGTCCAACATGTCAGTATCATTGAGTGTCATTAGAAGTCTGTGACGGGTGGCAGAATTCGAGGTAAGTTGCATGTTTTTAAAGAATTTCCACAATTTCTTTACGGTTTTATAAATTTTCATACTATGAAGGATATATTGATACAACAACTGTATAAGATGTTTTCCAAATTGTGACAACAGACCTGATTAAAGCACACTTATTAACACAAACTTCGTGTTTAGAATTCATGACTTACCCTCTAATATTTAAAGTCCATTATTACAGAAACCTAAATGTAATCCTTAAAGAAATGTGGATTTTTTTTTTCAAATTTAAAAGCACAACAATTGTCTGACATGTTTTAATTGTAATTACACGCTAAAGATTGAATTGATCTGATGTGCAAAAAGGCGATAACGTAGCTTTCAAAATGGATACATATCTGCTGTAAAGCTCTACCAGTACATCTTTAAGATATCATAGCATGTAAACCGATGTTATTATGAGCTTTAGATGCCGAATTTCTAAATCTACTCGCTTAGATATTTATTTTCAGCGTTGAATCAAAGTAATTTTACTAGATATCTTAACGTAGATTACCAAAGTAAATAACGTAGATTACAAATCAAATTTTACGTTTTAAAAGTGGCACATTGCACAGGTAACATTAACTCTTACTGATTTTTCACTGTTTTGATGCCCATTGAACGAAACGGTTTGAGAAAATACTAAAACAAAAGACAAAAAATGCTGATATTCAGTTTTTTCTCTCTTTCAATTATTATTTTCTAAGCTATATTTCACATTAATTCATTTAATGTCAACACCTATTTTGTCATCAACAGAATTGCTTGAATTGCAAGGCTGAGTGTTTGCTGTTTGATAAATTGTCTCTGTTGACCAGCTGTTGGTTAAGCTTGATTGCATTGTACGCAGAATCATTCAACCATGTGCCATGGGTCGAGGCTGTCGCAGATACACTATTCTTGGAGAGTGCATTGGAAAATAAATTTAGACACTAAAATGTTCTGCCTCATTGTGTACATTGATATGGATGCGTTCGTTTCTTTCTTTCATTTTTTTGATATTTTGAAAACAATATTCATTACAAAAATAAAAATCGGCACAAATTTGACTTTTGCATCACAGAGCCTTTACAATTATTACATTCATGAAAAGAAATACAAAATAATGTAACATACGCATTCTGAATATGGATAATAAAAGCAAATTTTAGACTGATCTAAATCTAAACCCAAATTTGAAGGTGAAACAAATGTTACTCAAAACAGACAGTGTGTTATTCATAACATAGAAACTTTTCAGGAAAAGGAGAAAATGCCTACTATTGGCCTTTTCTTTTCCGTATCTATTTCTTGCTTTCCATTTTAGGGGGTAATCAGAACCAGTACTTCGGAGGAAAGGGGTATTATTCTTTGTGTATGATACCCTTTCTTTTCGCTGGTGCACATCTTAGATTGTTTCGAAAATTTACAAGGAACTTTTAGAAAAATCATTACACCTATTCAATAAAAGGTTTTGATATTCAGAAATGAATCATGAAAGTAAAAACCATAGCGTGGAGAATTTCAGTCTATAATTTCAAAGTTGTTACTGTTCTTGTTACTGTTTACGTTAAATACAGTTTCCCTCAGAGAATTTTACATTCATAAAAGTCTGAAAACTTCTTAACGGATATTTTTAGCATATTTATAGTCTTTTGCTTGGCACCCTACGGTTTGTTAAGCTCAAATTAGTCATTTACAATTTGGTGTAATCTACTCTATGTCGTGATTTAATCTACGTTATGACGAGGACAGGCAATTTTGAAAGTAAAATTTCGCAAACAAGCACAAAGAATAGATACTTTTTATATCTTTTTAAATAGTAAATTACATTTATTACAGGATTACAGTTGTAGATCGACCCATTGATATTTTTTTATCTACTTTTATTTGTAGTTTTTAAAGAATGAGTATTTTCACCGTCGACAGGTCTATCAAAATGACTATTTAAAAATTGAGAATGGGAATTCAGAATAAAAAATAACAATTTTTTTTTCAGTTAGAATATCAAGAAATATGATAAAATCATTTCTTACAGTGAAATGTAATATAATCCGTAAAATATTGTCAATTATATACTCATAACGCAGATTACACTTAATTTATACCAGAGTTAAGAAAAGTGTTGCAAAAAATAAAAATCGCTGTATTTGAGTTCTGATATTTCGCATTATTGTTCATAAATGTTTGTTCTACGGAATTAAAAAGAAAAACAACGGTTTTGAAGAAGTTCATTTTTGCTCAATTTGCAAATTGGAATCGACGTCCTATTGTGAGAACGAGTGGATAGGAAATCAAGCCGGAATTAGGACCATAACATTTTTCTGTCTCGTATACGTGAGCTGGAGCGTTCATTGGCTGTCACAGAAAGGGATACATTATGTCTTCAAGGGAGACCATTCAGTGTCCGAACTATCCGATAATGGCTCAATTCATCATGTCTTTGTACAAGAGGCAAAAACCATGACCTCACAATTAACATGTTAATGTTCAGTTGGGAAGGGTGTATTAAATTTCCTCATTGTGAAAAAAGTGTTTCACAAACAAACGATTTACTGTCAAGTATGATGATGATCTGGTACATGCTTAGCAAGCGTAGAGAACCTTACATCGACTTCTAAAATATTCAAAAGATATCCCTACAGCATCTTTCACGATTATTAAAATGTCCACGCGTCACTGATGTCATGCAAATGTTTGAGCGAACATGGAACACACAAGATATTGACTTTGTGATTTTTGCTTCCAATAGTGGTCTCCGTTAGCTGTTTCTTGTTCAATACATGTTGTTGAAAAGTTGATGAAAATTCAATATATGGTGGTCATATGGTTAAAGTGAAGATGTTGTTTCAAATTTGGTTTAGATATATTATGCCAGTCAGGAAATATGCTCTATAATACCGTATAGTCGGGGTACTTATAAGTTTTGAGTAGTGTATAATGAACCCCCACATTACAAATAACATGAAATCTTTGATACAATCTTCCATACAAGGAAACGTAGTTGTTGTAAGTTTTTAACAGTGATACGGTCATATTTGTCGATAGAACGTCGCATTAATGTATTCTTGCGTTAATGACGGAAGGCTCTTTACCTTCAGATGAGGTCTTTGCCTCCCGAAACCTATTGTCCCAGTGTTAGAAAAGCGTTCAACTGCCATTCTGTCCCATGCTGCCATCTTCCAAATATATTTAGTTAAAATGTGTGATTTACGATTGTTTTTTGAAATCATTTGCTCTGCCCTTGACGGCGTCGCCATAAAATGCACTCCTGACATCGATAAAACGAAACTTTGTCACAATGCCAAACGTTTGAACCTAACGGACAATTAAGGTCACAAATCATAAATGATGTTCAGTACGCTTTATCAAGATTCTCACGAAACTGGTGTATTCATGCCAAAATAATAATGATAATAATAATCTTACTTTCGGGCCGTGCGCAGCCACACGATGGTTGTAATGCTATGGTTACTACTAGCAGCAACTTGATACTCTAAATCTTACAAATTTACATGTATTTAACTCGTTAAGTTTTAAACTTTTTGTAGACTTAAAATTGACAAAAAAAATCGCAAAAATAACGACGAAATGATGTTTGTCTAAAAAACTTTCCAAACAACCCTCGTTAGATTACATAAGTTACCAACACGTGACGACGAAACTAACCAGGTTCTTATTATGATAGATGTCAATTATGAACTGATAAGGCTATATAGTCAGAGCTAGAATATTGCGACAGTCCACATGAGATAACTGTTTTTTATAAAAATATATTGTCTTCTTCAAGCAAACAATCATTTTCCTAAACGTAAAATTATAGTGCAGTCCAACTTCAGAGTACAAGCAAGGGACAGGATAAAAAAGAAAAAAAAAATATTTGAATGAATCGAATTGGGTGGTTTTTTTTTAAATAGGATATGGTGATAATGAGATGTTTCTTCTCTTAGAACTGTCAATCCATTGCCTAGTATCCAATAGAAGGGTTGGTCAAATAAAACCAAGACAAAAACCGTTTTGAAAGGATTAAAGGGTCTTGTAAACCATCTGATCGTCTGGTAGACTAGTAAATTTTCTGTGAAATCATTCTTCGCGACACTTTTTTAAGCAATTTTGTAGGCCATAATGTGTGATCATATATCAGACCAAATCAGATCAGATTTGTTGTCCATTCTTAGGAAGAAAACCAAACATATCATACTAGCTTATCGTAAAATCAGCAAACAAGGTCTAGCTTTGAAGCCCCTTATACCACATAATATGTAGGAATGATAAGAATATACACGGGAAAACAATTTAAACGCGTACCTAATTGTTAAATTATAAAAAGAAAACATGGAACACCCTCCTGACAATGATCAAATTGGGTTATTCGTGTAATTGCATTTTAGATCAAACTTGAATATGTTTAGGTATGTCCTAGAGAACACGAAATGTATTATACTAAAATAATTTTATCAATGACCAAACATAAAACTGATCCTAATTTTGACGACCCAATACGACAAGAATGAGAACATGATCTAGGAATTTGTTCTTTCGTCAATGAAGACCATCTTCGCATCTGGTAACCTACAACAGGCTTAGTTAATTCTCTGTGAAAATATTCTTTGTGACGCTAAACAATTTTGTGGGGCCATATGTGCTCTCGTAAATTAGATAAAGAAAGGATCAGAGTATCTGTCCTAGAACATACGGAAGACATCAAGCTTTATTAACATGAAATTGACCCTACAAAGTCTTTTTACGATTATGATGAAAGATTGGGGACATAATTTAGGCAAGTCTTTATTTCGTAGAGAAGGTCATATGCCCATCTGATAGCCTCCATTAGGCTAAGGGAATTCTCCATTTTCATTCTTTTCATTCTTTCTGGTGCTTAATAGTTCTGTGAGAAATATGCAATCTTAATATTGCGTTTATCTTAAAGTACGCAGAGAACAATCTACAAAACAATAAGAATTATATCGTCGCCTTTCTTTCGAAAATCTCGTAATTGCAGTTTGTTTAAGCTGCAGCTATTTGGTTTTCGATGAAAATCAGAGATATATTTCTTAATTTGCTTGGTTTGCCGCCTTCCTATGATTACAAACATAATACAGGAATTTCCAATTGTCTTCGAACCAGCTTTAATCATCATTAAGGAAATAATACAGTCTGGAAATATGTTTCATTGTCGTTTTTGATGCTCATTTTCCGTCGGCGATGATTTCTTAAAATGTTCTAATTCATTACCATGGTTTGATACAATGTATTCAACTTTGCACTTTTTATATTGATTCCGCACAAAATGATGTGACAGTTTCCAATGTCACCACAATAATTCAAACAGCATTGTCTCATTTTCATGGCTATTTGTCGATTATCCTGTGTCAATGTTTGTTTTTATTCTACTCTTACCGATTTCCTGATCGAAATAGACATACTGAACTTAGACCATCATGAAGCAGAAAGGGATGTCAAAGAGAAAGAGGGGTAGGGTTAAGTTGTCAGTTTCGACTCTTAATTGACATTTTGACCAATGGACATTGTGTCGTCTGACAATAAGTTTATTCATATATCCTGGTCCAGACACTAAAAAAATAATGTACAACTAGACGGAAATAAACAATAGTAAAGTATCTGGTCTGAGATTTTTGTCACACTTTCCTGTCTGCTAGTCTAACTAAATCCATTATCAAATAGCAAAATCTTGGACTAGACCAAATTCAAAGATATTACAGACAAGAATTTCAGATTAATGAAATTAGATTTAAAATGTATTTTGTGTAGAAAACATTGCGGGAAAAGAAGAAATAAAATGTCACATGCAATTTCTTTAGATTCGAAATTATTTTTCAAACCTATAAATCATGGGGCGTCAAAATGGTCCATTGTGTGCTGATGGGTTAACAACTTAACCCCACGTTCTTATCCAGTATTCATATTAGTTTTTTTATACTTACGTTTATTAAACTATGCCAACTAGACCAAACAATTATACCAATGAAGATATATACGTTCGTCCTTTATAAAAATAAAAGAGTTTGAGTTTGAGTTTATTGGGGTTTTACGCCGTTTTCAACTACCAGGGTCATATCGCGGCGGCTGGAGCACCTACCCATGGATTCCTGTTGTTTCTCAAACCAGTACTACCACAATACCCTTACCGAGCCTCCAGCTGCTCGCCCACTTAGGTTAACGATTTCAAACCCATTGGTGGGTGACAATTTTGTCAGAAAGGGTATCAGCCGCGGCCGGGTATCGAACCCGGGACCTCTCGTATGAGGGTCAGATGCGCTACCAACTGCGCTAAGGCCGCGGCTATAAAAATAAAAGAACAGCTACAGCATATTTGTTTTCTTTTTTTTTTTTTGTTTCATTTTGCAAATATAAATGCATGGGCGGATCTAGAGGGGGGGTCCGGGGGTCCGGACCCCCCTGGGATTGGCCGAAAATTAAATTTTGACTATATAAACTTAGTGTAAGGTTGCATATTTATTACATTTTAAGCCATAATTTGAGCTTGGACCCCTCCCCCCCCCCCCCTGGAAAAAATTCCTGGGTCCGCCCTTGAAATGCCCCATAAGTTTTTTGTACACTTTGTGACATGTAACTTTTCCTCGACTAAGGACATGAACTCGTCCTTGACTAGTATGTTTGTAAACAAAACTTTGATACAATATATCAAGACAAAGTCACATGATTGCCGCTTGTGAATATGAAACCATTAGGAAGCCTTGTCTGTGTCTTCGGTATTGTCAAACTTGACACGTATTGGTCAGAAAACTCAAGTTTGTTATTAAGTTACATCACATAGCGACACGTGATACAAATATAAAACATGGAATTGTTGTACATAAAAAAGACATTAACGCTTTCCCAAACGAAAATAATTTGTTGAGGTTTAGAATTTGTTGAAGACGAGAATAGCATTAGATTTGTATACAATAAAACACAGAAGAGATAGATACAAAAGACAATACTGATAACCCAATATGGACGACCTGGACGCCATACACAATTTACTGATTTTTATACACTAGTTGAGTGTTTTATCTTATATTATAACACTCTACTGTTAAATTCATATATAGCGAAAGAAGAGCTGCATAGGGTTTTATTTGACCAATAAAGACTCTATGTAATTATGCTTCGTGTAAGCGCCAAAACGTCACGTAACGTCAAGGTAACGTCAAATGACGTCATCAATGACGTCACTTGACCGCCAATGCGTTTCCTACGCCGAAAACTAGTTCATGCAAAATTTCCACAAAATAACACATTTCGAATGTGGGTTTTGTTATTTTGAGTGTTATAATGGAGATAATAACAAGTTAAGCGGTCTTTATTGCGCAATAAAAACCTCTGTGCTCTGGACTACATGTTATGGCAAATACCTCGGCGCTTTGCGCCTCGGTTTTTACCTACACATGTAGTCCGTCGCACATCGGGTTTTATTTGCACAATAAAGACCGCTAAACTTGTTTTTATTTCATAATTCCATATAAACACTATATCTTTTAATTCATTTGTGTTACTTTTTTATGTGAGTCTGCAAAATATCTATACTTTCTTATGCTTCATGCTTACTTGTTCAAGAAGATTATAAAAGACGCAAAGATAATTCAAATTATCCTATCTAGTCATGTAATATGCGATAGAGAAAGTAGCTTACTTTTGGTTGCTCTCATGGTATAACAAAAGTATAATTTGCCGTTTGTTCATGGTATTTTGGATTTTTTTCTTAAGTCTTCGATAAGGTAATAGACACTTGATAAAGTACAGACGAAATTCCTAGACATTAATTTGTAGGTATGGACTCTAGGTTTATTGAATAAGCTGCAGACAATATCATAATTATTTATGAAGAAATGTCAATGAAATAACTGATATAAGCCGCAATTTCATTGACAACAGACAAAATTCCAGACACCTGCGGAAATTATGCAACTCGTCACATGGAAAAGAGGTTCAGTGAAATAAGAATACTGACTGCACTGGGAACATAAACCGAATGAGCAAATGGTTAAGATCCAATTGAGAGCATGTCATTTATAAAACGAAATTCTTCAATATGGTAACGTTATCTCGTAAAATGCACCGTCATTCATGTACCGTTAACGAACAATTCGATAATTCAGTCGGTCCTAACTAATTTCAATTACTGTACATCTTTAAAATGTATCAGCCAATATAAGTGTTTCCAGAAAAAGCTTGTTGATAATTTCTCGTTTTTTTTCTAAATGTTTTGTAAGCTATATTGTACAAATATCCTTTTTTATCAACACCCATTTTGTCGCTTACAGCAGCTTTCGAATATGATCATCCTGACATTTTTCATAAGGGAAAAGTTACACATGTATGATCACTTGTCTATTCCACATGTTTGTCCAAGAAATGATTTAGTAAATGGACAATCATTGAGTACACTGGATAAAACATAAGAATTTCCGGATCTGGTACATTGCACTCTCATTCTGAGGTGCCATTTTCTTACGTCGCTGGAACTCCGCAATATTAGACAGGCGCGTATGAATTATCAAAAATATGGAATGTTTACGACCGATTTAACGTCCAAATATAGCAGAAAATATAATAAGAGGTAAACAGATGCGTCCGAAATCACGAACGTAAGATGGAAACAAATGTGGCATAAAATGTACCATATTATTTATCATACAAAATGGAATCTAATGCTAGATACTTATCTTAATCCTATCCCAGTCGACAGTCCCTAGTCCAGTCAAATTTCAAAGGAAACGCAGTCAAGAAAAGCAATGTAAACAAGCGCGAAAAGGACTCTCGATGCTTCCGTGGACCTGCTAAGAAACATCAGAACTAGGTATGACCAGTACCGTCTAACAATAAGATATACATGAATAAGTTTCAATAATATGCACCAATGTATTTAAGTGATAGACTGATTCTACTAACCAAAGTAGAAGTGAGAAGACTAAATGATTTGAACACTCTAAATCGTGTTTCAGGTTCGTACAATTCTTTAAACAAGCCGCAAAACAAGGTGAAGTTATGGTTTTCAAGGCAAAGCGACGATATAGCCAATGCTTGACTGATCATGCACTTCTGTACTCTCTTAAGAACAGAGTACATTCTCTTTTCATTCCATTATGATATAATGATGCTCTGTTCCCGCGGGGTCATTTCACGTCTAATCTCAGGGCCTTGGCGGGATTTCGGTATCCAATCGTTGGCTTTACACAACAAAACAATTTAAAAAACTGATACAAACTTTTATTGGCTGATGCTTCAAATTACCGGCTTCAGCCAAAAATAGAAGCGACGTAATGTATACGTAATCAAACAAGATAAAACTGAATGATTTTGATTCGATAATTCAAATGATGTACTATAATTAGATTTTGACGACCAAATAGGCTGTTTGTGTTCCAAAAACGGCAGAGGTCATATTTGATGGTTAATCAATAGACCTCGGCTTTGGAGAGTAGCACTTCTGCAAAGGGTAATGAAATGGTCATACGTGCATTATATCCGAACACAACATATAGTAAAAATAATGACAAGCGGCGATATGGAAATGTCCATTAAAGCATTCGAGCCAAGTCTTTGTCCAAGTGGAGTCTAATTTGGATCAATACAGCACTATAGTGGTTGCTTCAGGTCATGAAGAAGCTATTGGCGAACAACATGGTTCTGGATCAGACTGCGTGTATACGCAGGCTGGTCTGGAATCATGTTGGTCTCAAATGCCTTAAAAGACCATTTATCTAGATTCCTGCTCAGAAAGCCTGGTATTGTTGACAATGCACTTCATGTGAATTACCTACTGCTGTGATAAATTGTGTTGTTTTGTTAGACAGCCTTATGGAGTGTACCAGTGGGATTTTTGGCCACAATGGGATTTTGCACGACCATATTCACGTCAAAATAAGACAAATTAAATAACAATAGACGAGAAATACGCGCCTTGAATCTCAAATTCGAGTTGTATTCTGAGGGGCTCAGAATTGGTGTACTGCAATCATAAAATAACGAAATATCGTCTAGAACGTACTACAAGGCACCATGACAATTCAGGACAATGTCATCTGAAGATTTTTTGATGTTTGTGTCGCTGTAACGAAGTGTTTAAATTGATATAACATCCCAATTTCATCTTTTAATGTATCTCTTGATGTAAAGACTGGCTATGCTAATGCTAATCAGATATCTTTAAGATGTTATTTATCAGCAAAAAATACGACTTTAAGGTTAAGACATCGCGCACGGTATTGCGTCACTTTTCAAAAAACGCTATCCTCCGCGATTCATAACTGAATATTGTAGGAATTGTTTTCGTTCTCTCAACTTTGTTATATATCAAAATAAGCGTAAAGCCTTGATATTTTTCAATGTTATACTCATTTCAAGTTCTTATTTTGTATAAATTTGCTAGAAAGAATTTTTGTTCGTAAATTCGGCGAAAAAACGCATGTAACATGTAACATAAATGTTCAAGAGTAACGGATATTTATATTTTATTAGCAATTCTGCGATAAAGTAACGTCAAACACATGGAAAAATATATTTTGTGACAGTGGAAATGCTGTAGGATGTTTTACCGATCGGAAATAAAATTTCTACGTCGATTACACAAATTAGCCCAGTTATATTACCAAAAATCGAAGTGTAACAATTAGAATTACGTCTCAGAAAAAATGACAATTTTGTTGAATATTTTGTTAATTAATGACTCTAATGCAACCAAACTTGATGTAAAAAATACCATTTTTCTCTATTTCTATAATATATAGAAGAAAATCAGTTAGCATAGTAAACGAAACAATTATTATATAAAATGCGTGTTTACAGAAATTGTTTCATGTCGTTGAAAACTCTAATTTTGTACCATTTAGACTTGAAAGAATACACGTTTTCTTATTCACACACACACACATTTAATTTCAATGTGGAAATACCATTTTTTTTCTTGTTGATCATATCAAAATTTCGACGCAAAATAACGAAACGTATAAGAGATATTCAATTTTTTTCTTGTGGACAGAAAATGTATAAACGTATACTTTATTTATTTGACGTAATCCTGAAATTATCTAATTGGCGCATTTTAAGGTGAAAAAAGAACGAATTAAAGTGGCGGAAAAGCTATAGAAAGACAAAAGATGGAAACATTCGAGTATTTCTTAAAACGTGGTCCTGTCTTTATGAATCAGTTTAGATTATATAGAGAGTAAACATTAAAAGCACAACACAACCGTCTACGCAAAAACGTATCGTTACGCAATTGAAGTTCGCTAGTTTGACGTTACATTTTAGTTCCGCAATACCGTGCGCGACGTCTAAACGATGCAATATTTTGGCTTGAAATTTTCATAATTTCATAAGAAAATATGCTCTTTCAGATGAAAATAAAAGTAAGATTTATGAAAAAATAAATGTAAAATATCACTTTAAACAAAATCCAACCTGTGTTTGGCATAAGCACGATGGCGTACATTAGTAAAAACTCTGCATTTTTGTACGAAACCAGATTTCCTTCAGTACTGTGTCCAGATTTTCTACTGGGAACAATAATTTTGTATTAGATAACATAGCATTTCATTTCATTTTCATGTCGAGGTTAACAATTACTTTACACTTTTCGTATATCAAAATACGTTTAATGATACACTATGGTTCCAGATATCGCCAAATATGGGGTTTTAACGACAATTTGCGTATCTAGTAATGGCAGAAAAATAATCAAATACATAAATACGCGTCTATAATCCTGAATATAAGGGATTGTCGACATATATATTACGTTGTCTTAGAAGTGGTTCATTATAAATTGACATGCAACTATAGCGTATTTAAAGCTTATTGACTGTCAAAAAGTATGAACTTGTTCTATTTGCAATGCTATGAACAGGTACTTCTAAGACAGTTAAGTAATCATGCTTATAAATTCGGACAAGGTTTTACTAGATCATTGGACATAAAATGAAATGTTTTGATATAGAAGATAGTGGTTCTATATTCGAAAACTGGTCTAATTTGAAAGCTATTGCAGACAACAGAATGAATGTAAGTTAAGATAAAATTTGTGAAAAATGTAGAACTGAACACATTGAGGTTAAAGGATAAAATTGGGATTACCAATATTTTCTTCTTGTACCTTAATGTTTTGCAAGACTTTTCTACCAGAAAGTCAAAACCAGGCCTTGTTTGGGAAAGGGTTAAGGATTACTTCTGTAAAGATGGACTTCGATTTTTGAGTGTATGTATAGCGAGATATGTATTCACTCCTTCCAAACACGACAATATTTAAGACTTTGCCGAAGTGAAAAGACATGCAAATGACAACTGATCTATGTCAAAAGCGGGAGTATGGTATTGTATATGTATATCAGGAAATATTGAGGGGCCGTTATCAGTTTTTTCTTCGATTCCGCCAATGCTTTCTTAACATTTTTCTACTAGGGTCGTAGAAATTATTTTTATGGGGAAATGGTTTACCTTTTGTGAGAGGACATAGATTGTACCAAATGACAATTATTTTGTTACTAGACAGCTAAATTATAGACGATTCCTCTAATTGAAAAGATTTCCAGACGACAAAGTAATATATACTGAAACAAAAAAGAAACGCAACTTCATTTTCAATTCCTTCTTACGCAAAGACATCAAATCAGATTAAAACAAAACTTAATACATTTAAAGCAATAACATTTCACCTTGTAAAGTTCACAAAATCTTGTTGGTAGTCAATTTCATTAGTAAGAAAACACCCAGTTCAAACCAAGCGTCAACACAATACGACAAAAAAATTGGACGGAGGTCGAAAAAAACAATCTGTTTCGTTCAATTTTGTCCGATATTTGAATGTTGTGAAGTCCATACGTGTTATTAGCGGTCATCGTTGCAGTCTTAAACCTATCCCGTAGGTGGGGTTAACGTGATTATTCGGACCTGCCTTGACGTCATATCTCTTGCACATCTGCCTCGTGCTCAATCGGTTGTGATCCAATTGAGAGCCAACAACGTATACAGTCAAAAAAGTGTCGATTTTTTGCCCCATCAATGTCTTTCGACAACATTTTGAACCTTTTCCACCAACAACATCTGTACTGCAGTTAGGCGCTGGTTTTGGCATAGCCTTGCTATGCGTAGCGTAGTGAAGAGTGTGTGCACGCTTTGGTGTCTTCTTTGTCTATGTTCTAGCTTGTGTTTGATGAAAATTTGTTTTGATAGTAGTCATCTAGAAAACACGGCAGGGGATAATCAGTTTTTAACAATTTACCATGTATCACGTGATGAATGTACGACATCTGAAGAAAATGGCACTGTATTTATGCGTATGCATGCAGGTATATCAAAAATGTACCCAACAGCCATTAAAAACATATTTTGTCGAAAATATTATGAAAAATTGGGGTTGCGTATCTTTTTTGTTCTAGTATATAAACCGAATCATGACGTTTTGATTAAAAGGGTGTTGCTATAAAATGTAGTCATAAAATACGATTTGCTGAAACGTGACCCAGGAACTATTACTTTGCAAAAAAAATCTTAATCCATTACTGCATAGTGACGCCTTTTGACTCCTTTATAAGAAACACGGTGGGTAGCCCACGTGACTTTTTGGAAGCGTTCACACCGAAAAAATCGTCCGCTTCAAGGTATGTTTTGTTTAATTTCTCAGCTTATACTCTATTGATTTTGACGAGATAATGTGCACGGAACGCGCCTTTGAGAGGACAATTCCCGTTTGTAACTCACTCTGCTCCGAATCCCGTGGTTTCTCCAAACATTCAAGCGAAAGTTTTTTCGGTACATGTGAACGCTTCCAACTTTCGTTTAACACTTCAAAAAAGTATGGCTCGAATGTTTGAAGAAACCACTAAATTTGGAGCAGAGTGAGTTAGAGCGGGGAATAGCCCTCTCAAAGGCGCGTTCCGTGCATTTTATCTCATCAAAATCAATTAAGTATAAGCTGAGAAATTAAACAAAACATAAACTGAAGCGGACGATTTTTTCGGTGTGAACGCTTCCCAATAGTCACGTGGGTTACCCACCGTGTAAGAAAGGACCAGAGAAAACATTGTGGAAAATGAAGAAATTGCTTATGACAAGCAATTTCTTCATTTCCCACAATGTTTTTAACCAAAAATAGAAAGATTTTTAAAATTTCATCAACTTAAAATTGTCTTCTGTATCATCTTTGAATTTGGACTAGTTTAAAATCTTATCGTCTGGTAATGGGTTAACCTGCAACGGTCATCCAGACGCCACTTTTCTGATGGACGCGATCTTTACACATAAATTAACCATTGTAAAGAAAAGGCATCACAAATGGTTTTAAAGTGTCCGATGATTGGCAAGATTAAAGTCTTGTGCCGAAAGAACACCTTACTATTAACCAAATATCAAAGTTTCTACAATTTTCCAACATTAGAAGTGTTTTTATTTCGTCTTTTAAATTGGATATTTTGGTTTTTTCCGATCTTTGCCGAAGAAAATACGCTAAACTTCCGACTTGAAATCATGACGTCGTACTGGCCACTGAATGTTAAAACAGTCAAAGAATAGGTCGTCAGTGAATTAAGGAATGTGCCAAAGAACGGTTTAAGTTTGTCTGTATTACTCTTACGATCGAGAAATGGATAAAAACTGAGACTTCGCTATATGACAGAAAAGTCGAACACATTATATTTGTCAGACACCTCATGCTCTAGATTGGGGGCGGAGTCAAGCCATTGATGACGTCAATCCGTGGCAATTTTACGGAAATTGTCGGTCTTTATTTTCTCGAAAATCCGTTTTTCAACGATGTAAAGAAAAGCAAATAAAACTTTTAAAACAACCGAGTTTGGCGGATCTTTTAGAAAACACGTTAATTTAATGATTTTCTTCCAATATACAGTGCAATAAACTGCCAAGCTTGGTAGCCTTTAATAATCAATGATGACTTTTATTTATCAATCCGATTTAGATCACTAAAACCTGGAAACAGAGATTAGCGGCGCGGAGTCCTCGAATCTGTTCCTGGTACAAAACAGATGTCAAATTAGCCGCGACGCGAGAAAATCGGTCTTCGGGAGTTTTGACCAGATCCGACACAAATGAGGTTGTACAGCCGCAGAAAGTGATTAGAGTCACGAAATTTCTAACATGGGAAGAAGAAGAACTAAACATTCTCACCAGCGAAAACACAGACGCTGATCAGATTCGCGGTTACCGCGAAGCTGATCTGCGTCTTTGTTTTCGCTTATGCTAAATTACGCTTTTCTCGCGTCGCAGCTCAAATAATGAATGCATCAATGGTGTCCGAGATTTTTTATTGACTTTACTGAGTATACCGGTGTTTATACCAATTTTAATGTAAAAGCTTGATTTAGACAACCAACGAACGTGTATAATGTAGACAAATGAGAAAGACGTTTTTGGTCAATTATTTCTGATCTTTTCAGACGGGAATCTATCCTGCAAATGTACATGCAGACATCGAGAAATGCACAAATGGTGTTTCTATCAATCCAAATTTGTATCACTAAAACTTTGAAATTTAGAACTCCAACGCGGAGTCCCCGAAGTCATTTGATATACGTGTAAATGTAGACTGATTAGAAAGGCGTTTTTGTCAATTAATTCTGATGGATGCGGTCTTTGCCGACAGAAATTGGGTTTGGTAGGAAACAGATGCCAAATAATGCACTAATATGGGTGCATTAATTTGGTACATAAAGTTTACTATATGTATTATAAATGGTTTAATCCCATTTCGTCTACTCCCAATTCGTCTACTCCCAATTCGTCTACTATTTTTGACAAAAGTCCCATTTCGTCTACTCTTCTATACTTTGTATATCAATATGATATCACATGATTTTTATCAAAATGTTTGCATTTTTATTTTATTTTTTAATATATTGACTTAATTTCATATCTTAAAACAAAAATTGATGTTGTTAATTGATAATTTGACATGAAAGTAGACGAGTTGGGACAGTAGACGAATTGGGACTCAAGGCACTGAAAAGACAGTAGACGAAATGGGAGTAGACCAATTGGGATGTTACCTTATAAATTCCCTTCCAGTATATTGAAGTTATTTCTGGTGAAAAACGGATGTCAGAAATAAGTTGAAATACTGTATCAATGATGTCCAATTGATACTGCCTGTTTGCCGTAATATACCAAATGGAATGTATAAACTTGGTAAGGACAATTAACACATACTTGTGATGTATACGAATTTGAAAGACGTTTTTGCCAATTGTTTCTGACGGAAGCGGGCTTTCCAGATGGCAATCGACCCTTGTAAAGCACAGACATCAAAATTGCACGAAAAATGTCCAATAAGTAATTTTGGATTGATCCAAAATTAGATCAGTAAGACTGGGGTACCCTTGTAACTTGCTACAACTCGGGTGTCACCGTAGTTGACAAATGTACTTGTAAGATGGGGACAGATAAGTAATACGTGTTTGTTAATTATATCTGATCGATGCGGTCTTCGCAGACAGAAATCGCGCTTCGTAGATAACAGATGTTGAATAATGTACTAATAGGTGTCCATAAATTGGTATTGAGTCCTTCATGGTTTGCCAATGAAAGCTGATGAAAATGAAATGAATAGACAATAGACAAATGAAGGGGAAATAAATTATTTTTGCCATTCGGTTAGACTTTAACTGTAGACAACAGATGTCAAATGATACCTCAATAACGTCCAAAAATTGATATTGACCAATATCAAGTTTATCCAAAATTGGGTGTAAAAATGCTGTAAATGTAATCGAGGTATGTGTATGATGTAGACGATTTATTATTAGGCTTTTGTCTTTTTTTTCTAATAGATGCGATATTTGCAGACAAAAACCAGATGTCAAGTAATGCACTTAGATGTTTCCATAAATTAGACAAGACTCTATTTTAGTTTTGTGTGCAAAGTTTTCGCAAATAATACATGTATGATTGAATAGAAAAAGGAGGTAAAATAATGTACTATGCATTCTGTTAGATTCCCTTCCATTAGACTATTTTTTCTTCTTGTTAAAAACAGATGTCAACAATGCATTAACGATGTCTTACAATGATATTGACAATTATCGAGTATATTTCACATCAAATGTTAAAACTTGGTAAAGACAAGCATGATGTAAACTGTTAAGGTATACAATTCATCATTAAAATATCACTTTCTAATAATACGAAATGCATCAAATTACACACAGTTGTAAATATACTTCACGTGAATTGAATCACCGTACCGGATTTCAAATTTATGCTTCAAGGAGAAAATAATTAACAAAGTAATATTATTTTACTCCATATTCATATGCAAGGGAGGTAATTTTGAACATTTTTGTCAAATATTTCCATAGTTATGCATTGATTCAAAATTCTAAACCGTTCAAAATGATTGAGTTTGTATTTGGAATGGACATGTGTCACATTTTAGGAATTACTGGCACTTTTCAAATTTCGCCTCTGGCTCTTTGGTGCTAATGATGGGTTGTATACGTTAAGAAATACGTTTTGTCAATTATTTCTGGTGATGTAAACTTTGCAGACAAAAACCCCTGTAAAGTAAAGGCATATCACAAATGCACAAGTGGTGTCCAACAATTGATAATGACTTTTATTTATCAATCTCATTTATATCACCAAGGCTTCGAAACAAGGAACGCCAGCGCAGAGCCCCCGAAGGCATGTATTGTACGTGTAGATGAAGAAATTTGAAATACTTTTTTTGTCAATTATTTCTGATGGATCCGTTCTTTGTAGACAGAAATTGCGCAGGCCAGATAACAGATGTCAATTTATGCACTAATATGTGCTCATATATTTGGTTTCGACTGTTTCGACTTTTTCTTAATTTGTTATAGAAAATAGCTGCATATTTAGATGTATAGACAAATGAAGAGGGTGTAACTATACAATTCTTTTCATTAACCCTATTCTGGTCTGTGACTTAAACTTACGTTAAAGGTCAATTGGGGTCCACTGGACCCCATTACAAAAATGCATGCAAAATGCAAATAGTGTGTCAATTTGAATTGTTAAATTACATTGTTTTATTAGCTTACCTTAGCAAAAAGTGCCGAAGATAATGTACTGTCATCGTACACTGTCATTTGTCTGTCTGTCTGTCTGTCCATCTGTCCACCTACCCGTCTGTTCAAAATTACAAAAAAGTCATTTTCTCCCAAACCACAAGGCCTATAGTCTTGAAAGGATGGGTTGCAACAAGGGCTCAAAAATAGATTTTCTTTAAGATCTGTGCATTGACGGGGTTACATAATATCATTAATTTGTATGTGTAAAATTCTGAAGAGGGCTTATTTTTGGAGATAATGGCTAACAAAGTAGGTGGGGTAAATTGACACGAGAAGCAAATTTTTACTTTGAAGTTGAAAAACTGTTTCTGTATAGATCAGATCAAGATGAAATTTCGCATGTACATTTAATAGACCAAGGATAATACATTTTAGAAATCATTATTCATATATATCAGTTTGTTGATTTTCTGTATTCGTTCTTCTGTCAATCTCAGATTTTGCTTATTTTTGATGTACCAACTTTACGAAACTATCTCTATACCATTTAGGTAAGTAAAACACCAGTTCAAACACAACATATTTTAATAATGTGTACAACAGAGTACATTCCTAGTTCAGTTAAAATGGAAAAATATCGTCATTTCTTCAATATTGCCTATATAATTCTATATGGGGTCCAGCGGACCCCAACTGGAGTCCAATGAACCCCAAGCTTCTTTTTGGCTATAGTATGAAAACCCTTCAGTGTACATGGAAAATATTTTGTGCCAAGAACCATCGATAGACTGGTATAGATTACCTAAAATATAAATGCTGTAGCTTTTTAAATGACACCGTAGATATACCCGAAATACCCCTTGGGGTCCAATGGACCCCAAAAGTCCGGAATAGGGTTAAACTCCAAGGACCATCTGTGTGGAGTCCCCGAAGTCATTTAATGAGCAGGTTGATGTAGACAGATTAGAAAGACGTTTTTATCAATTACAATACAATACAATACAAAACATTTTATTTGCTATATAATATACAATTTGTACACATAGCAAAATAACAAAAACATGAAAAACATTTGCCAACATGATGTAGGAGAAAAGAAAAGTGAAGAAGTATGGATATTAGTTATTAATTCTACTAAGTTCTTGTTCCCGTGATTGATTTGCCTCGTAAATAAACTTTGCCAAATTAAAAATTATTTTCGGGTTGTCAGATGACATCAAACATTCAAAGGATGGGTTGCAATAAGGGGTCAAAAAATAGATTTTCTTTAAATTTCGTGGATTGATAGGGTTACATAATATCTTTAATTTGTATGTGTAAAAAATCTGGTTTCGGCTTATTTTTTGAGATATGGGTAAATAAAGTGGGTGGGGTAAGATGGACTGAAACACAGTAGGGGTTATTCTAAGTCGCTTATCTTTCTTGTTTTTAGCCCCAGATGCGTGACAATTTGTATGCGTGTCTTGTGATATATGCGTTAAACATTAATAGGCTTTTATTTGATATTCCATGCATATTTTTTCCGTAATACTCATTCTTCTTTCTTTCGAAGAATTTCGCGATTTTTTACCGACCAACTTTACCAAACTATCTCCACACGTTTTATTTGAAACTCGATTTCTATGAAACTTTACAGATGTATTGTCCATATATTAATGTAACTTTGTGTGAAATTTGAAAGAAAAGCGTTGGTCCGTTCTTGAGATATTTGACCTTGACCTTCAAAATGACTTCAAAACTGGGGAAATGCCAAAATGTGATAGTTAAAGCGCCAATTTTATTCATATGGATTGGAAGCATGGTTTCTTTTTATTGTTCCTAATGAGTTTCATAGCAATATTTACTTTTTTGTATCGTACAACCCATTCGGAAGAATGGGAAAGAAAAGAAATTCCTTTTACTTCTCAGTTTTCTTATCAAACTAAATATTGCATATGAAACATGTCTACGCGGAAAGCGCTGTGATTAATATTACTACCACGGGTGAGTGAAATTAAATATTAGCATTATGTTAAGATTGCCAAAGCCTTATAGATCTATGCAACTACATTGTATTTATGAATTGTTTAGGAGTTTATATTCACTCATCTCATGATGGACAAGAATTATCAATTTGCTAGGAGAAAACTAATCATTTTCAGATTGTATTTCTTATATGGTTATGAAGAAGACGCATTGTGAATGATTTTACTAAATGCCCAAATGTGCTTAAAATTAATTAACTTAAGCTAAATATCTTTATAACGTTATATAATATCAACAAAAAGAAAATAATGTTAAATGTATAGACAGGCCTTAAACAAATATCTGTCTATCAATGATTTCATTAGATGAAATGACCGGGTAACTCTGAGAGGTGACCAAGTTTATTATATTGAGTATATCACTTTTAACAGTAAAATCATACAATAAAAACCCAATCATGTGTGAAATGCAGTCTTTTATAAATGGGCTGTCACGAGCCATTCAACCCTAACCATTTCCCCAACAATGCGTAGTTTTAACGGACATTCACGAATTTGATGTTATTTTGAAGGTCAAGGTCAAATATCTCAACAACGGGCCACCGCTTTTCTTTCAAATTTCAGGCAAAGTTATATTGATATCTGGATAATACATCTGTAAAGTTTCATAGAAATCGAGTTTCAAATAAAACGTGTGGAGATAGTTTGGTAAAGTTGGTCGTTAAAAAATCGCGAAATTCTTCGAAAGAAAGAAGAATGAGTATTACGGAAAAAATATGCATGGAATATCAAAAAAAAGCCTATTAATATTTAACGCATATATCACAAGACACGCATACAAATTGTCACGCATCTGGGGCTAAAAACAAGAAAGATAAGCGACTTAGAATAACCCCTACTGTGTTTCAGTCCATCTTACCCCACCCACTTTATTTACCCATATCTCAAAAAATAAGCCGAAACCAGATTTTTTACACATACAAATTAAAGATATTATGTAACCCTATCATTCCACAAAATTTAAAGAAAATCTATTTTTTGACCCCTTATTGCAACCCATCCTTTAAAGATATTAGGCCGTCTACAGAAATAAGGTTTAAAATATCTGATACGGATGTCACGGTAGAAGGTGCAAACAAACAAAAATTGAAAATCTGTTTCAGGTGTTTTTTGATTACAAAGCTTGCAAATCCTTTCTGAATGTGGGATATTATTGTGTCTGCCCTTTTCTATTTCTAAATCATGTGATGAAGTTCTGAAACGAGAAAGCGCGCATCTATATTTTTTATTTGAAATGAGGTTAAGATAAGGTTCTTGTCTGAATGAATGTTTAAAGATACAATAATAGCTTAATCGTGAGGAGTTGTTTATTTCTGAGTACCATGATTGATAATATTGATCATATATGCGTTGTTTTATTATCTCAAAATTAATTAGTTCAAGTGTTTGATTTATCCATAAGTCGTTAAGACCAAGTGAATTTAAAAGTCGTTTGAGATGATATGCCCAGTTTAATTGATTGTAGGTTTGGTCATTTTTTGCATCATCTCTTTGCATCAAGTAAACCTGTTTGACTAAACTATTTGTTGGTAAATTAAGGATTTTTTTCCAATAACGTATCATGTTACATTTACGAATTATAAAAAGTGGTACTCTACCAAATTCTCCATAATACCCCCCTCACACATAGCTCGCGACCTTACTGCGACCTGAAAACTAGTAAAATAGCATTTTTCTTTCGAAATTCGCTTGCTTTTCTTTCAAATTTCCAAATTTCTCTCGCCGACGGTCCGGGGCTCCACAGTCTTGTGTTCTGTTTGTTTTTCTGTACGTCCTCGATACGACCCTTCTACGTCCATGGCGTTTCCACTGCGACTGTATTGCGTCCCTACGGCAACCCTACGGCGACCCCACGGCGATCATCGGCGACCCAGCTGCGACTGTGCTACGTCCTTTGCGTTCTTACGGCGACTCTACGGCGACTATTGCGTTTGTCCGGCGACTGTTCTGCGACTGTAAGACGACACTACTACGTCCTTGCTACGTCTATGAAAATAATACTTTTTTCAAGTAAATATCATTTTGAGTCTGACCTTCAACGAGTGAAGGCGTATATTTAATTAGTTTGAAGTTAAATAATTTATACTGAACAAAAGTGAAAACGCTACACTGCAAGATTTCTTATTTCTGGAAAAGTATATATCGAACTAATAGCATGAAATATATTTTGACGTTCTTTCCCAGGCTTTCAGCAATCGTTTTGTCGAAATTTCATTGCCTTGTTTCCTTTATTGTCAGAGTTACAGCCCTTGATACGCTTAGAGCTAATTTCATATAATGCCGCATATGCGCATGCGCAGAAAACCCTTCATATTTTTTCGGAATTGGTCATATCCGGATTGCCAAAAAACATTTAAAATCTCACTTATCTCTCGTAGCAAGCTCTAAAATCAAGGTCTTATCTGTCAATTTTGCGAATTACCTCCCTTTGATATAAACAAATAGGGAACTTAAATGTTTGATAGTCACAAATTTATCACGGTTTTCGATTGATTTTTTTTGCAACATCAAGTAGGCCTTACAGGGGATTTTTGAACCCTTCCTCGACTAGGATTGTTCCCAGATGTCCATGCAACTGCGACTTCAATTTCCTATGGAGATTACGTTGTAAAATTATCAAGCTTTGGAACATAATGAAATATCTGCTTTTCAATCATCATTTTCTAAACCCTGCAACAATTTTATGCAAACTTCTTTACATTTCCTGACTGGTAACTTGTCGAACTACCATTCCGTGCAGTTCGGCATGGTTTGCATTCTTCTGCTTGGATTTCTGAAGGTTCAAATTGTGTAAAATTTCCGTTCAAAAAGTACATCTGAAAAACGGACCCCTGTCACAATAAAAGGGTCCGTTTTTCATCCCCGTAATTAAGATCCACAAAACGTTTAGTGTATGGAACAACCAAGTCAATGAACAATTCGAAACACTGTCGTTTGATTTTTTACTTGTTGTATTTAGAAGAAATATGACAAGCATTGTAAGTGTAGCGTTTTCACTTTTTTCAGTATATTATTCCAAAGATGAGAGGCGGACGAGGCAAACGAGCGGGGCCTCTAAAGTGCTACAAGTTGACCCAATCGCGAATTCAGATTAATTAAATAATCAATAAAGTTGGCCTATATACCAAATGGAAAAATTTTATACTGATCCAAATTCAAAGATTTTTGCATACGTCATTTTCAGGTGAATGAATTATTACATTTTTTGTATTTTTTGATAGACAATGTAGTGTGAAATGAGCAATTTCTTGTAATTTCATCGGCGACTCTGCGGCGTCCTTAGTGCGAGTGTACAACGTCTATTGCGTTCTTATTACGTCCTTACTACGATGCTGCTGCGACTATGGCGACTCTACTGAGACCCCACGACGACCCAACCAGGACGTAGTAAGAACGCAGAGGTTCTGCGACTGTTTTGTGCATGTTCAAAATAGTCGCCGACGGTCTGCGACCTTGTGCGTCCTTGGGGTCCTTGCTACGACCTCGCTGCGTCCCTGCTGCGTCTATGGCGACTGTGCTGCGTCCTGGGTCGTAGCAAGGTCGCAGTAAGGACGCAGTAAGGTCGCGAGGTATGTGTGAGGGGGGTATAAATGCTAGATAAATTTGTAGACTTTCTCACTGATAGAATACTACGAAGAAACTTTGTTTGAACTTGTTCAACATCTGTGCCTGTGCTGTAAGACCAAATTTCTGAAGCATAGTGCATTACTGGTAAAACCAAGGAATCGAACAATTCGCATTTCTTTTCTACACTAAAATCAAATGTATTAAATGTAGATAAAATACCGTATAAAGATTTAGCTCCGTTTTCAGCTAGTTTTTGTTGTGATCTTAGCCAGTTTCCATTCTTAAATAAATAAACTCCTAGGTATTTAAAACTAGATACAATTTCAAGATTGCGATCATATAAATAAAAATCGTATGTTGTTGGTATTCTACTTTTTTCAAATATCATGATTTTTGTTTTATCTGTATTTATTTTCAATTGCCATTTATTACAGTACGTTTCAATGTCTTTAAGCAAAGATTGAAGTTTAATTGGCGACGTTGAGAAAAGTGCCTGATCATCTGCGAATAAAAGTAGGAAGAGTTGTAACTGACCAATGGTGAAAATATCATCGACGTTATTATCTAAGTTGACGTTTTGTATTATGTCATTTACGAACATGATGAAAAGTAAGCTGGAGTTCGAGTCTCCCTGTTTGACCCCACAAAATGAGTCGATAGGAGAAGATATTTGATCATTGAGTTTTACAGCGCACTTTACGCATGCATACATTGCTTTAAGAGCATTGACTAATTTAGAGCTTATGCCTTGACATATTAATTTTTGCCATAGTAAAGTGCGATTTATTTTGTCGAAACATTTTTCATAATCTATGAAGACAGTGTATAGTTTTTTATTAGAACTTATTGTTTTTGCAATTATTGAATGAAGTATGTAAATACAATCAATAGTACTTTTATTTTTTTGATAACCAAACTGGTTGTCAGATATGTTATTATGTTTTTCATTCCACTTCATTAATCGATTATATAACAATTGTGAATAAACTTTTGACAGAATACTGTTCAGTGTTATACCTCTATAATTTTTGGGATTAGACGAGTCACCTCCCTTGTGTATCGGTACAATATAGCCTATTGCCCAATTTTCTGGATAGATTGAATTTTCATACAAATTATTAAAAATCTCTAAGAACACAGTTTTAAGAATTTGATACGATGATTTGATTATTTCTGCCGAGATGTTATCAGGACCACATGCTTTTCCATTACTTTGACTGAAAATTGCTGCCTCTATCTCCTCCGCAGTAAAAGGTGCATCTAGATCTGGATCGACAATGAATGGATCGTTATTTTGGTTCTCTGGTGTATGGTTTGTTATGTTCGAATCTGAGAGTAAACTCTTAAAGTGCTCATAGAAATCATCTATATTTATTTCATCTACACTGTTGTTTGAGAATGGTTTATGAATTTTGTGAAGATTTTTCCAAAACTTTCGTGGTTCCGATTTTGCAATTCGTTCTAATTGAAGCGCTTCCTTTTTGAAGTATTTCTTTTTTTCTCTTTTTTTGGTATTATTATATTTATTTTTTGCTTTTATATATAAACGCCTATTTAATTCTGTATTTTCCTTTTCAAACTGAACTTTTTTGTCTTTGAAATTAAGTTTTGCTGTTTTGCATGCTTCATTGAACCATTTTGCATGTATATTTGTATGTTTAGAAGCATTACTTGAAAATTGTTTTTCAAAAATCGCTTTAGAATTTTTAGATAAAAAGGATGTTATGAAATTTAATTTATCTTCCGTGCTATCAGAACTTGATAAGTCAATGTTAAGCTGGTCAAGATTCTTGTTTAACAATTCATGAAATGACGATATTTTACTTTCATCAAATACAATCTTTTTGACAAACTTATTTTCTTTACATTTCTTTTTTACTTTAAACGATTTTTTATGTAAAGCAAATTAATTCTGATGGATGCGGTCTTCGCAGACAGAAATTCCGCTTGGTACATATCAGATGTCAAATAATGCACTAATGTGTGTCTACAAATTGGTATAGACTATTTTGTTGTGTAATGGTGATGTGTAAAGATGTTGCAAAGTAGATGAATAGAAATATGAAGGAGTTAAACATGTAATTAGTTTAGTTAGACTGAATTTGTCTTATGTAGGATGCATATGTCAAACGATGAACTAATGATGTCCAGAATTTGATACACCAAGTATATTATTATTATTAAGTAAATCCCAAAATCAATGTAGAAACTTGGTCAAGAAAAACAACGCTAATGATGCATATGGTTAAGAAAGGCGTGTTTGTCAATTATTTCTGATAGATGCGGTCTTTGCAGACAGAAAATGTGCTTGTTAGATAACAGATGTCAAATAATGCACTAATTTGTGTCCATAAATTGTCTTTGACTCTTTCAAAACAAGATACGTACAGCGGTGAACATGTAATCTAATTTTAGAAAAAAATGAAACATACGATTAGTAAATTAGTTAGAAATTACTGAAATTGTTCACAGACGTCAAATAAAGCGGTATGGTGTTCATAAATAAGTATAGATTCTATAATAATTTGTTGTGGCAAGCAACATAAAAAAGGTTTTTGAAATGAAACCAATGACAAATTTTGTAGATCTACGTATAACGCCCAAACGTTTTTTCATATTGAAAATGTGGTTAAAATGTTCTTTCTTCTCATTCATTTTTTTATTGTTGTTCAAAATCTTTAATAGGGACCTTCAGCGAGTAAAATCAGATTTCAGAATAGTATATGCATTAAATTATATATGTATTAAAGATGATTTTTTTTTCAGGTAGGTCTATAATGTGTCGTTAATTTTATTATTCCAATGAAGAGTGTTTGTATTACAGGTCCAATAAATATGAAAATGAACTTCTGTACATGACTGCGATTCAAATTAGGAGATTATCAGATTCACGAATGATTCAATAATTATTGTCTTAGAATGGATTTATGGCTGTTTAGATATTTCAACTGGTTTTTAGCGATAAGCAAATCCTTGAATTCGAAGTCACCGTATGAGGTAAAGATGTCCCTTTTTTTGACATAAACAGGTTCGCGATATATTCAAGTCAAGTTATAGCCTTAGAACTCTTTTCCGACACGACAACATGTTATGTTGGTCCAATTATTGAAGAAACTGCAAAAAATTTAACCAATTTTGATAAAGATTTGATTTGTGTGCTATATTGTGAAAAATATTGAATAAAAGTAGTAATTGAAGATAATTAGTATTTTCTTCTGTTTTCTATGTGATTCGTCAAGTTTGTTTCTATTAGGACCGTCAAAATAGGTCTTGTTTTGGAAACGGTTTAAAAGCACAACAAACATTATAATAATGTATCATTCTATAAATTCAGACTTACAGACGAGAATGCGTCTAGTACATAACCTTCTTTCACAAACATTTCTTTGTTTCAGCGTACAAAATATACAATATTTGGGAATATAATAAAATTGCAACAAACGAAGGAAAACAAATCATAATGAACATTCATTTTGTCGACTACAGCAGCTTTCACATTTTACCACAATGTTTCTGTCATTTAGGAAAGATTTAATAAACCTTCTATACAAGAAAGTGGTCTTAAATTGAAGTACAAATAAGCCCCTTCAAGTTGTTTATTAGAACTCTTTAAGAATATACGCTTTAATTAGACATCGAATTGCAGTTATCAACACTTAATTGAAGGAGGATTGTCTGATAGGTTAACCCTATTCCAAACGTTATACATGTATTTTACACCGTTCCATAAAAAGTAAAAAAGTAAAGGTGGTTTATAGTCTCAAATTTACGAACTAAGTCCATATTCGCGCGACTTTCACACTTTATTCCACGATCATCCAGCTTCAAATCGGCTGTTTACAGTCGGCGCCTGCGGCAGCCACAGCACATCGGCTTTCAACTCTCCCGTGTAACAATTTATATACCTGGGTGAAGAGGACCAACGTGGAGAAACCTTTTTGCTCAGAAAAATTCCCGTGACCTCGACGGGATTTGAACCCAGGACCTCTCGGTCCCTAAGCCCGCGTCCTACCACTAGACCACGGCGCCCCACAATAGTTAAAAGAGATGTACATGACGACTTAAAGTAAATGTGAAATATTTTGGTCTTTTTCAGTATGAACATTGTTGGGAAGGAAAAATACTATTCACACGCATTTTTTTATTTACTCCAATGTTTTCCAAAATTGTTTTGAAGAGGAAACACCCATCATTATAAAGGAATGGTATGATAACCTATTGCATGTATGAGTCCTACGTGGACTTAAAATCATACCTCTGCATGTTTATCTGGATCCATGTTGGTCTCCAACATCATACTTGTACACCTTTTTTCAGGTTCCAGATTTTGTACAAACTGGTGTTTATTTGAATAAGTCAGACTTACTTTTCGTTCCAGCCAATTGACTGTGGTGGTAGTGTTGAAGTTCGGCTACTAAACTACGACTATTTGGACACTGGTAACACATCGAGTCTATGTTGTGACGTCAACAAAGATCCCGGATGTGACGCATGTGATCCGTCATTCGAAATATCATTGGCTGAGTTGAAAGGCTCTACGTAAGCGATTCATTGTTCATTGTTTGTAAAGATAAATCTTTGCATTTACATCGTACATACAAGCTATAATAAATGTTACCTTAATATTTGTCTTTTACCAAACACTTAAAACGACAACAAATAACTCGGTGGGTGACAATTTTTTAACTTACTTAGACTGCGTTATATTGGAATTCTCTTTTCGTAGAAGACAAATGATTAGAATTAATCTTAAAAAAAAAAATTATATAAGACAACTGCAATTTCGATTAAAACACGTATTATTTTATGCTTCGAGAAGATTTGTTATTTGTTATTGGTAATCGGAGAAAGGCCCACAGTATCAGTGAAACCACCATGTTAGAGCACACATTGTGTGTTTCATTCCTTTCACATAGTCTATAACATACCTTTTTAATATGGACCGACCAGAAATGTGATATCGACTACATATATTGTAAAAAGATATGATCAGAAGATATTTTAGTTGAAATAGCATGTAATTTTATTTGTTGCTATGTTACTAACAATTGACCAAACGCCAATCGACAGATCGCTCCGCCCAACATAGAATTTAAGACAAACAATGGGGGTGTGATCGTTAATAGGGAACGATTTTATCCAATAAATCGTGACGTAAATTCGGACAAACATAATAGTATATCGTAGGTGATGTTATAAAATCTCGTAACTACGGCTTGATTCAAGCCGTAGTTACGAGATTTTACAACAACGCCGACGGTTTATCAAAACATAACGGTAAACATAGGCTATTGTTAGCCCAAAATTCTTTGCCATTGACATGTTTTGATTGCCAGTCGATAAATCGATACAAGAACACGTGCAACGAAGAACAATTGGGACATGACATTTTTCTGATCGTCCATTGGCTAATCGATGTTTTTGATTGACAGTCGGCGTTTGGTCAATACTTCGGCTCTGACCCACCAACGTTCTCTTTACAGGTTGTCCAAAATCAACACCTCACAGACGATACAGTATAACAACACAAACCATATAGACTTTGTATCAACTACTGGTTCTACTGGCCGGCCTTTTTTCTTCGATTTCGTCAAGTTTAGCGTAAATATCATTTACTGATCGTAAACTCTCTAAATTGAACTAGATTATGTTCGACGACTATGGCTATATGTAAGCGCAAAGCCTTTTTGTGCATAACAATGTGCAGCCGTAATGTATTTTGTCTATCAAAAGATCTTCTGGTCATTTTATCGCATAACTCTTTTCCAAACGGTAATTCTTTGGAATGTATGAGTTTGAAAGTTGTAACATAAACATTTTTATTATACATTTGTGTTTACTGTGGCATAGAAAACATCAAAGGAAAACGGGAAAATGATGGTCATCAACATCTTCTGTTATCTTAAACTTTCCTAAACCTTTCGGATATGAGACATCAAAGCAAAGTCTTGTTTTGGAAAGGGTTGTTGATTACAGTAAGCGCCAGACAAAGCCGATTACGTTTTTTATCTATCATGTGTTTTTAACTACTTTTCGTCATTTTTCCTTTCAAGAAAAGCAGCAATTTACTTACAGTTGCATAATCTTAACTTAACCCTCTCCTAAACGACAATATTTTGGGTTGTTCCAAATTCAAAGATGTTGCAGACGACAATTTCAAGTGAATAAAATTTAAAATATTTGGACTCTTCGGGTAGAAAACATTGTGGGAAATAAAGAAATTGCTTGTAACAAGCAATTTCTTCATTTTCCACAATGTTTTCCAAAGCCATTACTTTGTAGGGAGTCAAAAAGAGTCATTGTGTGGGAATGGGTTTATGTTTCCTTAACAATGTCTGATATCTACTTAAATGACTTCTGTGGAAAAGTACAGTTTGTCAATCATCAAATGTTTTTGAATACTTTTCATTTCTTGTTTTTTGTTCTATCTACTTGTGGATTACGTGATTGCCAACTGCTGACTGGATAAAAAAAAACTTTCTAACTTGATACTTATTTTAGAGTTTGTAGGAAAAGAAAGACACGAGAAGGAGTAGTTTTTACACTCGGATTAAATGATACTTTGCTTAGAAGCATGCCTAAGTATGCGAGGGGTATCTGGAAAGGGCCTTTATGCATTCGAGACCAGCGTAATCCTGGTCGGCTTTAGTCATAGAGCAGTAAAACCCATGCTGTTTGAGTGAAAAAGTACTCCTTGATCTATTCTCAGACGACACATTTTTAGACTGGGCAAAATCAAAGATGTTTCAGACGACAATTTCAAGTGAATAAGATTTTACACAATTTGGTGCTTCTGGATAGAAAACATTGTGGGAAATAAAGAAATTGCTTCTCACAAGCAATTTCTTCATTTCCCACAATGGTGTCCTAAGTGTGTTTCGTGATGGCCGTCAAAAAGCGTCCATGTTTGGTAATGGGTTAACCAGATGCCTTACGCAAACTGGTCTGGACCCGTATTTGCTTCACATGTGTTAAGGACCTATTTTTCAGATCAAATCTATTACTTTTCTTTATACATTTCCTTCATTAACAGTCCAACTATTACCTTACCATTAAAGTACTCGACAACAGTATCCGGGTACTAGATGACGTCCGGTTTCGTGTCGGTCAAGGAGAGCCTTCCAGTTTTAATAAACAAACAAACTATACAGTTAGGACAGTGCAGGGTAATCATACAGAGTGAGTATACATATTTGTAAAGTTAAGGAAGGTAATTTGGAAAATGACTTAAGATACAACTCTTTGTGTAGTAAGAGCAACAAGAACATGAATGCACAGACATGTTCGATATAAAACCAAGATGGCACTTTTTTATCTGGAACAAGCTATAAATGTCAACCCGTTCCGTTGCCATGCACAATACAATGTATGAACAATGGTTTAAATACTATTGAAAACGAAAACAACGTTGCCTACAAGATTTTTTTTGTTTTTGCTTTTTATTGCAATTAATTGAAATATTCTGACACAACAATTCCCATATGTCGCTTGCCCACAGTCTTTTTGTCAATTGAATTTATTCTATCTTAATTTTCAGAATCAAGTTTGAGTACATCATCAAGTGCAAGACGTACTATTACGGATACTGCCAAGTGTACTGCAAACCGGTACCTAGACAATATACATGCGATAACAACGGACGACGAGTGTGTGAAGCAGGTAAGCAGTTACTACAACTTCTTGCGTGTACCTGTCACAGCATTTTTAAACTTAGTCCGGTTAAACCTTTCCCAAACAGCCAAATTTTAGGATGGTCTTATTCAAAATCTGATGCAGACCACAAAATGGATGTTAAAAAGGATACGATATGTGTACAAGATAGCATAGAAAATATTGAGGCAAAATGAGAAAATGCTGATCATCAGCATTTTCTTCTTTTGTCCCAATTTTTTCCCAACCCTCTTCTGTAAGGGACGTCAAAAAACGGTCTTGTTTGGGAAAGGGTTAAGATATTTTGGTAGACTTTGACAATATTTATCTATGAAAACATGACAATATCGAACACCTTATTGTTATAATAGATTCACTATTAAAGGGACATTTCATTCCCATTTCAATTTTTTAAAGTATGTCTTGATGCCAAGATTGGTTATTCTAATGAGTATAAATACTATTAGTTTTTTTTAAGTTGTTGCCAATAAGCGAGAAACAGAGTTGAGACATAATCGATAAATTGCATATAAATCCGAACTGTTGTCCACAATAATTTGTTCAATTTTAACACAAAAATATAAATTTCTCGTAAACGGCGCAATATTTTGGCTTGAAGTTTTCAGAATTTTCATAAGGAAATATGCTCTTTCAGATAAAAATAAAAGTAAAATTTATGACAAAAAATTCTGAAATGTCACTTTAAACGAGAATAATTTCAGTTGTTTTGATAAAGCAGTTCATCTGTAATTATTCTCGTTTATAGAGGAAAATAATTGACCCGGCAGAGTGACCTTAACTGTTCACAAAAGTGGAACAGTTTATTTCAAGTTTAGATGGGAATAGTTTGTAGTTAATTTACGTAAAAGCGTGCACTGTATCCGTTATAAAACATTGTGCCGCCATGTGAAAATAAGATTTTATCTAATCTAGTCAAATAAAAGTGTTAAGCTACCGTGGTCCGTTTGGATCGAAATTTTCAGTAAAGCTAATCATTAAAATAGGCGTAATCTCCAAAAATGAAAATATCTAAATACAGTTCACATCCTGGTCATACCGTACAGATGGCACAGGCTGACAAGGATCGGCATTTTTGCATATTCAGTTCATCAATTACTATTTTAAGATGACGCGACAAATGTATGCACGTGCAAATACTGTTAAGTCGTTGAATAATATAAGTATTTGCTGTAAATAGCGAAGCATGCGAAGTGTACGGCAAATCACGAGGGGTTCCGGCACACCTATCACCCCTGGACGATAAGTCTGTTGACCTTTCCGCTTGGTCTGCTCTGCCGGGTCAAATCTCGCCGTCTATAATAGTGAATCTATTATAAACCGAAGTGACCGTGCGCTGTGAATATTTATAAACAAACGTAATCGTCTGCAATATTGATAATAATGAACGCAAGTTTACTTCGGTTAAACAATACCATCATTATTCTGCATGTGATATTTTGAATTTTGCAGGTGTCATGAAAATAAAGAATGACATTTCCCTTGTTTACATTTTTAGAATTTGTAATCATGCGCCAGTATGCCGTAACATGACCATGAATACAGGCCCGTAGGAACAGGGGGGAGGGGCTAGGGGGGCTTAGCCCCCCCCCCCCAAAGTTGGCCAAAAATGCCAAATTTTCCTTTTGTCACACTGAAAACTTTGGAAATACCAAATTAGCCCCCCCCCCAATATTCAGACACTGAGGCTTTAGCCCCCTCAATATGAAATTGCTTCCTACGGGCCTGGAATTTGTGTATACATGTCAAATCACAATGCACCTTCTTATAGCACAATTATTGTTGTACTTAAAAGGTAATAAAATTGTATACAAAGGTCTTGCTATTTGTTTGTTTCTGAACTATGACAGGAACTGCAAGTATTATAATTTCGCTCACCTGGTTGGGGTCAATAACAATACGATTCAATTTATTTTCTGACAGAAACCTATATGGACCATTGATTATTTATGATAGCAGATTTTTTTAACAATTAAATATTTTAACTATAATGTCTTAGGATGGACTGGACCTAACTGCACAGACCACAAAACTAGTCCCGCTTGCAAGAATGCCACGTGCAAAAATGGCGCCACCTGCATAGAAATAGCCACAAATACGACGAGTTGCTTTTGTGCACCCATGTTTACAGGTATGTATGCCAAATATTTTCTTCCTCTGAAAAATAATATTGTGCGGCCGAATTGAGTGATTCTGAATATTTCAATAAATGAATAAAGTTTTACACGATTTAAAGTGAAATTGGTGTGTCCATACAGCAGGATGAATATCAATGAAATCATTCTTTTGCGTGAATATGATAGTATGTGTAATACTTGACCTTATCATTTGTATGAAAACTGTTGTGTTTTACGACTATGTACAACCAGTACTTGTCTAATAAAATGTTCTTCTACTTTCTTAAAAAAATCGGTCATCCAAAAGTGCTAGAATGATTTGGCGCCCTTTCAACTGTTCCATCAGAAAAGTAAATGACTAGCGATTTTACGATAAGTAGACGATTGTAATTTCCTGTATTTCTAGACAGCTTACAACTTAACACTGACAAATCGAATTGTCTGGAAAGAAATTGGAAATGCAAGACCTTAAGTGATAGAGAACAGACGGAAACGAGCGAAAAACTACCAGAATTAAGATGATAGAATGGAATTAGACATTTTGTTTAAAATTTCATTAGCTGTCGGCCCTGCTTAGCTTACCATTTTCAATATTAATTGTCTTCTTCGCAAGCCAAGATTTCCCCGGAAAAGTGGAGTTAGATTCCTTGGTTTGCGAAGATGATAAGATGTTTAAGTTTGTACTTCCTATAGATGAAATATGGTTATCAAAATTCCCCTTCCATAGAAATATAATTTTGGGACCCATTTAAACAACTCAACACTTTTGGGTATTTGGAATATTTTAGATTTATAATACATCCCATTGCTTATTTGCAGTGTTCGCATAATTAAGGTCATGTCTGTTTCATATACTCATCTTCCCTGCATATGTCCCTCATCTTTGTTTTGGATAACAGTAAATGTTCGACTAACAAATACTCGTATATATCGAGATAAAGGTCATCGGCAGTATTATAATGATTTAAATGAGTTTGTCGTAATGTTATGTCTTCAATATAAGTTGGTTATCGAAAGTGCTACAATATTTTTGCGCCTTTTCAACAGTTCCATCAGATAACTAAATGTCTACATGTCTAGCGATTTTACGATAAGTAGAAGATTGTAATCTTCTGTGTCTCTAGACTGCTTACCATTTAACCCTTTCCCAAACAACAAAATTTTAGGGTGATCCACTTCAAAAACTGCCACAAATGACAAAATGGATGATATTAAAGATAGAATTTGTGTAAAATTTGGCATAGAAAATATTGAGACAAAAGGAGAAACTGCTGGTTATCAGCAGTTTCTTCTTTTGTTTCAATGTTTTCCCAAGTAATTTCTATCAGGGGCGTCAAAAGCAGGTCTTGTTTGGGAAAGGGTTAACCCTTGTCCTGATGGCTAAATATTACTCAATCATTTGCACTATTTTTGGGTCGAAAGCAGGCAGTGTATGCTAAGATTAGACTGCACGTTCATACAGACTGATCATAGTCTATATTGCCTGCCAAAACCGTGCTAACAACAGAAATGTGAAGTGAATTGCATGAGAAGTGTTATTGTTTGACCAAATTTACCTGAGACTCATCGTTTTCCGTAAGCGTATTCCGGCATTCATCGGCGTATTCTCGATAGTTTCCGAGTGTTTATACCCTGCGCTGTGAAAAATGTTAACTTTATTTCTGCATGATCTCATTGAACAAAGAACTAGCGTAGTGGAAAGACGCTGGACTTTCACCTACAGAGACTCAAGATCGAACCCAGCATTTTACTGATGAAACTTTTGTTAAGCTTTTTTTCTTTCTTTTTTCCTATGAAATGGAATACTTAATTAATGTATTAATTTATTGGTTGATGAAATACTCATTTTTTTAATTTTCACAATAATTATAGTTCACTAAAAATCTTTTCCCTTTTTATCAAAATGTTTATTCGTTCATAAATCATTTATAATCTACCCTTGAACGTTGCTGATGTGTTGGTCTCCCGCAGCTTCTCTCGAATCAAAAAGACATTGACCCTGCTTACTCCAATTGTATTGATGGTTAAGCGAGGAAAAGGGTTCTAGGTCTCCCAGTTGTCTAAAAAAGTTGCAACATAAGCAAACACGTTTTTATATTACCTGTATCTAAACGGTTCCGATATTTCTGGAATGACTACTTAAAGTGAAATGATTCAAGTGAACTGATTGAGGTTTACAAAATGTATGCATGTATTTGAAAAAAAAAGAAAAAAAAGAAATAAACGTTGAAAGTAAAAACATCTAAACAAAAGCGCTACTGGGATTCGAACCACGGACATACTGTTTACAGAGAAGTCGCCCTACACACTAGGCCCCTGTCATTCGGTGGATTATGCGAAGTGTATAACAGTACTTATACAGATTATAGTCCCGATGTAGAAGATACGGAAAGACCCGAATATTAACGGAATATGCATGGAGTCTCAGTTCAATCTGGTCAAACAATAACACTGATGAATCATATTGTCTGGGATACTAGTAACAAAATGACTAGAAATTTTACGATAAGTATACAAGTGTAATTTCCTGTATTTCTAGACAGCTTACAACTTAACGCTGACAAATCGAATTGTCTTGACAGAAAATTGGAAATACAAGACACTAAATGATAGAGAACAGAGGGAAACGAGCGAAAAAACTTCAAACAACGAATAGAATTAGACACGGTGTAAGATATACCATTAGATTTCAGCCTTGCTATGTTAACCTTTCTAAATACATGTATTAGCTGTCATCGTCGCAAGACAAGGATATTATATCCACAATGTTTCCATGGAACATAGTGGAGCTACAACCATTGCCGTTCAAAGATGATTGCTCGTTAGTTTTCTTTTTTACAAGAGTTGCATTAATTGGCCTGCATCCTGGCTACATAATGTCCCTGTCCGTAAATGTATGTATTTTAACCATAGTAGATAAACTAACGACCACTTATGTGACTGGAATATTAGAATTATAGTTCGAGCAACTACTCTTTTGGTGATTTTTGGTGTGTTTTTTCATAATTGTGCGCATTAAAAGGCATGTAATTTACATGTATATCCACGGGAAAATCATCTTTCCATTTTGTCTGTCAGTTTTGTTACAAGAAAATGACGAGTCTTACACTAACAAATATATAAATCGCGGTAAAGACCGATGGCAAAAAGGCATTACTTTAAAGCTATTTGTGGGAATGTACTGTTTAAAAAATGGTTTTGAGAAAGGTTTACAACATTTTGGCGCCATTTCAGCTGTTCCATGAGATAACTAAATGAATGGCGATTGTACGATAAGTAGAAGATTGTAATTTCTTGTCTCTCTAGACAGCTTACATCTTAACACTGACAAATCGAATTGTCTGGAAAGAAATTGGAAAAGCAAGACACTAACTGGCAGAGAACAGAAAAAAGTGAAAAAGTACTAGAATTTGCTTTATGGTGGTTATTCACATTATTCTATTCGCTGGTGGTGTTTTTCTAATAACTTTATACACCAGACAATGTTATAATAATGTCTTGTGAGAGTACACAACACCATCATAACAATAATAAAGTTTTTGTCTAATACAGTATAATGCCATCAAAATTAAACGGGAATCGTTCCAATTCTTTAAATCAAAACTTCTATTACGATCTTTGTTTGATTCTGAAAGGATTATAGAATGATAACAGAATTACAGAAAATACAATATACAAAAACAGAAACATCAAATTGCGCGAAAAGAGCAAAGTCTAGCAGTATCGATACTTTTCTCAGTTATCAAAGCATACCATATTAATTTTGTATCACACGGCACTGAAAGGTATCTTTTTAAACCCCCAATAGACGACAAAATAAATGATGGTCCAATTTGAAAGCATTTGAATGCGACAAAATAGTTCTTTCTAAAGGTTAACTTTATCAATTAATCTAGCACAGACAAATGAGGCAAAATAAGAAAATGCTGATGATCAGCATTGTCTTCCTTTGCCTCGATTTTCCCAAAGCATATTTTATAAAGAACGTTGCAACATCGTCTTGATTAGGAAAGAATCAATGCATACGAATTAGCTTGTTGATTCTTCGGTTTGTCTGTAGCGTTTGTCAGCATTATATTCGCAGCAATTACCAGACGGATTTCATTAATACTTCCAAAGTAGGATACGAAATAACTGAAACTATGGTAATTCGTTCGGTTGAATATCACCATGGCAAAATTAAATTAAAAAAATCGCTTGTAATTGTACATTATTGTACAGTTAGTATTGTGGCTAAGTATGGTCTTTGCTCGAAAAAGTTAAACAAAATAGCAAAATAAATCGCTTTCGAACATTAAATTATAGCTATGTATATCCTTACTTCCAAAAGAAAAGTTAGACCTTTCTTGCACCCAAAATTTAGATAATTTAACTTAGCCCCAAAATATAACATAAATCTTTTTTGTGTCGAGAATCATAAAAAACCCCGTGTTGAGCCCCAACGCTAGAAAGCTACGCCTCATTTACAGCCGTTTGTACGGTGTGTTAAATCTCGCTGAGCACAGATGACGTATCTCTGACGTAATTGATTTTTGAAGGTTGGGCATATGTAGCCGTTACAAAACAAAAACAAGGATGCCAGCATGTTATAAATTGACTTGGATTTTAATACTTAATAAAGCTCGTGGAGTGTTAGACAATGGACATAAATGATCTACCCCTTCAGGTTGGTAATTTCATACGTTATTTCTGGTTTGTGATTATTGTGCCATTTGCATTTTCGACAGCCTAGCTCGTCCCCCTTTAATTATAAACTCAGACATTTTCCAAACCACTTTTTCAACTGCTCCAATTTGAAAGCTTCTGTAGACGATACAATTGTTGATGGAAAAGTTGAATACTTGTAAGTGCACAATATAGCGCACATACATGTATGTAGGTAAATATTCAGGGAAATTGAGCAAATGTTGATGATAAGCAGTTCATTTTTTTTGTGTTGTTGTTTTCACCCTTAATGATTTACCAAGCTTGTGATTGTTTGTTAGAAGTTGGAGCGGGTGCAGCGGGGACGTACACAATTTTGTGTAGTATTCCATCCATCAGTATATAGTAAACACGTCCCGCAACTTCGGGCGTCATACGTGGCAACGGATTATGACGAAAGTATCTAGGTAATGTCTAAATCCGTAAACTCTCTAAACTTTCCGGGCGTAGACCGAGGATGGTACCCGTTAGTTTTACTAGAAGTTTGCTATCTAATTATGGATATAATGCATAAAAGCTCTAATTTCATGTGTCTACAGGAACTTCGTGTGAGCAGGATATTACGTCAACGATGACGCCATCATTTCCAACAACTCCTTTTACCTTGTTCACCACCAATAGCCCTACAACACTCAATGTTGGCAGCGCAGTTACATCAGATTTAAACAACCCGCTATCGACAAACCCGAAACCCACTGCGGGCAACACAGAAACACCAGGATTAAATAAACCGCTATCGACAAGCCAAACTAACGGAAGTTCCTCTATACATACGAACAAACCAGCACCTGGATTGATTATGCCAACATTGGCGCCCGTCACATTTAACCAGGTACGGGGCGCAGAATCTCATGATACAACAATTTCAGAAAATCTTAAATAATATGTTTAATACGCGAAAAATGTCGTGGTTTGGTTTAAAACAGAGAAGGCGGCAAAGATTCGTTGAATGGCATAGATATTTTAAAACTAAGCTGATAAATAGTTTTTGACGATCAAGTAAATATTACTTGGTCGTAAATAACTCTTTTTATCAGCAAAATTTTAGGAGGTTTTTCGAATCCATTCATCCACCTTCTCTGTCTCAATCCGAATTAAAATGAAGCGCGTATTGACATTTCTAAAATGTCATATGACTCTCCGCCTTGAGATAAGAAATGTTTACTTGTCATTAAAGTTTGTAATAAAAACTTCGGGTTTCAATGAGGTGATCTAGACATCAAATGATTTTCTAGAATGAAAAACGCATATTAAAAGCACATGCACGTGCATATCAACTTAATTAACTTGGAAGACGACACTTTAATGCGATTATTGTCGTGATGTTTTTGCTGATATCTCACATGACGCCCTGAAAATGTCATGAATGATGTCTCACGAACTTAATTTCATTCTGACTGAATCGTTCCTATTTTAAAATTTTATTCTTCCCATATTCCACCGTAATCTCGTTTGGATGCACGAACTTACAGAACAGAAAATACCTTTGCATGCTACGTTTTATACCGTACCTAAATACGTTCGGAAACTTGAGCATGAGCGAGTTAAGACTGGTTATCGCTATGATACTATTTCGCATTTTAAAAACGCAAAATAGTATCGGGGCGATAACTAGTCTAAATTAACGTATGCGATCAAAGACCTCTGTGCGTATTCAGGCACTGTATAAAATACATTATTGCATAAAATATGTGTTTTCAGGCCGTTATTAGCATTGAATAATGTGAAGAAATCGGTCCGATATCGTGAAACCGGTCGTTATTCAGTGCGATATCGGACTGGCTTTGCACTCAAATATTCTCGGTTTGACCCTTCAAAATAAACAATTGTCTCTTTTTCCGCAAAATTCTCATTCTCAACGTCTCACGTTAAATAAGCGACGTTCGCCTTTTGGCGCCAAATTATGACTTTTTGCACATTTCAAGGGGTTTGGGGTAAGTAATCATTGGAATTGTATGCTTTTTATGCAACAATAGCGTCAATTCACGTATTTTTGGTTCGCTAACCTTCGCAGAGGCCAGCAAAATACGAAAACGACCCTCGTGCTTCCCATTCGGGCGTTAACGTATTTCTTGGGCCTCTGCGAATGTTTAACGACCTAAAAACGTGAATTAATCCTATATTGTAGCATAAAAGCGTCAATTACAACGAATGCAATAATTATCGAAACTCTGTATAAAAATATTATCAATAACTACAGTAATCAAGAATCACCGCAACCATAGAATCACTCCTCTTGTCTTCCTTCCAAGCATGTACTTTTCGATTCCACACCACAAATATACAATTACATGTTGTTGTATTTTTTTAGCTGTAATGAATAATTTCAATACAAATAGGAAATCTTAACGATTTAAATTATGTTACTATTAAGTTCCGACAGCTCGAAATTTGAAGATCAGAGATATACACTGTATGGAAACTACTGTATGTATAGTTAGCTGGTTTTTCGAAGTCAAAATAAAAATGGCGGACGGGATTTCTGTACAAGGTAGGTGTCATGTATTTTTGGTCACATACTATTGAATATGTTCTTTCATGCAACTTGACGGATATCAGCGTGAAGGCAATTGGTTGGAGAACCAATAAATATAACCTCCTTTTTACGAATTTGCATCGTTTGACTGTAATGTTTGAATGAACACAGTGTCGTGTTGACCTTGAAATCCGAAGCGATATATTTTGAAAAATCGGTCTGTATTTCCGAATTCCTAATGTTCCTGTCAACAACACAGGGCTAGATGGGTGGAGAAATTGATATTCTTACCTGAAATGTTTCGACAGATCGTCTGTGTAGTCTACATTTGTTGTAATTACACTTTGAAAATTCGCATGCTGTACAGCTGTGTGCAAACCGAAACTTACCCGGTGTACAGCTGGGTGAAACTGTTTTTCTGTATGTGTGGGTGCAATATCTAACCCGAAAACACTGTATGTTTGGGTTTTTCTGGATAAAATCAGATACATGATTCCGAAACTCTTTTGTGTTGAACTATCGAAATATATATTCCAAACTATCCAAACGATTTTCATTAAAGAGACATTTCACATATAATTTCTCATAAATTCCACCTTTTCTTTTATCTGAATGAACTGAATTTCTTATGAAAATTCTGAAAAGTTCAAACCAAAGTTTTGCGCCGTTTAAGAGACATTATATTTAATCTTGAAATTAAACTCATTGATGGATGCCGCAGTTAAAATGTAAATGAAATTTGTCCTTTTCGTCTCAACTTTAAAGGCGTTTCTTTTATTTATCAGCAACATTTTCAAACAACTGATAGCATTTTTTAAAAACGCGTTAGAATAATCGACCTTGGCATCGAGACATACCTTTCAAAATGAACTAGCAATGTTATGTCTTTTCATTGTGCTTCAGAAAACGTATGAAATTGATAATCTTACTTCAGTCTTTCTGTATATTTTTCCATTATCGTTTTCGTTCAGTGGAACACCCAAAGTGAATATTCACACCATCTTTTTATAACTGGTATCGGACTATCCCACAAATGAAAATATACACATAATTATATAATAACTAAATCAAGTATATCATGTTTTTTTTCAAAGTGTAATTACAACCAAAGTAAAATTACACAGACGAAATATTGAAACATATCCCTTAAGCTTAACTACGGTATCAATTTCTGCACCCATCTAGTCGTGCGCTATTTTCAGGAAAATTAGGCATTCAGAAATACATTCCGTTTTTTAGCCTAACATTTTTTTTTTAATTTTTCAAAATCATGAAATTATTAATAATATTCATTCCAAACTATCCAAACGATTTTCATAAATGTGCTCCAGAAAATGTATGACATTAATAGTCTTATTGCAGTCTTTTTGTATATGTTTTTCATAGCTTTCATTATTTGGCTAAGTTGAAATTAATATTAGCATCGCCTGTTTCTACCAAGCACTCCATAGATAATAAGATACACACAACTTTATGATTTAAACCCATTTTTATTCCTCTTTCAGCATGTGGCTAAGCAAAAACGTTATTCGACGAGTTTACTTCTCGATACCTTGGTTGATATAGGAGAAAAAACGTGCGACAAGAGCATGAAGAAACTTCGAAATTGAAAGAATGTTCGATTGTAAAATGTGTTGTTATAAAACCTCGTAACTACAGCATGATTCAAGCTGTTGATATAATGTTTTGCAATAATACCGACGATTTACAGCTAAGCGAGAAGAATGTTCTCATCAAGCTTAAATATAGTGAACCGTTTACTAGGCTCCTCCCTGTCTCCCAAAGAAAATCCGAATATATCATAAAATTGTGTGTATCTTACTATCTATGGAGTGCTTGGTAGAAACAGGCGATGCTAATATTAATTTCAACTCAGTCAAATAATGAAAGCTATGAAAAACATATACAAAAAGACTGCAATAAGACTATTAATGTCATACATTTTCTGGAGCACATTTATGAAAATCGTTTGGATAGTTTGGAATGAATATTATTAATAATTTCATGATTTTGAAAAATTAAAAAAAATGTTAGGCTAAAAAACGGAATGTATTTCTGAATGCCTAATTTTCCTGAAAATAGCGCACGACTAGATGGGTGCAGAAATTGATACCGTAGTTAAGCTTATGGGATGGGCAAGTTTAAAAAAAAATGTGACCGTTCACTTTTTATACGCCTCGGCTTTTGCAGAGAAACTTATTCAACCAAATCAAAGCTAAAAGGATTTGTTATTGTGTCTTTATACTGGGTACCAAGTTTAAAGAAAATCGCTTCACAAATAAAAAAGATACGTCATTAAAACATGTCAAAAATGTCAGGAGTGAAACGCTTTTTGTGTGACACTTAAGACTTAAACCAAGTTTCTAAGCTATGGTAAATAAAATACAGAGACAGGATACTACAATAAGTACTTGTAATACCTAAAACAACATGTGCATCATCATCTAAAAATTACCTTTTCATCTTATCTTCACTGTACTGGTTTAGAATGTGGAGCCTGTTTTATACAATAACCCTCTGAATTTTATGTCAGGAGTGAAACACTTTTATTTTTCAAAATGTGTTCTCATTTTTGTCTATTCAGCCAGAAATCAACCACTCAAACTTTTTTAGGAAGCCATCAACCTTGTGGTCATTCTGCACACTACTATTTAGTGATTCGCGGGTTACAATTTATCATATTGTGCAATATATATGCTGTCAGGAGTGAAACGCTTTTTGTTGTCATTTTGCAAGATTGCGCACACAATTTTAGCTAAAAACTTGTGAACATGAATTTAGAATATAATTTTGGCACTACTTAACCATTTAGAATAGTTTTTAGCCACCCTAATTCAGAAATCTGGATGATATTCTGTAAAAATAGCTGTTATTCTTAACATTTAAATGTCACACTTTGGTCACAATTTCTTTAAACCTGCCCGGATATGTTTCAATATTTCGTCTGTGTAATTTTACTTTGGTTGTAATTACACTTTGAAAAAAAAGCATGATATACTTGATTTAGTTATTATATAATTATGTGTATATTTTCATTTGTGGGATAGTCCGATACCAGTTATAAAAAGATGGTGTGAATATTCACTTTGGGTGTTCCACTGAACGAAAACGATAATGGAAAAAATATACAGAAAGACTGAAGTAAGATTATCAATTTCATACGTTTTCTGAAGCACAATAAAAAGACATAACATTGCTAGTTCATTTTGAAAGGTATGTCTCGATGCCAAGGTCGATTATTCTAACGCGTTTTTAAAAAATGCTATCAGTTGTTTGAAAATGTTGCTGATAAATAAAAGAAACGCCTTTAAAGTTGAGACGAAAAGGACAAATTTCATTTACATTTTAACTGCGGCATCCATCAATGAGTTTAATTTCAAGATTAAATATAATGTCTCTTAAACGGCACAAAACTTTGGTTTGAACTTTTCAGAATTTTCATAAGAAATTCAGTTCATTCAGATAAAAGAAAAGGTGGAATTTATGAGAAATTATATGTGAAATGTCTCTTTAATGAAAATCGTTTGGATAGTTTGGAATATATATTTCGATAGTTCAACACAAAAGTTTCGGAATCATGTATCTGATTTTATCCAGAAAAACCCAAACATACAGTGTTTTCGGGTTAGATATTGCACCCACACATACAGAAAAACAGTTTCATCCAGCTGTACACCGGGTTAGTTTCGGTTTGCACACAGCTGTACAGCATGCGAATTTTCAAAGTGTAATTACAACAAATGTAGACTACACAGACGATCTGTCGAAACATTCCAGGTAAGAATATCGATTTCTCCACCCATCTAGCCCTGTCTGGTTGACAGGAACATTAGGAATTCGGAAATACAGACCGATTTTTCAAAATATATCGCTTCGGATTTCAAGGTCAACACGACACTGTGTTCATTCAAACATTACAGTCAAACGAGGCAAATTCGTAAAAAGGGGGCTATATTTATTGGTTCTCCAACCAATTGCCTTCACGCTGATATCCGTCAAGTTGCATGAAAGAACATATTCAATAGTATGTGACCAAAAATACATGACACCTACCTTGTACAGAAATCCCGTCCGCCATTTTTATTTTGACTTCGGAAAACCCAGCTAACTATACATACAGTAGTTTCCATACAGTGATATATGGATGACTGTGTCAAGCAAAAACTTAAACATTGGCCGACTTCGAATCAGACGATAACTCGAGCCATTGGGAACCATCATTGGGAACCAGCGCTGTTCTGTCTATTGAATTCCTCCCCGTTCTTTGTTTACCTCGACACTGATTGGTTCGCTGTTATCCGAGGTGTTCCGAATGACGCAATGGCTCAGATGGCCGGACCACACTTTTTCCTGTGGTCGGACTGTTACTCTCACTATTGCTGTTCGATTGGACCTATAAAGCTAAAACAGCTCCATTTAGAACACATCTATTTAGCATTGTCCGAGGTGTTCCAAAGGCAATTGCTCGAGCTATAGTCTAAATCGAAGTCGGCCATATTGATTCTTTGCCATGGTACTGTCCTACCTAAAACACCAAAAACTGTAACGGTGTTCGTATAATTTTGAAAACATTATACTTTATATATTTTAAGACAAGGTTTATTCTATGCAGACGTATATTTCACTATTCTTTCAGATTACAGTCGAGTTAAACACAGAAAAGCCAGACACGTCCACCGATCTGACGGGGATTGTCGTGGGATCAGTCCTGGGAGCTCTCCTATTGTTGATTCTGGCGACTGTTGCTGTATTTCTACTGTAAGTATATTGCGCTGCTTTTCAACGAAAACCTCGTAACTGCAGCTTAAAACAAGCTGTAGTTATGAGGCTTTTGTTGAAAAGCGACAATTGTCTATAAGAGTTGGAATTATGTTCTCGGACCTGTTAGAGGGATAGTTATCACTTGTCTCATATAAGTGTGTATTTTCTTCATCCTTTCTTCGGCATATAGCTTTATTGCGTCGAAACGACAACATTGTCCGTCCAACCAGGCCGGACGTCTTTTTTTAAACTATTGTAAATTTACATTCGCAGTGTTCATGGTAAATGTACCATAATGAAAAGTCATGAGAGGCATAGAAACCTTTAATGATTTTAGCACTTGTTTACATTTTTTCGAAATTCAATGGTAATATCATTTTGAAATCGGACAAAAAATGATCTGTCCAGTTGAAAGAAAAAAAGCATATAAACGCGAGCCTTATTTATGAATATCATGTTTATTTTTATGATTATACATATAGTTATAAAAACGGCATTTTTCAAATAAGAAAGACCTATTTTAAATACGGATAAAAGGAGGATACAATATGGACCCAAGTCAATCGCTCGTAGACACAGAAAACAAAGTACCTGATACGTAATCCTAAAGTCATGTGCTAAACCCTGCCTCGGGTCAAAATAGTCGATTATTCCAATTTGAAATAGATTTTTATTGCAGACGACAACATGGAATTCATGCTTAAGTCACTCGTGCACATTACAGCTCAGAAAGTATTGAGGCAAATGAAGGAAACCTTTTGTCTCAATATTTTCCCGATCCTTATCTTTTAGGGGGCACTAGGCCATCTTTGGTAAACGGTTAAACAACACCAATATAGGTCAAATTACATTATACACACTTTATCGAAATGAACATTATCTTTTCAGTAAAAAGAAGGGTAAAAGAGGAACGAAAGTGAACACAACTGAAGAATCGCCCGTAGACACAGAAAAGATTGTGCCTGATACTTAACCATCAGCTAGTATCTTAAGGTTTCAAACTGTGATAGCTTCCTTTACCTCACTTCTATTTTTTTTCTTTAATATTTTCCTCTGTATTTTTCGTTTAACGGTATGCTGACATGAGTACATGTACATGTAACTACAGCTTTAGTCAAGCTGTTATTACGAAGTTTTCTCACGGGAAAGCGACAGTATATAATAACAGTGCTATTTCGTATAATTTGTACGAGTTAAGTGTGCGTCCGGCAGGTTCCTTTCTATGTTTGTTCTAGTAATTTAATATTGAACTTCATAAATTGTGATTATTAAAGGATAAAGATATGTTTTATATTCTTCTTCGTCCATAATTGATCAAACTCGCAACAATTAGAGAAAAAACACGTTGCGAAACCCAATAATTTGTATAGCCGATTACGCGATGGAGATTGTGCATCATAGGGCGGGTAGCAACTACGGCCAAAATAGTCCCCATTCTGGTTAAAGATTACTTTTTATTATGTCTGTGTCAATTTTCAAGAAGTCTATCGTGTATCATGTAAGGCATGTATCACGCCTAACTGAGCCTACATGACCTATTTGAAAACCCGACGTACTTTTTCCAAATATTGATCTTCTTGTTGTTTTTTCTGGACGTCTGGGATCATTTTTTGGAAAAAAAAGTAGGAGAACGAACCCAACATATATCGTCGGAAACAGTTCAGTAAGGCGAGGCACATGCAACAAACCGCTTGAAATTTGATACAAAATACAAGCTGTAGATGCGAGGTTTTTCTTGAAAAGCAGCGATATATACTTTGGTCGGGTGTGGAAAGGAACCATTTAGAACTAAAAATTGAGACTAAGTCGAATCTAAATAAACCCGTCTTATACATTTAAGTTTGTGAAAAATTCACGTTGTCTAAATAATTATGACAAAGAGGCATCTTCATGGTGTTATGAATCTTAATCGCACTGCTGTTACAATTGCATACGCATACTGATCTGCATGTACGCTAAAATCAAATATCAAAAGACGCCGTCTTCTTCATCTCAGCTTACTTATACTGTATTAGTTTCTAATATAAGGTTTTATAATTTAACCCTTTCCCAGACAGCAAAATGTTAGGGTGGACCGAATTAAAAACAGACACAGACGTCAAAATGAATGTAATCACAGATTGGAAATTTGTATAAAATAGCACAGAAAACATTTAGACAAAAGGAGAAAATGCTGATTATCAGCATTTTCTTCTTTTGTCTCGATGTTTCCAAAGCCCGTCCTTTTAGGATGCCAAAACGCGGTCTACTTTGGGAGAAGGTTATTATGTAATTTTGTTCCTTTCACCCTGTGTGTTATTTATTGTTTCTTTAGATCTACTTATAGAAACATAATTGATACATTCTTAGATATATGACTTTCTTTCTTCGAAACTTGAAAGACATTTATATGGAAAAGAAACCGTAGGCGTTTGCAAAATTGACACTTGCAACTTGGCTTTCACATTATGAAAGGAGTTTTGAAAAATGAGACAATTGCGTGACAAAATGGATGATACCATCGTGTTGCGAGACAAGATCCGTTACAAAATAACAAAACATCTTCTGTGGACAAATGAAAGTGGATATCATTGTGTATGAAGCAGTCCAGTTTCGTTATCCGAAGTGAAACAACGGAATGCTGTCTAAATCGCCCTTTGTAAATCTTGAACAAAATAACTTATACTAACTTATTGTATAGATTGATATTGTCCCTATGTATTTGAACAGGAGGAAAGTATGCAGTACTTTTTGACGTTTTAAAACATTTTCTATTATATATAATTTCTACCCGAGAGGGTAAAAACTATTTTTTTGTGAATTTGGTTTATGATAACTTTTCGAAAACAATATCAAAGTCTATAATAAAATGAATTCCACAGGGAACTGTTTTATATTTTCTTTATATTAACATTATATTTCTTCATATTAACATCCATTGTTCTTCCATTACTTATGTATACATAAGTAATAAAAGAACAATGGATGTTAATATGATGTAGAATAATAATATATATTTGTTTCTCTGAAGAAGGTCAGGAGACCGAAAATTTGAAGAAGAGTGGACAATAGAAATAAAGAAAATATAATAAAAAGGTAATTGCATTTTTATGGGAATATTTTGCGTCGAACTCGTTCTGTTGGTGTAGTATCCCTCGGCAAGCTCGGGAAACTCTGCCAAAAGAACTTGTTCGACACCAATTCCCATAAGAATGCAATAACCTATAATATTAATGCAATAACCTATATCACGGGTGGTAAACGGAGAAAAGGGGTAGATGTACATGTATAGAGGGAAATTCGGTAGGCGTCGAGCACATTTTTCTTAAATTATTTCTTTTTCAGAGATTTTTTGAAAAATCCAGCTACGCTGTAATATGAAGAAATGGTCAAAGTGTGCTGTGCACAAGAATATACGGTGTTAGTTAACAAGGTTGTATAGTCTACCTACCAATTCCGAAAAAGTGGCTAGAAAACATTTTCGTAGGCATCTTTTGAACATGGAGTTTTGATGTATTATTTGCAAAGTATAAGGCTTGCCTGATTTGATTAGACAGGTAGTCGCCTCCAGTCGGCCGTATTAAGGTCACAAAACAAGGTCAAAGGTCATTGAGTGCAAAATTCACCTAAGTCCCCTTTAAATGCGTATAACTCTGTCAATTATATGTCTAAATGCACGAAAATGGTTTTAAATGAAAGCCAAATAAATTATCTTGCATATGACATATAGTTAGTGATACTTTTCTCATTTGCACATTAATTTATATTTGGCGAAATGTAAAAAGAGGCCAAAAATGTGCAGAATTTGAACGTTGTGTAAATGAAAATCATGCTGCATATGAAATATTATTGCGATTTCAATTACACAAACGCGCTGAAAATATTCTATAAACCCTAAGCAAAAATTTAAAATCACATTTGGTAGTAAAAAGTCACTATTTCTAAATTTAGGTACAGCTTAAAGTCAGCTGGGGTCAATATTTGTAACGATCGTTGCTTTTATACAGTTTACATGGCATTTCCACAGTATTGATGGAACTAAAATGATATCATTACATTTGTCTGTATATTGACTCTAAATAGATTATGTAAGTATATACCTGCGAAAATAACATTTAAAACAATGGCTTTTACGGTGTAAATGTTAAAAAAGTGAGTAAAAGTTACCCCACCCACTCAAATAACCTGGGAAATTGGTACAATTTAGGCCTACTTTGGCGCCCAAAACAGTTCAAGTAATGTAATGAATAAACATTAACAATCTAGAACAGTTCATTTATGGTATAAAAAAGAAAAAAATCACTAGTTCGGAAATGGTTGACAAGGTTATACGAAGAACACATAGGCCTGTATACATGTTTGGACTTACTACGGCTCGCCACCTATAAATTCTGATCGGTTACTGTGCACTCATAGGCCTCAGATTGGAAAGACTTGAGACATAACTACAATTCAGTAGACACAGAAAAGCTTATTCAATAAATGAAAAAGATGATTGGCACGGTAAATTGTTAAGTTCACGCCCGTAGGAACAGGGGGATAGTGGGGGGGGGGGGTTAGCTCCCCCTCCAAAAAATGGCAAAAAATGCCGATTTTTCCTTATTTTACACCGAAATTTTAGAGAAAGTCAAATTTAGCCCCCTCTAATATTCAGAAAAAGGGGCTTCAGCCCCTCAAATATAAAATTGCTTTTTACGGGCCTGACGTGTACATGCAGAAGTAGCAAAAATGGCATTTTCTATTTATTGAAAATCGAAAGCCCTTTTGGTCAAACTAAACAATAATTTCTGTTTTCATAGGAACTGAAAAAGTAAATCAATTTCGACAACGTGATATGCGATTAACTACTTGTATCTTCATATTTTTTCTTAGCGTGTATATAGATCAAAAGCACAGAGTGGGAGCAAACACCAAAATTCTAAAATATACAAGTGAGATCTTCAATATTTTAGGCAGGTTTCAGTGAAAATCAGTAGAAAAATGATATATCATATGAAATCAGTACTGTTAATGATACATAAAAGCAACATCCGGCATTTCATTTCTTTCTAGCAATGTGCAATCTTGAAACAGTTGAGCCGGGGCACAGGGTAGAAAAATATAAAAACTGGTGGATTTTTCACAATAAGTGGTATTTTACAAAATCAATTTTGATTGCCGTGTCAAAATTAAGATTCAAAACAGCTTTTAAGTAGGTGGGCCCAGTGTAATTCTTGTACCAGTAAATCCCACAATTCAATGATATAGTTTGACAATATTCGAGTGGCTAGAACCTTCGTTCAAACATCCTTCCATAGGCCTACACATTTCACAAGTGAATAAACTTTTACGGATAAGCCGGACGATCGTCCTTTTATAATCCAGGCACATCCGACAGCTGTTTCCACGATGAACCATTCTTTTAAAAGCAATATAGACTGTTTCGATGGACAATTGACGGAAAGTACGTTCACAAGAACCATTGAAATTATTTGCCAAATGTGTTGAAGAGCAATTGCCTGTAGTTTATGACGAGTCATCTTCTTTTTGCAACCATCAAAATCTGGATGAAGACATCCAGAGATGCGGGAAGGGGGGGGGGTGATTAAGATAAGAATTGATTAAATGACTGCTACTGTGGAGGACTTCTTTAGATCAAGTATAAACAATTGGCAAAATAGATGGAAAAATAGTATAGTATGGAGTTCGAAGAAGTCTAAGTGGAAAACAAAACAAACAGAAAAAAATTAACACAAATATCTGGTTCTGTCTATGCGATCCTAAAAACGTTTTGACCCCACTTAACACACAATGGCAGAATCATGGTATATACTGTAGGTTACAGTGCATACACTTTGACGTATTTTTAATATGTGAAAGCTATTGATAACATTGTTTGAATATGTCTAAATGTGATACTGTATGATAAAAACGAGAAAGTAGGAACGGTTTTTACTGGACTACCCGTTCTCGAAGTGTGACGAAAATGGTTCTTCAACTAAATCTAATTTGCTAAACATGAACACAGACTAGTCAATTTACACATTAAAACAGACCAGATGTAGTCTATGTACAGGTACCACTTTGTGTGTAGCCTGGGTCTAGTCGTCGGTAATATACAATGTGATGGATATCATTCAAAGACATCGATATATATAAAATTGTGGCGCCTGTGAACAGGAGTAGAGGAACATCAAGACATTGTTAGACTTGAATCCAGGCTAAGTTGCATGGTGCACAGCATTATCTCGGGAGAATAGCCAGAGTTCATTTTAAAGATTTCAGAGATCATGCAACAGAACTGCCATGCGATTCTAGATTTTTAACGTACTCCAACCCTTTCAAAAAAGATGTCTCCCTAAAAGCGTTATCAAATCTGGCAGATGATTTAGGTAGTCCACCCATTATTAGATACCAAACACTTTGTGTAATTTTTCCTCCATCTTCAGCGTGTCCCGTTACAATGCAATGTATCCGAATTTTAAAAATCTGGATATCCTTGTCAATTACCGATGTCACTGATGACGCCAAAGATGCACGATATTTGGCATCTATTGACGAATGAAACATACCACAATAGTTATGTGACGCAAATGATTATCCAAGAATAACTGATATCTATCTATCTATCTATTTATACTGCATCACCCCCTCGCAGGGATTACGTGCAGGTGCGCGTCTGTGCGATGTTAGTAGAAATGGTAAAAGATAAAAAGTTCTCATAAAGAAATATTAGTGAGAGTGAATTAAAGATGATAGGGTTAAAATGTTAAAAGTCAGAAACAAGCTGACAGTGATAGCTAAAAGATAAAAACAGCGCACTGGCATTTATGGCATTGGGTGACTGATCATGCATACTGCCCTCTTAAATGACTCAAAGGTGGGCAGTAATGCAACTTCTGAAGGCAGCCGATTCCATTGCACAATTGCGAGGGGGTAGAACGAGTATTTGTAATAATCTTTCCCTGCATGTAGTTGTCTAAAGATCAGGGGATGGGAATTTCGAGAAATCCTGGTTGGGTGCTGGACATATGGTGGTAAATCTATGGCAACATAGCCGTGAATAATTTTATAGAACAGGCAAAGCCGGGAATCGTTTCTCCTCTGTTCCAAAGAACGCCAACCAAGTTGGGTAATCATGTCTGTGACACTTGCCTGTCTATTATATATATCAAGTGTCCATCGAGCCGCCCTACGTTGGACCATCTCGATTTTTCTAATGTCATCATCAGTATGTGGGCTCCATACAGGAGAAGAATATTCCACCAATGGGCGCACCAAGGTCTTATAGGCCATTTTACGTATGGCTTGGGATTTTGTCCTTATGTTGCGCTTGATGAACCCAAGGGATCGATTTGCAGAAGTGCAGATGTTTTGAATATGTTTCTTAAATGTTAGATTGCCGCTGATTTCCACGCCCAAATACTTGGAGCCTCCAACCGATTCAAGGATTTGACCGTGTAGGAGGTACTTACTAGGGACTGGATTTGTTGCTCGTGTCACATGTATAACAATGCACTTGCTTGGGTTAAATTCCATGTCCCATAGTAGTTCCCATTCATGGAGTCGGTCGAGATCCTGCTGCAATATCTCAGCATCTTGGAGATTGGAAACTGCCAAGTAGATGGCCGTATCATCAGCGAACAGTCTAACTTTTGATTTGGTCTTATCCGGTAGGTCGTTGATATAAATGAGGAATAAAATTGGGCCGAGGACGGAGCCCTGGGGGACCCCAGAGGTTACAGGCACTGTGTCAGATTTTTCATTGTCGAGAACAACACTTTGTGTTCTACCAGACAGGAATGCCTGTATCCATTTCAGATTGGGCCCTCTTATTCCATACTTATGGAGCTTTAGCAGGAGTTTTTGGTGATTGACCTTGTCGAACGCTTTAGAGAAATCGAGCAAGACAAGGTCAGTTTGACTACATGTTAAGAATTTCTCATAAGGTCTTCTATCAATATGATTAAGCCTCCATCATTTAGACCTTCTGAAACAATATCTGTTGTTGAGCCTAGCTGTTGAGGGAATAGAAGAGCACGCTCATTTCTTAAGTTCTTTCACATGGGTGCATTCCCAGAAAAAATGTAATTACGTCTCTGATTCTACCAATTAGTCCAGGGTTTTGTGCCCTGAAACTTCACAAATGGATGTGTATGCTGAGAATCTCTTGTATCGACAAATATTAAGATTTCCAAGCAAATGATGGACTCTGTGTGTGTTGTCATAGGATTAAGGTATAATCTTGATATGAAAGCAAGCGATTTCTGCACTATTGAAATACAAAAGCCAATTTTTTTACTTTTCAGCCATTCCACGAAAATTGACCCATTTACTGAAAATGCATGTCGCCGACCTTCATTGCATTATTTAACACCTTCATCAATTAGGTACAACAAAAAGCAAGATATCTTTTATCACGGGACATAATTTGCAATAAAGTAGTATGATTTTTAAGTTATTCAAACGATTTTATGAATGTGCTTGGTTGTGTTGAATATTGCAAAAACGTCAAAATGTTGATGTCGCCGCACAATTTTTTGTTCTAAACTACCGTCCAAATCAGCCGTTTTTTTACTTAGACTTTGTTCTCTTGAACATTATTTTCCCCAAACCCTACTACAACGACTAAAATAAGTATGATTCCATCATCATACATGAAATAGAATTTAAACATGTCTGTTTGCATGTCGCCAGATTTGCCTATGTGACCGTAACGAACTTTCAAAGGCATGAAAGAAAGTCAACTTTTCTCTCAATAAGCCGATTTTCAAACTATTTTGGTCCGAGAATGGCTTAGTTTAACTATCAAAACCCTAAAGTTTATGAATATCTTAGTATTTCTTCACTAAAGAAAAGAACATGGACAAATAGAATTTGTCGCATTTCGTTTACTATGCTTCCGTTACGTCCGTGTAGCCCACAATAATGAACGGACATTCCTAAATCTGTCAAGTTTTGACAGAGTGGTTGCCAAACTGTTGAAATAGAGGCGAGTTACAAGTATAATCAAGAGTATAACATATTGAGAGACTTGAAAGTCCTTTGGTCGCTATGCTTCCGTTACGCATATTTTTCCGTAACGTACTTCAAAGGACGCCCTGAGTTAAACTAACAGGAATATTTCAATACAGTGAACAATATAATACACTGCAGTTATCAAAGACTTATTATATCGGCTACTGCAAGTAGAAAAATGGAATGTTGAATGTGAAATTCGACGTAGAAATATGTAAATATAGTATTATACAAATTCATTTCTAGATTAGCAATACAAAACTCCTTTATTTATGCTAGATTATTTTTTAATTTGACGTGCAAGGGCTTGAATCTCAAACAAAAAAACAAAGTAATGCGGGATTTACGTATCTACCCTTTTTGTTTTACGGTCAAAATAACTGTTACGGAGCATATATTATTTGGTGGTAGCATGTCCTGCATATTAATGAGATTTATTTTGTTTATTAAATGAGTTTGCATGAATCAAATGGAATTTTACATTTCCGTATAGTTAAAATTTGTCTAAATAGAGCTTATTGTATCATGTTTTGCCACATATGCTATAGGAAAATGTTACGGAAGCATATATTTGGGTATACAATTTGTGCGTAAATTACGATACATAAAACATTTTGATGTCAATTGATTATAATTAACTGAGCAAGTATATGAAGTAGGAATACTAACAAAGCCGCTTAATTGTGTTTATCTGTGAATTCACAGAGTAATATTCCGTTACGAAATATAGACTCTTCGTTACGGAAGCATATACTATATTTTATGGAATATTGAGCATACACTGCCATTTGTGGGCGATAGATTAGCAAACATACCCCTTCAGGTTCTATATAAGCATGTAACACAACATGTTTGAAACAGTTTGTGGCTTCTCAAGTAGACATACATGGTTACAGCAGACTTTTGATTATTGCGAGCGAAACACATAATTGTCTAGGCCATAAAATATGCCCCTTTTGGTCCCAACGCCATTTCCATTTTCTTATTCCACCATTAGACATTTTTCAGCTTTGTACTGGTTGTTCTTAGAAAACCTGCATACATCGCTTTTGTGGCAAATAAAAGAAGACACAAATATTTTCCTTTTCAACTGGGCCAGACGATAATGTTAACAGGAATAATTTTCTGCAAACGTGGCTTGCAACTCACTTGTCCCAGTTTAGTCCCCAAGTTTCAGGAGCATGTATGCAGGGTGTATTTTCTCTTTCTTTTGTAATGCTGATATTGAAGTAACACACCCCAAGTCTGTGTTGTTGCACATTATCTTTAGTTTTCATTAATCCTGACATCTTTTTTCCCGAAACTAAATCTATATATTTGTATTGTCGGGTCTTGAATAGTTTGTGAAGAAAGGGCTTCTCTATATTTCCTTTCCGAAATCTGGTGTTCCCTTCTACTAGGTAAATGGATAAGACAAATTACATCGCTCTCTCACCTTCGGAATTACAAATACTGATCCTTTGACACAAGTTCACACGCTAAAAGCCTAAACCTTGTGTCAACCATGGCCAATCCAATCAATCACCTGGGGGTATGACAGTCAAAGACGCTGTGATTTTGGATATCAAGCTTTGGATCTAGTCAAAGTGACTGTAACATCTCAACATTTATTCTACTCTCAGTTCGTTTGCTACATTTTTATTGTCAGAATCAACATTCATCTACTTTCAGAATTCGTCTACTTTGACTTGGTCTACAATATACCATACATTTTTCATTGCTAGACCTACATGATTCATTTTAATTTTTATTTCAATATTTTAATATATATGCATTTTTCTTTTATTTCCTGTCAATAAATGGAATTATTATGCTTGACATCAAATTGTATCAAATGATTCATTTTTATTTTTTTCACTTTGTAATTCATATTTTAATTGTATTTTATTGAATTATTTGTAAACGATTTTTGAGAGCCATATTTTTATTTAGGGATATATGATTTGCATGAATAACCAATTTACTTTAAAATAGTATGTGTTCTTATATAAATGATTTAATTAGAAATAAAAGAAATTCAGAAGAGAAGGGGACGAGTAATTGCAAACTAACCGAAAATTGTTCAATCTAACACCCCTTCAAATTGAAACATCCTTACAAATTTACACGACCAATGCACACATGTCTAGCACACCATCGAATTACATATTTCTAGATACCCTCGCCCCCCCCCCCCCCCCGAAATTCATATCTTATAACAAACATGTTCATAAATTAAAGAAAAACAACGCATTGTTTTTTTTACAAAAAATAAGATATCATACTGAAATATAAAGCAGGCATTTAGACGAAATGGAAACGGTATACATAACCTGAGTAGACAAGGTGGCACTGGTTTTCAAAATTGGGAGTAGTTGTTGTTGGTTGGTTAGTTGTTGTAGATCAATCGAAATTGAATCCTAGAAATTGTCAATGGTGGTACCCGGTTGACGACTTCGTGGTGCATATACAGACATATCTGTGCATACTGTTTTGCCCAATGCTTACAGTGTAATTGTTACTCTGAGTGTGATATTAAAGAATAGCAAAGGTACCAGTTCGGCAATTTTGCCAATGAGATTAATAGTTTAAGGGTACTAAAAGAAACGTCTATTGATTCATTCGTATTTTTGAATTTAGTATTTGTTTTATACCAATTTGTTGTTTCTTTCTTGTAAGAACCTTTACGTAAAGCGTTTAAGGTTCTTTGAAAGAAATGACACTGATGGTAATAAGGTTATGGAAATTATCTATTTTCCGTAACACAATGGCCACTTTTTCCACGATCATACATACTAAGAAATAAAAGCTCGAGAGCCAGATGCACTGGAAAACATAATCTGAAGAGGCATTACTATCGGAATGTTTACTTTTAACTTTACTTTGCAAGATGGCCTCAAAAAGAATACAAACGATCACAAACACTTTTAAAATGGTCGAATATTGCGTAAAACAGTGAAATGCTCGTTTTGATATCACCACATAGGGTTACAGCCGAATTGTTATTATTTTGTCCTTGTAAGTTGTGCAAATGGTTGATGATGGTCAAACAAACAATCTTTTTGATGTTGGGTTATAACATTGGCCACAGCTCACGCTATATGTATCTCGAGTTGCTTTATATGCTCCGTAACAGCTAGGTTATAGTGGTATATTTGAAAATGCGATAACTCAGCAGGACTCAAAATGTTGTGGGTAAAATTTTAACCATACATTGTAGACATGAGACACTTTATTTTAACATAAAAATTGTGCTCATGCAGAAAAGTTCATTTTTCAACATTTTCGTTTTTGTAAATGAGTCAATTTTCGTGGAATGGCTATTTTATTTATTTCGGCATGCTGCACAAAATACTGACCAATCAAGTAAATAAAAACACGATCCTGTTCGATTTCCTGAATTAAATCACATGATCTGAGTTATGATGTCAAAAAATGTCTGCAGCTTTTAACATACGGATTCACTTTTTTATATGGTACAACAATACTCCCATACAAATGAAAGATACACATTTGATTACAAAATTATTATTGAATGGAGAGTTTTTAGTTATGTTATTATAAGTTGGTCAGTACCCAGAGGTTAGTCAGGTTTATTGTCTAGAGGATAGCTAAAAGCAACTACAGGGTCATAGATTTCCTTATTTATGCACAAAGAGTTCCTTTGCGCCAACTCCACAACCCATTAGTTCTTAATCAACATAGTAAGAATTAGCTAGCGATCGTTGTGTCTTTATAATCTGATAATCACCAATAACATAATGTAATGTTTAATTAAAGATTGAGTGATTTTCATAATTAGAGATAGGCCTATATACAGAATCATATTTAGTTCAATTTCTAAAACAATTAAAAGATTATTGGTTACAAAATCAGAAAGACCCAAAAACTGAATCTCCTGTTGTCTCTTATGAAAGCATGTACATATCTAAGTAAATACATGTATTGATACCTTCATGGGCACTTAAGACCTTTACATATACCATAATCGCATACCAGAACTGCAGTCAGACTTATGATTGTGATATTTTTTCCATAAAATGGAATGATCCGTTCCTAATTACATTTTATAAACATGATCGAATGCTCTCGTAAGTCCACCATATGTAATCACCCAAATTGCAATAATGGAATTTAACGTTCGGTTAAAAGAATGAAACTACACCATTTATTAATGAACGAAACGTATTTATTCTTACCTTGAATGTCTTATGTTCGTAAGATAGTGAAATGACTACTTTCAGCTGCTGATTATGCTTAATTTCTGTTTTATTTTGAGTCTTGTTTTATTTAATTGCACTTTTTAATGACTAGGAATTCGTCAAAAGAGGCATAGATTTGACTTACTGATGTTGATATAAGCTATATATAGTTCTAATGCTGTATTATTAAAGCAATTTTTTGCCAATGAAATTCTTATTATATTTTAGGAAAATGCATCAAAAGCCATAAAAAATCACGAAAATAATATTTTTAAACAAGAATTTCCAATAAAACGTCATAAAAATATAGAGACTATCATTTATGTGAAGTTCGTATTGCTACACAAATGTTTGTGTTGTTTGTATTTTTTTTTGGAAAATTTACCCCACCCACTTTTAGCTATGGCTACAAGGGTAAGCCAATGACTAATTCTGTAAGCAAATATATATCAGTAAACAACAGATGTCTAGGCAATTTTTAAGTATAATGTCATTTATCCAAACATACCGTTGGTATTTTTTAGGATTTTTTTACTTTTCGAAAAAAATCTATTTTTGTGATTTTTTGGCCATTTTTTGCTATATTTATCAAAATTTACAAATACACAAATTCGTAAAGTTACATATTGTTATTTTAAAAAACAGTACTAATCGTCAGCTTTATTTAGGTACCAAAAGAATTGTTTTAGCTTAAGAAATATGTAAGTTATGGAGTATTTTAGGGGGCATGTGTGAATAATGTACCGAATGACCTTTGACCTAGTTTATTTCAACCAATATCGCCTGCTAGAGGCGACTACCGGGCAAGCCGTACGTACCATGCCTTGAAGGTATCATTGGACCTGGTAGTCGTCCATGTTCAGAGAATGCCTACGAAAGTCACATTTTTTGACTTTGTAGGCAGACTAGTAATACAATCATCGAAAAACATCATCAAGTCGAAAGTAAACTTTCGATTTCAACTAACCTTTCGTCGAGGCAACTTGCACTCGCCCAATTTTCACCAGAATTTAACATCTACGTATGAGAAAAATACAAATTCTTATCTCGTTAAGTATTTCGAAGAGTTGCAAGTTAATTACATGCTTTATCGATATATCATTGGCTATATTTTGGGAGATTGGTGGGCAAAAATCTCCGAGTAGCAACTTTTACTTGCGACTCGATTATGTTTTTCAATGATTGTATTAAAACCATGCTAACTAACACCGTATATTCTTGTGCACAAAAAACTTTGGCCATTTTCTCATATTACAGCATCGTCGGATTTTTCCAAAACTTGTCGTAAGAAAAACGTGCTCGACACCTACCTTTGTTTACCGATTTTCCCTCGATACAACTACCCCGGAAGTTCCAATATGTCTCGAGGCAACGAGATACCGTTGACTCTTTTTGGAGCTAATTTCTTCGTTTACCACCTGTGTATATTATAAAATATAAAATCACGATGATTGAAACATAATATGCGTTAAAAAAGAAGAAACATAAAAAAACAAAAAACAAACAAACAAACAAAAAACAAAAAAACAGGCGTCATGCGTCGACGCAAGGATGTGCAGTTCCATAGTTGAAAATGATGTCCTCATCCGGAAGGGCGGTTCATAGTACAAACGAAAGTGACATACTTAACATTAGAAAAGTCAAAATCAGTTAAATGCTTTGCGTTTCCATTTCAGCAGCAGTTTCCATTATTACCAACTTCGGTAAATAATTGAATACATCTATCACTCTGCCTTTTAAGAAGGTAGATCTGTATACAAATACCTCAAAAACAACAATTAGCGTTCTGTGAGTGACGATGCCAGTATGCGGTTTCATCAATGAGAGGCATTATTGATAGCTACAAAATGGCAATGGATTTTGTGCGAAAAATAGACTGAGTTTATTGTTACATATTGAAAACAAGAGTTGTACGCGGACAACGTAGCTCGCCTATACGAGAGATTGTCGCAAATAAGGAGTTCAAGGTCAAAGGTCAAGGTCACTGGGTCAAAGGTCATGCTCTCAAGGTCAAGGTCATGGCATGAGGTATCCATATTTGAAATATCAATGGCTCTATCTGTAATAGTGCATGAGATATAGGCCAGGTTAAAGTTTTTTTTAAAAGTAGGTCAAACTCCAAGGTCAAGGTCACAAGGTCAAAGGTCATGAACCAAAATAAAAGGTCTTGACAAGAGGTATCCATGTGTGAAGTATCAAGGCTGTATCTCAAATAGTGCCTGAGATATAGACCAGGTTAAAGTTTTTGAAGACGCGACGCCGACGCCGACACTAGGGCTGTGACATTAGCTCCCCGGACATAAAGTCCCGGCTCGCTAAAAAATCGGTGTTATTATAAAATTGCGTAGTTACGGCTTGAACCAAGCCGTAGTTACGAGATTTTATAACAACACAGGTCTACTAAATACTATCGTTTGTCCGAAATTACATCACGATTAAATGGATTAAATCGTTCCCTAGTCAAGAACATGTCACACGTCAAGAATCCAGTCGCTTAAATATAAACAACGGAATTCAATTTTAACAATTACGTATATTTTTGTCAGAGTCAGATCAATATTGTAATAGCCAGAATACATAAATGCATCCGGATTTTGTGACGTCCGAATATAGGTGCACTTACTTTTTGCCAAGAATCGGACTTCTCGCATGCTGTTCCCTATATGTGCATTTTGTTTGAATGTTTTTGTGTCTATCCAGCCTGGTTTTGAGTGAATTCGAGCCGTATCTCGTCTAAAATTTCGATCGCTAGAATCGGAATTTTCCGAGATTGTTGTTGTCATTTTGGTCATCCGTTTTTGGGCCGAGTTCAGTGTTTCATGCATAGATTTGGACAGAAAATGCTAGATTAATATGTCTATTTTATTCTGGGCTGGGTCTTTAATTGTTTTTATTGAGGTTCTATTCATTATTTGAATTTTCCTTAGGGTGGTCACTTTGTTTACGTTCGTCGCTAAGCGCGCCGTAGGTACTCGAGTGATCGCGGTGTAGGAAAATTTTATCGCTTCAAATCGCATTTCTAATGGACCGTTTGGATAGAATTTGGATTAAATAATATTTGTCATGTATGTTTTGATTTTAATTGTCCGTATGTTTTATGTATTTTGGGATAATATTTGGAACTACTTCTTGGGTCTTTTCGCGGATGGAAAACAATGCTTTCCGCCGCGTTTGATTGTTGTTTTCAGCATTTTAATCTCCTTTTCCCATTATGTTTTGTACTCGAGAACAAACTTTAGAAACTCGGGAATTGAGAATTGCTATTCTATTCCCTGGATTCTATCATTTGTGTAAGTAAGAATGAATCTTGTCTCAGAATTTTTGAGCCGTCGGGACCTGATTACTCAAAATCGCCGCTCAATTCTGATTGGTCAATTCGGCACACGAGCCGATGCTCAGAACTATAAATACTCGAGCGCGTTCCCGAGCCCGCTTATCAGCGGCTTGGACGGGTTTGCCATAGGAGGCTATGTGAAATTAGGATTTGGATTTATTTTGGATAAAACAAAACAAAAGTAAGACTGATAATATTTTGGAACTTTATTTTACTCTCTGGCATTCCCGTCACTCCAACGAGCTGCTGATCATCCCCTTTCCCCGTAATATTTCTTTATTTTTGGTCTTAGCCCTTTTCAGGAAGAGAATCTCAACTCAACACCTGTCGCCTCCTCTCCCTTGGTTATTTGCACATAACTGAGCTCTAGAGGTCCGACAGTCCTAGTCCATTTTGGCCAGTTGTCCCTTGTTTTTATTTTGAAGAATAACCAGACCCTTTCCCCAATTTGACCCTTTTTGTCCAGAGGACCAGAACATTGTCATTTGCATGACTTTGATTGTTATGCATGACTTTGAGTGTCCTTTTGAAATAATGTTTGTCTTTGGAAATAAGCTAAAGAATAAGTAAAGTGAGTACTTTGGGAGTATGCTGAATTTGGTGTTAATTTGTATTCATGAATTGACTTGTCTGTTTTCTGTGTTTATTAAATCCATGTAATTTTAGCATTACATTTGCCTTCCTTTACTTTGTAATTAGTCAAAACCAGGAGCCCCTTTTTACAATGACCTGCTTTTAAGTTTTGACTGGAAACATTCTGACAGTGGAAATTGGTAGTCTGTCCAATTTGCCTTGTCAACTGTAAGCCAGAAGTCCCATTTTCTTGTGATACTTGCAATCAACCCATTTTTTGAAGTCAGTCAAAACTGACAGGCCCTCTTCACTGTGACGGTCGGACTATTGATGCTTTGCTAGACCCCGTTTGACTAGGGAAATTGGTTGTTTATCCGATTTCTCTTGTCGCTTTACTCCAAAACCCCTTTTTCTGTGACATGTGCAGTTGCCCCTTTGTCCTGGTCAAAATCGAGGGCCGTTTTTAAGTTAAATTGCAAAGCTTCATTTAGTTCCGATCAACGAGATTGCGTGCAGCAGAAATCTGGACGAGCCGATCTCGGTCTAGATCAGCTAGTGAAACTGACTATCATTGGTAGTTGATTTCCAAAGCTTATTATAATAGATTGCGTGTAGCAGAAATCAGGACGAGGCCGATCTCGATCCGGATCAGCTTACGGAACTTTATCGGCTATCATGGCTCGGTAGAGTTCCAAAAGCTTAGAGTAGCCACTGTAGGTAACCGCATCCTGACAAATTAAAACCGCCGGCTGCCTACAATATAATTGTAATATCCCATTTTTCTTATTGCAGTTATATTCAGATTAAATGTGGACCTTTGTAACTTCCAAATATAATGAGCTCTTTTAATTGATAGCCCTTTCATAAACAATGAAGCCTATGTGAACATAGTCACTTCACATATTAATCAGGGTAATCTGCTTCTCTGAAGCAGCTTTCAGTTTTACGAGTAACAACCATAAATGTTTAAAGTTTTGAAAACGGTTTACAAAGATATCAAATAGATAATAGTTCTATGGTTGTTTTCCCTTGCAAACTCACTCTCCTCTTAAATAACAACAAACACAAAAAATGTATTTTTTGGTAATACAGTTGGACCGTGTACCGACTGTGGGCCATTTATTGTCATCAATTCACAATACAACTCAATTAACAACAACAGTACAATACAACTCAATTAACAACAACAGTAAACCGAACGCTCCTATCCGTTCGCACTGACCAAACATAGCAAAGGTTCATAAGTAACTCCGAACGTACCCACACGTTCGCATGCGCCTTGCAATGAACGTACTCTCACGTTCAAGTTACATTCAACTCCGAACGTACCCACACGTTCGTTTGCGTCTTACAATGAACGTACCCTCACGTTCAAGTTACATTCAACTCCGAACGTACCCACACGTTCGCTTGCGTCTTACAATGAACGTACCCTCACGTTCAAGTTACATTCAACTCCGAACGTACCCACACGTTCGCATGCGGACTGTCTAACTCACCCACGCGTGCATTGCCGCTTCAAAACGCACCCACGCGTTCTATGTCGAATTTCTCCGAACGCACCCACGCGTTCGATATTGACTTTCTTTGAACCTATCCAAAGATTTACTATCATATTACTCCGAACATACCCCCTTACCTCGAAATTTCCCACTCTTGCAATTTCATTTGACTCCGAACGTATTCACGCGTTCGCTTTCATATGACTCTGAACATAATCATGCGTTCTCTAACATGGTATAAATAATTTTATCAATGCGCACTTGTACTGTAGTATTATGTTAAAGGCAACTTAAAACGCATTCATTATTAACGGGTATTTTAAAGACCTTAATGAACATAAATACCGAATATACGTTGGGGTTACCTTGGAGGAATAGTGAAAGCTTAAATGACGGAAACGATATTGTGGTTCTTATTATTGATATAACCATCCGTACGTACCTAAACGTTAGTTTTTACAGATGAATCTGAACTTTCTAACGTTCTCGTATACTCGTATATACCTCCGCACGTTCGCTTATATATGACTCCAAACATAACCTTACGTAGGCTTGCAGATCAGTTCAGACGAACCCATGTGTTTACTTGCAAAATACCACGAACATATTTTCCCGTTCACTAACCGACTACTTAGAACGCATCTTCCTGTTCAATTACGCAGTAGTGCAAGTAATGCTCAGCGACATACAATTGTGAACATCTGAACCTTCAATGACAGTAGCTAGTATATAACAACAGCATTTACATGTATAAGCTTTCAAAAACAAACGACAATTAACATAAATACATGTTCAATGCAATCGACTTTAACCATGTCTTAGTTTTCAACTACTTTTGACTTTAGACGTGCACATATGCATATTTATATATATTGGAATACAGAAACAAAAAGGCACGGATTCGCTGTGGTCACTCATTGATAGATGACATTGAACGTCTCAAAACAACATTCAATGCCACATAAAAACGAATTTCCCTTTTTCCCAGTGATAACCACTATGAACTTACGTACTTTTTAACAATGACAACCACTATGAACATACGTACTTTGTTAACAATGACAACCACTTTTGAACATACGTACTTATTTACACTATAGTTCGTCTATCGGGAGTGGCAGATGTTTACATTTTGTTTTCACAAATTATACCGTAATTAACCCGATTAACTATGTATCAATGATATATCAACTTAAACAGGTAATTTATCTCATTAGTCGATTTAAATCTCAAATCAATAGCCTGGCAACCCTTTGTAAATGAAAAAGCCCAATGTTTATCTGCCACTCATTTTAGAACACCTATAGTACAACATTGCGTAATCATTATCGCTATTGTTCAAAAGACAATTAACTGCACATTTGCAATCATCGCTGCAATCGGACGTGCTTATAGCTAGAATGCGTATTAATGAACTTTCTTTTCTGACAAACAAACATTAAAAATTTCAATAATAAAAATTAACAGCAAAAAACGTCTGCCCGCAGTCAGTTTCCAACTCTGAATGAGGAATTTACACACGGCACGAGAAATCTCGTGCACGACTTTAACCCCATCTATCGGAGCTTAGACCTAGCAAGGGAAACCAATTTTCGACTAATTCGTTCCTCAAACGTCGAAAATGATATTTATCATGTGATGTAAAACAAATCTACTACCTCCATCTAACGCATTACTTCTGTCCACCTTCTCTGCTTCAAACCGAATGCAAATTCGTCATGTTTAAACAAAAATAATGAAGATTTTCTTAAATTGTTGTATCACGTGATTATCCACCGTGACTAATGTATTTGTTTATTGCCAAAGTAATCCTTCAATATGTTATGGTTGATATACTCCGTAAATATTGACCTGAACCTGTTGAATATGCAATGAGTAATTGTAATGCAAAATAATAACTCTCCAACATACGTTGACACGAGAAGCATGTGCAGAATACAAAGTCATAATGCCTATGGAAAATATCGACTCTGCTCGACGGTGAGAATTGCTGGCGAGTATTGATTATTCCATGTCACAATTACTCCTTGCATATTCATCGGGTTCAGGTCAATATTTACACACTATAGACGCTTTCATTTAGGAGAGTATTCAAATTACCTCCCTTGTGATGACGTCATCAGAGGAAAAACCGGAAAAGTTGTAAATACGCGAACCCCGACCTTTCAATCAAGGATAAAGGTATTTATTGGTTTATTCAATTATAATCGTTTTACATATCAATTTTGGTACTTGGATAGCGGTTGCTGATGCTGTTTCGTGCTTCAAATGGTGTATTTTGATAACAAAGATTCGGTTTGTCATGTGTTTTCGCGACCTTTTTCGCTTGCAGATTAACCACAGGTTAAAGACGCGGTGATTGGTCAGTGGGCTATAGCCCCCCTACCCCCCCCCCACCCTTGAAAATTATAGATATGGGATGTCAGAATCACCTAAAATTATTTTTTTATCAAATATAATCCAAAATAATAATAAAAAAAAAAATTTTCTCATTTTTTATATCACTTTCTTTTAGAAAGGTACTTGTCTTCAATCTCGGAAAACAACAGTGCCTCCACTTCTCCTATCATATCTTTTTTAATTCTCAACCGAGCACAAAAAGTAACATACAGAAATACGCAGCAGAGATGTGGCCAAAACATGCCATAAACGGTTTTGCGAGATTTTCTTCCGTTCGGCAACGGCGAACGTCGGAATGACAAAACTTGTCAGAACGGACAAGATCTGATTCGACGGCAAACCGCCGATATTCATCACTAATGTGCATCATCTACAACGAACATGAACCTAATTAACATATAAAGTATTCAAAATACTGTTTTACAATCACTTACCGCTAAGCAAACCATCAATCTCGGTCGATTTCGGTGTTTAAATTGAAAAAATGCTTCCCGTCAAACAAATTTAAACTAAAAGCAGCCTTGATTTCACAAATTTGACCCGAAAGTAAAAATTCGCTTTCTGATTGGTCGAATTTGGGGGTGTGTACTTTTCGATAGTATTGGTTTCCCGATTGGCTCTATATCGCAGTCAGAAACGGGAACCAGCTCATTTTCTCATTAATGATTTCCGGGTCACCAAAATTAACGAAAATTGCATGAGTTTGGGTCGATACTGCTCCAATCTTTCATCGAAAACTGGGAAAATCGACAGAAATTGATGTTCCGCTTAGCGGTTAGTGATTTTAAAACAGTATTTTCAATACACTATATGTTATTTACGTTGAAGTTCGTTGTAGATGATGCACATTAGTGATGAATATCGGCGGTTTGCCGTCGAATCAGATCTTGTCCGTTCTGACAAGTTTTGTCATTCCGACGTTCGCCGTTGCCGAACGGAAGATTATCTTGCAAAACCGCTTAGAATATGTTTTGGCCACACCTCTGCTGCGTATTTCTAGACCTTACTTTTGGTCCTTGGTTGAGAATTAAAAAAGTTACGATGTGAGAAGTGGAAGCGGTGTCAGTCTCCGAATTAGAACATATTTACCTTTCTATAGAATATTGATAGAAAATGAGAAAAAAATCAAATTATATTATTTTCGATTGTATTTGATGAAGAAAAATAATTTTAGGTGATTCTGAGGTCCCATATTAAATTTTCTAAGGTGGAGGGGGTAGGTGGGGGGGGGGGCTATAGCCCACCGACCAATCACCGCGTCTTTAACCTGTGAGATTAACCAAGCTTCGTTTTATTTTGAACCCAAATAATCCTATTTGTTATACATGAACATTATTATTTCATTCCAGATGTGGACGAGAGCCTAATTCACCATGAATGATGTGCACCAAAGCCACCAATTGAACTAGAAGGGAATTTATTTTATATCAACGACGTTACGAGAAAAAGCTTTACCTTACATGCGCCAGTCAGTAAGTCACCACAGAATTTATCGACTAAAGGGACAACTTGTACAAAGAAACAATAGTGACGTAGATTCTTTGGAGCAAGAAACAGCCAGTTCTGCGTTGACTTTACCCAGAAGAAAAAGAAGTTCAAAGGTGTACCAAACTGACATTGTCTTTTCAGGAAAAATATCCCATAACAAGAGGCAGTAGCTGGTTACCTGCATTTTCATTTTTCATTCAATGTTTTTCAAGATTTTTGTGCTTATTTTTTGTTTTGGAAAATTTGAAAGGAGCTCAGAGTAGATCATTTAGAAGCATCATAGCATTGAAAAATACGGACCGTCCAATACTGATTTTGACCTAAAGGCAGTCCAACCCAATTAGATTCATGGATGCAATGTCGAAATGTTTCGTATGACATCCGATCGTGAAGTGAACATTCATAACTAATTGAACATATTCATGGGATGTCGTAAACATTTGGCGATGGGCAGTTTCATTATCCAATGTTTATGATGTTGCCTGAATAATTTGGAAGTCACATTGATGTATCTCATTAGGGATGGGCTACCTTAACCCTTTCCCAAACAAGCCGAGCCCCGATAGCTCAGTCGGTTATGTTAGAGTCTGTCCATCCAGGGGTCGCAAGTTCGAACCCCGGCTCAGCCAGTATTGGTTATGACATTTGACAAAGTCATTTATCTCTCACCAATGGGTGTAAATCATCTATGTGAGAGAGCAGCTGGAGGCTTGGTTTGGATATTGTAGTGGTACTGGTGAGAGAAATACCAGGAAGTTACGGTTAGGTGCTCTGGCCATTGTTATATGACCACAGCAGTTGAAAAAGGCGTAAAACCCCAATAAAATCAAATTTCCCAAACAAGACCTGGTTTTGACATCCCTTAACCCTTTCCCAAATGGCAAAATTTTAAGGGTGATCCACATCAAACACAGGCCGAGCCCGGATAGCACAGTCGGTTAAGTCGGAGTCTCGGAACCCCGGCTCGGCCAGTATCCATTCTGACATTTGACAAAAGTCATTTGTCTCTCACCAATGGGTGTGAATCATCTATGTGAGAGAGCAGCTGGAGGCTCGGTTTGGATATTGTGGTTGTACTGGTGCGAGAAATACCAGGAACCCACGGTTAGGTGCTCCAGCCGCCGCGATATGACCCTGGTAGTTGAAAACGGCGTAAAACCCCAATAAACTCAAACTCACATCAAACACAGCCACAAATGACAAAATAAAAGTTATTAAAGTTAGAATTTATGTAAAATATGTCATAGAAAATATTGAGACAAAAGGAGAAACTGCTGGTTATCAGCAGTTTCTTCTTTTGTTTCAATGTTTTCCCGAGCCTTTTCTATCAGGGACGTCAAAACCAGGTCTTGTTTGGGAAAGGGTTAATAAAGAAGGCATGGGAAACATTGAGACAATGGGAGAAAGTGCTGATTACAAAACATTTTCTACTTTTGCCTCAATAATTTCTTAGCATATATATATTGCAGGGTTTCCACTGACTTTCAAATTTGGGGCGTTATTTTACACAATGCTTGTACCCCCTCTATAAGAAACATAGAAGGCTGCTTGCAAAATTTGGGGTTACATGATTCAATTTGGGGGTGAAAAAACCCAAAATGGAGCTTTTGGAAACCCTGTATTGTACACAAATGTTATCTGAATCTGCATCACTTTTGTTATACACAGCAGCTTTTAAATTGATCCACCCTAAGATTTTTTTTGTTTGGAAAAAAGGTTAAACATGAAATTGAATAGCCTAGTATTACAGATTTCATTTCACATGAGGCTGCTTTCAGGGTTGCTGTGGGTCAGGGAAAAGTCAGGGAAATTTAATTTTTCTCAAGGTCAGGAAATTTTGTGAACTGTCAGAGAAATGTGGAAATCAGGCAAATGTCAGGGAATTGGTAGGAAATTTTGAAAAAATAAGATGCAATGTCATATAAATAATGATTTCAACATCAAATTTTAAAATTGTCTCAAAATATTGCGAGGTACCGCGAAATTACCGTGAAGAAACAGTGAAACATGTCAGGGAATTTTGTAATTTTGTCAGGGAATTGTCAGGGAATTTTATTTCCTCAGACTTTTGGCAACCCTGGCTTTAGCTTTTATTATCATAAATTACACGCCTGGGTTTAACCCTTTCTCAAACGACAAAATTTTAGAGCAGTCCGAATAGAAAGTTGCTGTAGACAACAAAAATGATATTAAAAAGGAAGGCATTAGTGTACAATATAGCACAGAGAATATTGGAGATAAAAGGAGAAACTGCTGGTCATCAGCAGTTCCTTCTTTTACCTCAATGTTTTCCAAGGCCTTTTCTATTAGGGACTTCAAAACCAGGTCTTGTTCGGGAAAGGGTTAAATAACAATTCACTGTATTCAGTAATATTTTCTTGTAAACCTTTTATATCTGCGTACTATGATACAAGTATTTTTGAAGAATCTTATGCCATATACGAAATATAAACATATTTTAAGTAAAGGTCATTGTCAGGTCAAATGAAATCTGTAATATGATACGGTATGATACCAAATCATAGCCAATCCAAACATTTAAATATGTGTAAGCGTAGGGTTAATCATTAAAGATAAGTTAAAATTTTGTTAGGTCTGGTAGAGAAGTTTGAAATTGAATGTGCAGTAAAATGATGTATTAAATGTTAAGCTTGATAAAAATTTGAAATATTTGATTCTTTTCAAGCCCAATAATGGGTTAGGAAGACATCTCCCACAATTTTTCTTTCATGTTAGTGACTGTGTCCATTAGCATCATCCAAACTTTGTGTTGATAAAATGGGATTTTTCAACAATGTAACAGAAAATATTGAGACAAAAGGAGAAAATGCTTTTATCAGCTTTTTCCTCTTTTAGCTCAATGTTTTCCCAGACATTTTTTATCCAAAAAATCACCCACTGGGGCTCTGAAATGCATCAGAGTATGTGGTGACTGACCAGTGACATTTCAGTGGAGAGTGGTGTGAGAAAGCCAGGAAAGCAAGTTTGGTACAATAGCCTGTTTAATACTTTTCCAAACAAGATCATGCCACAAATTCTCGAAAAAAACTTAGGTAAGTTTTCATGCTCAAATCTGAGCACCGTGCTCAAATCGCACAAAATCCATGTGAACTTCAATCGAACACCCTCCAATGGTGGAGAGTATTCCTTTGAAGTTGAGCATGTTCTCATGAGTATGTACCTAAGTTTTTCGAGAAACCGGGGCCTGATTTTGAGTATCCAAAAGAAAAAGGCTTGGTAAAACTTTGAGGCAAATGAAGAAAATGAAAATGATCACACATTTTCTCCTTTTGTCTCAATATTTTCTATTCTATTTCAATCATAACCAATGTGGGCGAGCAGCTGGAGGCTCTGTTTTGGTGTTGTGGTAGTACTGGTATATGAAAAACGACTGAAATCCATGGTTAGGTGTTCCAGCCGCTGCAATATGATCCAGTTGAAAACCGTGATAGCCCTTTCCCAAACAAGAACTGGTTTTGATGTCCCATGGAAATGAATTTTGGGAAAACATTGAAGCAAAAGGAGTAAATGCTGATAATCAGCATTTTCTCCTTTTGCCTCAATTTTTTCTATGCTATATTTTATACAAATCACAACTTTATCAAAATTTAATACATTTTGTTGTCTGCAACAGCATTCAAATTGGACCAGCCTAGGAATTGGCTGTTTATGATAGGGTATAACCCCAGTAAATCGAATCAAATCCATTTCCTACATATATCCTGACCTTTATCTCTTTAGTAATTGTGATGGAAACACAGGGAATCAATGGTTAGGTGCTCCAACTGCTGCAACCTATTACTGGCTTTAGTAGTGGGACACTTTTAACTAACAAACAAGACACGTTCAAAGTGGTCCAATTTCAAGCAGACATTGATGAAATTCTTCGGTGTAAAATAAGGCAAAGTTATACCCCCCTTTTCCAAAGGGTCTGATATAACCAACATTTTATTCTTTACCCTCAATGTTTTCTGATCCTCTCTTTTGAAGTGACCTTAAAAGTGATTGGGAAAGAGGCAATCCTGCATATATATCACAAAATGAAAACTGTAAAACAGTTTGCGAATTTATAAAATTCGGTTACAGTGTAAAACTCAAAAGAATTTTGAATAATTTTTACAGAAAATTTATTAGAATTCAGTTCAACTAACATAAAAAAGAAAAACTAAACAATTTTATGAGGGACATCAACCCTTTCCTGAACTAGACCCAGTTTTGATGTATCAGGGTTCCCTTGATATCTAGAGGTTTGAGAAAATATTGAAGCAAAAAGAAGAAAATGCAAATGATAACCATTACTTTTTCTCTTTTTGCCTCAATATTTTCAGTCCTGTTGTAGACAGAGTACAGTTTGAATATTTTTTCTGAGATAAATTGTTGTGGTCTGCAGCATCTCTCTAATTTGAACAGTCTTTAGTTGTTTGGGAAAGGGTTAAAACCATGTGCACATTATGTCATATATGAGTCATAGATAGCTGCTGCGGATCCAGAATGTCTGTGGAGGGGGTTCAGATATACAAAAAGGTGACCCTGGGTTCATTTTACCAAAGTATTGCACAAATTAGACTGAAGTTCCACTTGAAAATTTCACAAACAACTTTACAAGACCTGGTTTTGATGTCCCTATTAGAAAATTTTGACAAAGGAAGAAAATGCTGATAATCAGCGTTTTCTCACTTTGTCTCATTATTTTCTAGGCTACATTTTACAAAAATCCTGTCTTTACCAACATGAATTTTGACAATAATTGCAACTCTTGCCGTTTGGGAAAGGGATAATCAGGCTATAAACCCCCGACCACCCAACCACCCAAACCCCCCCCCCCCACAGGGGGATCTAGATGGGGATCAGGGGGGTCCGGACACCCCCTCCCTCCCCTTGCATTGGCCGAAAATTTAATTTTGACCATACTAATTGAGTGTAATGTTACATATTCACTATATTTTAAGCCATAACTTGGGCTTGGACCCCCCCCCCCGAAAAAAATCTTGGGCTTGGACCCCCCACCCGGCAAACAATCCTGGATCCGCCCTTGTCCCCCCATTGCGCCACTGTATAGCACACGAGAGAATGAAATGAAAAGCTGTAAAGTTTGTTTTGTCTTGGCAACTGTTCTTTAATTAACTTTGGATTCCTCTATGACGGTCCCGATTTTGCTTGCTGTTAATCTTCCCCCGCCCATCTTCACGGAGACCGTGTCGTGTATGCAGGTCCTACTACACAAACATCGTGGCTCATCTGTCACACAGTGAGGTAAACGTCACCCTGAAATGAGAGAGTAAATCATACAATAGTTATGTAAAAAAGAAAACGTGTAAAATCGAGTGAACTTAAGTCTTGGTCCGGAGTAAAAGCATAGGCAACTCTGCGTGAAGGTCGAAATCGTGATTATTTTTGCACTAAAATGGGGGAATTTTGAGCCGATTTCCCAAACAAATTGTGTTGTACTGTGTAAAAACATTATAATTCGACCTAAATACACACAAACGTACAATTCTTACCAGATATATCAATATAATCAGTGGAAATATCGATTGAATGCTGTATGACGTTTGTGAAAGTCCTTGGTTTTTTTGTGTACACTCCTCACTTGACGTCACATCCGGTAAGGGAGTTAACTCTTGTACGTACGAAAATCGCTTAAATGAAAGCGTCTATACTGCACAGTGTCACGAATAAATATCACACTGCCATCTGCATACTGTCGAATAATCCATTTGAGCATTAATATAATATCAGATCTTTGTCTGTATTATTTCACAAAGCTAACATGATATAGCACAATTAAGGAAAAAACAGAAACCGATGCATATAGATCAACTTCCTCTTTTCTCTTAAGTTTTTTACGAAGTGTATTCATGTTTCATTGACTTTAAAACAATGCGTCGTTTGGGAATGCATTAAGACAAATTATGACCCATATACCTTAATTATGGTTGTCTGCAAAGAGCAACTTCTGTCACAACAGGAAAGTATTTAAACCTTTCTCCCTACGAAAAAATGTGAGAGCGATTGAATTTGATCGACACTTCAGGCAACAAAATTTGTACTGACACAAACTAGATTTGTGCATAAAGAAGCACGGAAAATGTTGATGTAAACGGAAAAAAATGATTACTGCTTTGACCAAAATCTGGATTCAGAGTATAATATCTGATGATCAACATTTTCTTCATTAGCCTCAATGTTTTCCTGAATATATCTATTGATCAGGGGCGTTAGAGTGAGACTTCTTAAGTATGGACCGACATGGTCCTCCCACTTGTCCAGAGAAGAATCTTCAAACATTCATGCGAACTCATTTATCTTGATTCTTTGAAGAAACCGTGGGATTTGGTACAGAGCAAGTTAGAAACAGGAAAACCTCTCTCAAAGGCACGCAAGTTGCACTTTATTTCATTAAAAACCATAGGGTATAAGCTGAGAAGTTAACAAAAAATACCTTGAAGCGGACGATTGTTATGTGTGAATGCTTTCCCACAGTCACGTGGGTTACCTACCGTGTGCAATGGTTCTCTTTCAATTTTGAAAGTATATATTATTTCTAACCCCAGATTATGTAGAAAACCGCGATATTTGCATCATAAACAGCGATTTGATTTCTAAGTCCCATGCGGACCTGAAAGAAATTGAATATCAGCTCATGAATTCCATTAATTTTGTTTGCAACATTGTCAAATGAGAAATTCTCTAACATACAACCAGTCAAGAACGAAAATAACATATTGTCCAAGAATTGCGTTATAAAAGATTTAGCAAGTAACACAAACAGATGAGCCTAGGTATCGTCATTTACACTCTTGAAATTTACACCCACGACATGCATTATCTTCATAGTGTTCTTTCTGCAGCTTTTTTTGGTCAAATATCGATGTTAATGGTGCATTGTGTTTTTAGCAATTGTCTTATGACTTAAGCTTTCGTTTTGCGATGACGACAGAAGCCAAAGAGTTTGCTATAAATGTATAATTTAAATCATGAATAGCATTGTTCAAATGTTTTCATTTACCGTTTTTGACATTGTAATGTCAAAACCGCTAAATGAAAACATTGAACAATGCTATGCATGGTTTAGACTATTGTCTTTAAAGTGCATGTTTGATTCAATCATGAATAATTCATAACTTTAAATGATTCTATGACATGCAAGAAATGAAAATGATATCCCATGTTTTTTTTTGTTTTAGTAGACAATTTGATATGCTATCGATGCACTAGCACTTGCAAGGCGATTACATTCCCCTGTTTAACCCTCATCCTACCAACTGGGGTCAATCTGACCCCACGCATCATTTTTTGCGTGTCATAATTTTACCGCATGCACTCTGGTGTCCAAACTTTAGGAGTTTGTTGGTTTACCACAACCTCCTTTATGTCACGCAACATTTTCCGATTTTAGCATAATTTGAGTCTGTCATATTGATTTTTTTGCTGGGGTCCGTTTGGACCCCACTATAATTACTCTTTATTACAACTATATATTTAAACATATTTAACCTTTTCTTTTTTAAAAAATCTACATCTAAAAAACCACTGGATGCATTTCAACCAAACTTCACAGGAATAATCTTTGGGCGACCCTCTCTGAGTTTCCTTCAGGGAAATTTGATTTAGTTAAAAATACCCGAGTTATCTGCCTTCGACTGTGCAAAATATTGGTTTTGACTATTCGTTTTACTATTTTTACTCTCACATTAAAAAAAATTTTGACTAGTCAACACAAAACGTGATCAGAATTTTGGTGACTATAATATCTTGTCTGAGTGCAATTTTCAGCTTGACCAAGATCATAGATCATGGGTTATTTGCCCTTGAATTTTATGCAAAAAATGCATAAAGTAATAAAATAAATGCAGGTCTATCGAGCGATTCAATGCCTTTAGGGCCTTCTAGTTTTTCATTTCCGTATATTTTTTAGCTATTATCATTTGTAAGTAACCAATATAACATTTAAACAAAGAATATGTCTTTTGTGCAACTTATTTTTATCATGAAATTCAAAATTACGTGTGGGGTCCAACTGGACCCCAGTTAGTAGGATGTGTATGTAAAATATGTTGGTAGTAAGAGGGTAATGAACATGATGATAAAATGGACTTTAAAAGTATTCCTTGAACAATGTTATGATGCACAACTACTTGCAAAAGAGTGTTTGAAATATTTCTGAAAGCCTCGAAATTTTGATATCTAAGATCGAGTTCAAGGAATAGAAACCGACTTGAAATTCCCGAGTTTCGGTCTTCATTCCATTATGATTTGACTTTGTTTCCTGTTCTTGCACTATTTTTACAGATCTATTTTATTATAAAAATACGTTTTGTGTCATTTTTTCGTGTTTTTTCTTTTGTTTCAAACAATGGAGCAGGTGCGGAAACTCTTTAAAAGGTGTAAAGTTATATGGTAAGCGCAAAAAATGAGTAAGTAAAACAACGAACAGAATTTCCTTATATCTGAAGGCTTTCTCGAAATGCTTACAGTGTCTGGTCAATAATAATCGACAGACATATTCGAGACTTGATCACGGTGGATAATCACGTGATGCAATTACTACTGAATATCTTAAATAACTTTGTTAATACGGGACCAATTTGAATTCGGTTTGAAGCAGTTAATAATGTAGACAGACGTCACGCATTATATGAACGTGGTCTAACTGAACACGTGAGCATGCTGTTTTAAACATTTACGTGTTTACAATAGCACATATTTTGGATTTTCTGTTCTTATTAAATATAAGATGTTACTTTAAATCCGTTCGAGACTAAAGGATGATTTTACAACATCTTTTTAACATTTTAGTAACCCTGGACAGGTGCAAGAAATTGTGCATTTTTCGCTGTAGGGGTATGTGATACGAATGCCTATAAAATTCAAATAAGATCGATGACCATTCATTTTTATTTTATTTTTCAATTGGTAATAACATGTAATTTCAACATACATTATAAAAAAATTCTATTACTGAGAAAAAAATAGAAAACTGGAGCATTCCCCCTTAAAATCATAAATGGGAAAGGGGCATTGTAGTCCACAACAAACGAACCAACAGGAACACAAGCTCACATAAAATCCTGTTTTTGAGTTTGCTGCTGTGTGTCAGAGTAAATTGAGTTAAATGGTAAGTAATTGGAAACAAACGAAATTCAGACAACTGTTTTATTTGCAATTCAAATGAAAATTGAGCGCCTGTGTCAAACATATCCACGAAACGAGGTCGTTTGGGCAGCCCAGAAGGATTTTTCTCATCCTAATTTGAAAGTGAAATGGCTCATAACTCGACCTTAAGGACTGCATATGTTATTTTCTCAGAATTTATTCGCCAAAAAGCCACGATTCAATTTCTATTATGAGAAACGCTTTATCTCTGACGGTTAGCCAATTCCAGTCGTAATGGAAATCGTTATAGAACAGTTTCGCGTTTCGTCGCTTTCAAACAAACAAAAAAAAAACATCTTAACTGCAGCTTAAAGCAAGCTGTAGTAATGAGGTTCTTGTTGAAAAAACAACTTTCTGTTCTATTTGGGCGTCCTCGATATGTGTCAACCCGCTTTAAAAAGTCCTGTGTAAGTCTGCACTTTTTTGCTTACTGGTTAAAGAAATATTACGTCCCTTGACAGCCAGAAGTGGCTATCAGCAGTTAAATTTTAACTGCTGGTAGTCACTTCTCGCTGTCAAGGGACGAATAGTTTTTTGTACGCAATCGGGGAAAAGCGCTTGTTCTGGCAAAACAACCCAACAACTATATACAGGGAAGATTCATGTATATGCGAGCTATCTCATCCCTGACAAGCTAGCCTTTATAGAGACGTGGTAGAATTTTCAATTGGGGACAGAGAGAGGTTCCGGATTAGAATGCAACCAGGAGTTGGTATCAATTTACTTTCAGGATACATATCCCAGCAACCATAGCCTACTTCATCGAGCCGATATAAGCTGTAAGTTTGAATATCGGCTAGTTTTTCTGGTATCGGACCGATGTCGGGTCGATGTCAGATTGCAATCTGAATTTTCTATTTTTTCTCCGATTACGTGCCAACGTCAGCCCGATATCGGGCCGATCATGAATATCAGGCAGATAGCGCATGGTGTTACAGAGCCGACATCGGGCCGATATTTCTGTGAATATCTTGTTGATATCGTGGCGTTCATGCATATCGGGCGGATAGCGTTTGGTGTTACAGAGCCGATATCGGGCCGATCTGAATGTTTGAAAATGCTGCCATGAATGTAAAGGTAAAACTTAATATAGAACTATACCAAATAATGCTCGCTTAATTTCCCATTTAAACCAGAAATAGACAGTTATGTAAACTAAATACGCAAAACCCGCTGTTTTTTTTCTGAAAGGCTAATATCTTAGAAATACTAATTTGGAAGTACAATAGCCAATTATGTGACACTAATGACCGCATGCAATGATTTTCTAAAGTCGATTTGCCATGAAAAGTCTCGTAGATTAATTACTCCTATCCTTTGGGGAGTCAAAAAAGGGTAAAAAAAAAGGCAAATACAAAATAAAGCGAACGTTTTAAACAAGATGTGAACAAACCTTTTAATGAAAGAATGCATTTCGAACGATTTAGAAAGAACCATATGATGTACGCTGATATGTAAATGTATTCTTGTGGAAAAAGCTGGTAACTTTTGACTCATTGTTTATATCTATCAATTTATGCTTTCTTTACTAACATTCATTTTTCCCAGCAGAATTTTGCACACTCTCAACAACAAGATATCGTCGCTTTTCGTCAAAAAGCTGGTAACTGTAGCTTAAAACAAGTTATAAAAGAAACAATATCCAATATCAGAAAATAGCATTTGCACGATATTTGATACAGGTCTCCAACCTCATGCAAAACGTGTAGCTGTACTTCAACTAATTCATGCGTCACGAAAGATTTCTAGTTTTTTTTCAGACATCGGAACAACATGCGGACAGCAACATTTTGATTATTTATCGGCGTATCGCATTATCTAGAACCAATAATTTTCATTATCATTTTGATTATGAATGGCAAGTTTTTCGTAAGTCTGTTGTTCAACTCAACTCAAAATGTATTTATCAATTAATTTTGTCTCTTTTGATATATTGTATACGGACCCTATCCTTTTCAAAATTATCACGCCATCTTTATCAAAATTAGTTTTCATGTCTGTAGACGCTTTCCAGTTACTAAGCGGCGAATACTTACACTAGTCTAAATCCAAAGATGATACAGGCGACAGTTCCAAGTAAATGGAATTTTAAGGTTTTTGGTCTTTATTGGTAGAAAACATTGTGGGAAATGAAGAAATTGCTTGTCACAAGCACTTTCTTCAATACCTGCAATGTCTTCGAGTCAATTACTTTGTGGGGAACCAAAGGGAGTCATTGTGTGAGAATGGGTAAAGACATATGAAAAAATGAACGATTCAGTTTTTGTAACTAACCGAAACAACAAACGTTAGAAAAATCCTTTAGGTAAGACCTGGGCAATGTGCTCAGTTATAGAACGAAATCTGTATGGTGCGAGTAGAAGATATCAAGGTAAGTAATTTTCAAAGCTATGAAACTTTTAATTTTTTTACTTTTGTTGGGTATTTTGCCTACTCTACATACAATTTAGAAACATTTTCACAAAAAATTATTAGAATATTCCCAGGAAATCCGCTCAAATATTTCCGGTGTTACGGAAACAGGCGATATCGCATCTAACGGTACTTTAAAAATGCTCGGACTTACGTACGTTACGAAATAAGTCGAAATATAACGATTATACAAGAAGTACAATACCCAGGTCTTGCCATAAGTTTTTCAGAGGCAAAGCCCTAAATTCTTAAAGGTTACAAAGCGGCAAAATAATTGTAACGAAAAATACACATTGTGTTCAAGAAAATAAAGACAAACCCGCAGACGCCCGTTTGGTTTGCAATTCAAACGAAAGGTGTGCGTTCGAGCCATTTGTTACGCAAAAACAGGATCGGTTTTGTAATCTAATCTGAAACAGGTCAGAAACAGGAGTATCTTGTCTCCCTTATTAGCAAGTATAATTGTACGTTTATCTACATTTATTCACTTTTATAATTTTGATTTCGTTTTTTTCTTTTGCAAAGATTTTACAGACATTTTTACTGATCCGTCTGAATTGCAGCCACGGATTACTTTTGGGATTTCATTTATTCAATACAATCGGCACACGCACTCTGTATTTCGAATATCAACCTAGAAATAGTTCCTTGTCCAATTACATAATTATACGCAAAACTAGGTCGTTTATGTAATAACCCAATACTGTAAATGACCATGACGGACTTTACTCTCCCCAGAGTGAAAGTAAAATGGTTCCTAATTCGACCCTAATGACCAAATGTAGTAGTCTGTAATGGTAAAACCTGATTTGTTACTATAAAGAGAACATCCTCATTCCCGAATGTATTCCAGCCATGTCATAAAAATTACGCGCGCACGCTACAATGAAACTTTGGACGTATTTGGTGTGTCAAAATGACCAGTCCAAAGAGGGATCATTAACGAACAATTTGGGTTTTATTTGAAGTCCTCGATACTGACCAAGGTTTGACATGTCCCTTTTTAATAGGTGTAAGGCTAAACGTTTTTATTCGATGAACAATTTTATTCGACAGCGATCACCAAGACGTGAACCAGTCAGAAGATCAGAGAAACATACAAACAAAAAAACAACAACAACAAAAATCTCATAAGATCTGCAATTGTCTTCCGATTTCTATGGATCGAAAATAAGTTGCGAATTATAATCACGAATTTTATCAAATTTGCTGCAAACAAATCGTAAAGCGAATTTCACGCTCCTTTCCTTCAAAACACTCATAACTGCAGCTTTAAATAAGCGGTGATAACCACGGTGTATAATCACGTGACTGATAATCTTTAATAACTTTGTCAATACTTCACCAATTTGAATTCGTTTTGAAGCAGAGAAGGCGGAAAAATATCAGTAATAACCTGGACGTAGTAGATTTATGAAAAATTAACTGATTAAAAAGTTATTGAAGATAAACCAAAATGTTGGTTTATCTTCAATAACTTTTTAATTAGTTGATTTTTCAAAAATCCAAGACGTCCATCTACTGCGTGACGTCTGTTCACATTCTCTGCTTCAAACTGAATTAAAATCGGTCCCATATTAACAAAATTATTGAAGATTTTCTGAAATTGTTGCATCACGTGATTATCCACCGTGATATCGAGATTTCTGAAGGATTGAAATGTACCCTTGTAATAGGTCAGTAAGTGGAAAGGCAAATGTAGTCGAAGAACATGTAATTTTAGGAATCAGTTTATGCAGCCATTGACGGAAGACCGAATGTATAAATGTAGTGTGCATTGTGCTCTTTTAGATTGCCCAGACACATCTTAATACATACTAAAACCAAAAAGTGCCACCAAACTATTTGATTCGGCATAGGAGTTATTTTGCATGTATCCTGGAAGCAATGTATTTCAATAATGCAGACTAGTTTTAATACCTTCATTTCATGAATTATATTCAATTTGATATGTTGCAATGCATAACATGAAGTTCTACATCATGTAGATTTAAGTAAAGTCACCGGGGAATATTGTATATACCTTTGGTTGTTTTACATACATATTTCGTTGTTTTTCAACAAAAGCTTGTTTATAGCTTTAGAAACGATGTTTCCATTGAAAAGCACGGATTTCTTTTACTTATGGATCATAATGGGTCATTCTTTTTGCGCTGCTGTTTGCACGCATGTACATTCTTTATTCATTAACACTGTAACAAAAGTGAATGTAACTTAGATCAAATAGACATATTTTGGTTATCTGAAAATCAGACCGAGTGCTTCATCTTTCGTGTTAATTCCGTATAATTCTACATTTATGTCACCATAGATAAAGCACAGAATCAGATTTTCCTATGGATGCCCGATGGAATATGTGAAAATTAATGTTATATATATCGGAATGACACGGTGTTTCTTTTTGTCACAAACAGAAAATTCGTTCATATTATTTCGATGTCTTTGAGCCCTTTCTTAAGGGGGACAAAACCCCGAATGCGCAAATTTTAAATACATTACAGGTGACTGAAATGTTACATAAAACCTGATTTCTGTAGAATAGACCAAGGAAAATGTTTGGGACAAAATAAGGAAAAAACCTGGCAATTAATTTTTTAGTCTTTTACTTCATGGGTTCCTTTAAGCTCTCTCTATTTGAGACTTAAAATAGTGCTTGTTTGGAAAAGGGTTAAATAGCAGAATTGCTTATCCATCCTGAATAAGACAACAAATCGTAACCTAAATACAACTTATTTACCATATAAGAGGCGTAGCCATTACATTTGTGCTGCGAAAATGAGCTCTGAAGGAGCGAATACAAACGTCGAAAACTTATAAGTTTTTTCTTGGGGATGCATTGGCGGTTAATCGTGAGGCGTATACTGCACTTGTAGCATCCTTGTATACGTCCATAAACTTAGTGATTTGCCATATGGTTTATTATTTTCCTAAAATACTAGGAACTATCTCACGAAATGTTCATACGGTACACTATATTGCTTCTGGTAGACAATACACGGGACAGGTTCTGGAAATGCTCCTTATTGCATTAAAGACCATTATGGATTAAGGGGTCAGTTATGTCAATCATTTATGAAGGTTTCTGTTTGCCTTCACGGTGACATTCTGTAACAACGTAGGGCACGTCACGTTAGTGTTTAACACAAGTGTATTGGTCTCGTCTTTGTAGGCCTACTTCCATTTTAAACCTTCCTAAGTTTCCAAATGTGTTCCAGAAATTAAACATTTTCTGGAGGTGATGTTCATTAACATAGAAACGCAAAAATGATCGTACCGGTCTGATCAGGTTGAGTATCAAGTATCCAAGTGAACTACAATACCCAAAATGTTATGGACTTGCAAATGCAATTATTAATGTAATTCATTTTTGAGTAGTTAGATAAATATATAGGCTTTCATTTAAAACCATTTTTGTTCATTTACGTGAATATTTGACAGAGATATGCGGGTTTAAAGAGAACACGGTGGCCATATGGCGGCCATTTTGTAAAATTGCCGCCATTTTGTTAAAATGGCCGATTTCAGAGTTGCACCGGGCACCATTGAATTCAGCATACTCATATTATGTTAAAACCACCCGGTGCAAAATTCTACTAAAAAATGCCAACTGCTCTTTATATGAGTGGAATTTCAGAAAATCCGTCTAGGCTAAACTCGGCCAAAGCGAGGGACGCTTTCGCTACAACAAGGTATAGATATTTTGCGTTAAAATGTGAGTTTAAAGATCAGTTTTTTGTATGGTAATGAATTTGTTCTAAAATAGGTTTAATGTTATGTATTGACAAACCGTCGGTATTGTTATAAAATCTCGTAACTACGGTTTTATGGAAGACGTAGTTACGATATTTTATAACAACATCGTCGACGGAATACATTGTTCGTGAAAAAATGTCCCGCGCTTCGGCCGAGTTCACCAGCAGTGAAAAGGTGCGTTTGTACTTTACGATATCTATTGAATTTTATATGAATCCAACCTAATGTCTTTACACCATCCTTCGTGAAATATTTATTTCTATTATAATAAAAATCTGCTGTGAATAGGAGATAGTGCCAATCATGTATCATTTAAGACGAATTATAGAGTGAAGACCGGTAGCTGTGAATCTTTTATACGGGTTTCTTTCTCGCGAATGTCTGAATTGTTGGCATTCTTAGAAATTTTCCTCATCCATTGTAGCCTACCTCTATCGAACACCTTATTGTTTGTACAGTGTAGGCGGTAAAAACACTTCTTCACATCAGCTTGAATGTTGAAACCTCCTACCGAGAATTGGACTTTTGGTGATACCAGGGGCCAATTTCATCAACACATTTAAGACGTATTTTTTGTTCTTACCGATGACTTACGACAAGTTTAGGACAAGAAACGCGTATCGCCAACCTATCAAGACCTGGATTATGCGGGTGTTGTTTTAAGCGATATATAAGACATTGGTAAGTCAAAATACGTCTTTAATATTTTGATGAAACATGCCCAACATTTTTGTTTTTTATAACGTGATCCGAAATAAACAATCATTATGTTTTATATAGGACTCACAGTCATAGGAATTGTACTTTAGATAAAATTTAATGTATATTTTTGTTATCAAACAAGGAACTTGTCTTTATGTTCATGCATATCACATTTGAAAAAAAAACACTTTTTTTTCAAAATGTACACGTGAAATATTATTTTAACTGTAAAGCATATATGGCATCTTTCAATGTTTTTTTAGCAAACTTCTACATAGCAATTTTGTACATGTTCTGATCTTGATAAGGCAATTTCTTGTGTAATATGCCACTATTATTTGACAATGTTATGACCAGACCTAACAAAAAATTGAAGATGAAACCAAATTCCCATGAAACCCGCGTGGGTTCAAAAAGACAGATCGATGATTATAATGCAGATGTCGTATTTTGTTTCTATTTCCATATTGAATTACTTCATCTGGTCATTGTGCGATAAGACTGCATCGATTTGAATAATGAATGAAATCATGTAACATGACACCTATGAAAGGTGGAATGCAATCCAAAGTTGGCACCACAAGTTTCATGAAGCGAATGAAGCAGAAACAGAATTCCTTTGTGAATCTCATGGGAACGAGAAGACAAACCGTTGATTGTTATGCAAATGTCGTCTTTTGTTTCTTTTTCTTTTTTATTCTGATTAAATTACTTCAACTGGTCCTTGTCTGACAAAACTGTGTCTATTAAATATTCAATGCAATCATGCAATCTGACACCTATTAAAGGTGGAATACAACCCAGATTTTGTAAACCAAGTGTACTGAATTGAATGAAGATGGAATGTGATTCCTCTGCGACATAGTAAGCAAATTTATGCACATTCTGCTCTTGATAATCAACTTTCTTTTGTGATATTTTATTATTTTATTTTTATTCTTTTAACCAAACATGATAAAAACCATTAAGACGAAACACAATTCCTTTGAAACTCTTGTGGGACGAGAAGACAAATCGTTGATTATTATGCAGATGTCGTGTTTTGTTTCCATGTTCTGATTAAATTACGTCAACTGGTCCCTTTCTGATAAAACTGCAACTGTTTCAATATTGAATGCAATCATGTAAAATGACACTTATTAAAGATGGAATGCAACCCAAGTTTGACCCATTACCAGACGGCAAACGGCAAATTTTTAGACTGTTCCAATTTGAAAGGCGTGACAGACGACAATTTTAAGATAATGAAATTTTAAAATTCTTTCAATTTTAGGTTAGAAAACGTTGTTGTAAATGAAGAAATTGCTTGTCACAAGCAATTTCTTCATTTTCAACATTGTTTTTTCCCAAGCGTTTTCTTATGAAGAATTCAAAAGGTGTCACTAAGCAATAATGGGCTAATGATGGAACATGATTCCTCTGCGTCACAATATGCAATTTTGTGCACATTCTGATCTTTGTAATTAACTTTCTTTTGTGATATTCCACTGTTTTGGTTTTTTTTTTCGTGGTTTTTTTTTTTCGTTTCTATTTTTTTTATATTTTTTTGACCAAACATGATAAGGTCCATATAGACAAAACATAATTCCCGTGCAAGTCCCATGGGGACGAGAAGACAAATCGTTGATCATTATGCAGATGTCGTGTTTTGTTTCCATTTTCCGATTAAATTACTTCAACTGGTCTTTGTCTGATAAAACGGCGTTTATTTAGATATTGAATGCAATCATGTAATCTGGCACTTATTAAAAGTGAATGCTATGCAAATTTTGAATCCCAAGTTCATGAAATTGAATGAAGATGGAACGTGATTCCTCACCGACTGTGGCGACACAATGTTTAATTTTGTGCTCATTCTGATCTTTACAATGAATTTTCTTTTGAGACATTCCACTGTTTCTGTTGTTGTTGTTTTGTGTGTTTTTGTGTTTTTGTGATATTTTGACCGAACCTGTTAAGATCCACAAAGACGAAACATAATTCCTCTGCAAGTCCCATGGGGACGAGAAGACAAATCGTTGATCATTATGCAGATGTCGTGTTTTGTTTCCATTCTATGATTAAATTACGTCAACTGGTCCTTGTCTGATAAAGTTGCATTCATATGCATAATGAATGAAAACATGTAACACGACACATATTAACCCTTTCCCAAACGACACAAATTTTAGTCGACAGTTTGGCCGTTTGGTAGTGATTAAATAAGCATAATCAGAAACATATGCACACGTGCTCATTTATATAGAGTAATGTGTCATTATACTGGAAAATTCCAGAGAAAATCCGTCTGGTGTAGTCGTTTATTGGATCATGTTACAAAACGGATCTGGCTTTACGTATATAAGCGACACATACATTAATTTCCTGTTTGAATTGAACATGAATTGGACGTCTGTATTTTTACAGAAGAGAATTACGTGACACAATAATTTCAGAAGGTCTTTTAAAATATTTTTTAATTCGTGACCGATTTGAAAATGGTTAGAATATTAGAAGGCGGTAATGTGCTGGATTTTAGAGATCGTTTGATATTGAGCTGATTAAAACGTTATTGACGATCAATTGAAATTTTAACTTGGAAGTCAATATCTTTGTATTCAGCTCATCTTTACAAATCTATCCAATAAAGCAAACATTTCCTATAATTACAAGAATTATTAAGGATTTTCGGAAATTTTTGTGTCACATGATTCCCCTTTGATTTCAAATTTTATTAATTTGTTCTTCGTTGACCAATTTATTTTCCGTCGATATATTTTTTTCGAGGGGAGGGGGATTCTAGATGTAAGCATTTCTATGTCATGCAGATAGTATGGTTTAATCTTTTCAACAACAACAACTATTTAGGATCAGCTAGGTTCGAAAACTACAGCTGGAATAAGCCGAACTCACAACGTTTTCGAACGCAGCCAACGTTTTTTTGTTGGTCATAAATGGATGACTAGATAATTGATAATCTTATTTGAATTAGAAAATCTACAGGCGTATACATGTACATCCTTGATGAATAAGAAAATAATGCTTGTTATAAGTTTTTTTTTATTTTTCTTTACTTCTTCTGTAAAATGTTTCTTAAGAATGACCCTCAAGAACTTTCAAAACCGGGTCTTATTGGAGAAAAGGTCGAAGTACAACATTATACAAATCACGGCGGTGAATCGCCTGATTCAACGACAGCAAATGCAAAATTTCTTCCATATATATATTAGTACATTATCAATTTGAATTTTATTTGAAGCAAAGAAGGTCAAGTATTTGTTTGATGTGGTTTATAAACTATGTTGCTGTTATTTTTGTTGTGCCACATGCATCATCCTGTGAAAGGGGTTCGTCTTTTGTCTTCGAATATATTTCCTGAATAAACGGGAAGATCATTTGATAACTGACTTTGTCATATTGTGACGGAAATTGCAATTGGCACAAAACAATATCTAGGTATATAGGTCATCTTTTTTGTCTTAAGCCTTCCAAATATAGCAGGAGCTCTATTTTTTCATAGTGCGCAAGATGACACAACTGATGTTGATAAAAATGAGATAAGTGTAAAGGCGATCACAGTAAATCGCTGCTTTTTAACAAAAACCTCATTTGCGTTGAAAAGCGATGATATGTAGATACAAACAGAAAAGGATGATTATTACATGTAACAGCATCTACTTCTTTCGTCAAACCCAGGCTTTGTTTCTTTTTTGAAAAAAGTAACACGCAGTTCCTTTTTAGCTCGACTTTTCGAAGAAAATGAGAGCTTATACTATCACCCGGGCGTCAAAAAAGGTTTAACAAAGGTTAAAGTTTTTTCAAACATCGGTTTCTACTTATGCTATTGCTCTGAAACTTTGCACATGCTTTTGTGACCATAATATTAGCCTCTAGACAAAGATTCATTACTCTCACATGTAATTTACTGGAATTTTAATCTTTTTTAACTCAGAAATTCTGGGTTAAGCAACTTAAAAAAGTCGAGCGCACTGTCTTATGGATATCTGCTCTTGTTTATGTAAAGGCTATTAAGAAATGGTTGATTAACCGATTGCCGACAAGCTTCAAATATCAACGTGTCCAATGAATATTGTTTCTGGGCAGAAGGTACCGATATATACCCAATGGCGTGCCAACATAATACCAGTTTTTTGTAAAAGTAAATTATATAAGATATTCTTTGACAAACACCAATTCCGACATAGAACAGTCTTTGGGAAAAATGAACTTCAACAATAAGTTTTTGACATAGAACAGTCTTTGGGAAAAAATGAACTTCAACAATTAGTCCTTGACATCAAAGGACCATCTTAAATGTCTTGTTACATGAAGGCCAGTAGAAATAAGGAAATACCTTACCACATAATCTATGTCCACAGTTTGCCATTTTAACGTGTCATTGTGTTATGCAAAGTATTTGTTTAGACGGTGATGTTCGGGTCAAAATGATGTAATGTTTAATGGTGAATATACAAAAAAAATTAATATTTTCGGGACAAGCAGGCAGACAATGGCAAATAGTATACCAGAACTCTTTTTGCAAGGGCGTATGTAAAGAATCTGGGCAAATCTAGCCCTTTTTACTTTAACTTAATTTCAATACATTAATTTGTACTCCCCAAAAACGTCTTACGTAGTGTTGAATACCGACACGATTTCACAAATGGTGATATTTCATTTATTGTCAATGCTGTGTTTGTTAAGAAATAGTTAGTGGCCTAAGTCTATGGAAATAGGTCTTTTACTGACAAAATGCGTCCTTCGGTTTTCTGAAATTCAAAAGATTCTCATGTGTCACAAATTAATGTTTTTGTACAGGATATTATAGAATAATGGATATCCTTTTCGATAAAACCACAATCTTTAACCGCACTGAATACCATTTCCTATTATTAATTTCATATTTGTGAGATATGATGAATATAAGATACCGGTTTGAGACCAACAGTTAACCTTATTTTTAACGAAAATTTATCAGATTTCGGTATGATACCTTATAGAGACATTTCACGTATTTTATCATATCTTTAGTTCTATTTTAATCTGAAAGAGCATATATTATTTTCTTACGAAAATTCTGCAAATTTCAAACCAAAGTATTGCCTCGTTAGCTATAAAGTTTTATTTCTTAGACTTAACTAATTGATGTATACAGCAGCATATTAATGTCATTCTCATCTCAACTTTGAAATGCGTTTCGTTTGCTTATGAGGAACAATTTCAAAAAGAATATTGAAGGGAATGTTATGTCTCTTTAAGGTATTCCACCTATCAGTAGATACCTTAACAGTTCGTTCAACTTCGGTGTCATCAATGACAACCAAATTGGTGAGATTATCCGAATTTATTTTCTTAATTCAGATACCTTCGTTGATGGATGTATCTAATAACGAATGGAATGCGTTATTGCACCGTGATTCATTGTTTTCGTCGCCTTTTCTGTGAAATATCTTTGTGTGGTGGTTCAATTAATGTCATGCGACAGCTTTTTATTATCAAATGAGACTTTTGATAGCCCCAAAAGAATGCCCAGATGTCCAAACAACAAAATGAAAACAAGAATCAATGCTCTTTATGATTAAAATCATTGTCTTTTAGGTGTTTTTTCGTGGTTGATACACGAATATTTTGATTCGTTACTATATGATTATTTGACATGCAAGATTTTCGTGGCACCCATTTTCGAGTATTCAGGCAACCAATAAAATTATTTTCTGGAAACGAACAATTTCTCTCATTTTCCTACTATGTTTCAATGGCTACATTCTTTCCAAAATAATTGTGTTTAACAAATTCACCATTCCCTCGCTGAGACCGGGACCAGATGTTACTTTCACTGAAGCAGAGATTCGACTTTTCCGATGTCGAGATAAGACAATTCGACTGCAAGTTTTTGTCTTTTTTTATGAGAGCAGTTGCAAAAAAGTCGATAAAGGCTGTCGAATTTTATTAGAATCACGGTAGCCTACAATTCAGCATGAAAAGAAATAAGTGTTGATCAGTAGCATTTCCTTCTTTTCCCGCAATGGTAGCATGTATCTAGAACAAATAATTAAGTATAGTGTATCAATTATTTTACAGTTATACAATTTTTGCTACAAAAAATGATGAATTATAAGACTACAACTAAAATACATAATTTTAAGAATTGATATATATACCGACGTTTCAGCATAAGTCTTCTTCAGGGAAAACCCTTTTTTTTCTTTTAAGCCAAATAAAAACAAAAATAAAAAAAGACAAAAAAAAATAACTACGTGTGTACACATTTAAGTCGTCGTAAATGAAACATGGTTGGCGTTATTGTCTCACAGCAAGTTTTTATTATGAAAATAAATAATTCTCGAAATTGATTTAGACAAGTTACCGAGCAGGTGTAGCGATGCTTGCAGGTTTTATACCCTTTCTCAAGTAAACCCAGTTTTTGATTTCCCTAAAAAACATTGGTGCAGAAGGAGAAAATGCAATCACGTCTATGAAAAGTCGAAATCGTCATTTTCTTTTTTCCTCTCAATGTTTTCACGGCCCCCTTTTTAAACTGGGCCACTTCAATTCAAGGTACTGCTTGGAAATCGTTAACTGAAATTTGTCATGTCGTCGCTTTTCAACACAAATTAGTAGCTGCATTTTGTTTTAAGATGCAGTAACGAGATTTTTGTTGAAAATCAGCGATTTTCTACAAATTCACATAACGAACCAGCGTATAGCAAAGTGATACAAATCCTAGCTTTGAAGGCTTATTGTTTTGAAAGCTAGAAAGATAACTTATCCATACGATTAAATATTATAAATAAAATTGTTCGTTTAACCCTTTCCCAAACGGCAAAATTTTAGGGTGGTCAAATTCAAAAACTGCCACCAATGACAAAATGGAAGGTATTAAGAATAGAATTTGTGTAAAATATGGCATATAAAATATTGAGACAAAAGGAGAAACTGCTGGTTATCAGCAGTTTCTTCTTTTGTCTCAATGTTTTCCCAAGCCTTTCCATTAGGAACGTCAAAACCAGGTCTTGTTTGGGAAATGGTTAAAATGGGTATTCAAACGAAACTGACCATTGTTAGTGTTTTGTGGGAGTATGATCAAACACGTTTTCATGATAGCAAAATATCGTTGGTGGGGAGTCAAAACCTCGTAACTACAGCTTGAAAAAGCTGTAGTTACGAGGTTGTGACTTCCCACCGAAGAAATAGTGCTTTCGAGAATCAAAAAGTAATTGGATAGTTTTACTTTCCAAAGAAAAGTTAGTCCTTTCTTGCACTCATATTTTAGATAATTCAGTTTAGCCCCAAAATATAAGATAAGTTATTTTTGTTTTGCGAGTCTAAAAAACCCTGTGTTGAGCCCCTACTATAGAAAGCCACAATAGGATTACGGTAATTTTCTTGGTCTGATCAGTTATCCATCTAAGGTGCTAACAAGTTGAACAACTTTTTCTGTCGAAACATTTACCCTTTTCCCGCACGACGAAATTTTATAACAGTCAAATTTGAAGGGAGTTGCAGACGGCAAAATCATTTTGATATCAAAGTAGAAAAGGTATATTGTATAAAGCAGAGAAAATACATGGGAAAAGGCGATATTGGTGATTATCAGCAATTTCTTCTTTTCTCTCATTTTCCCACAGCTATTTTTACATGCACTAGAGACGTGGGACGTAAAAGCCGAGTCTTGTATAGAAAAGGATTAACCGATTTCGAGTTCAGTCTTTTCCCCAAAACGACAAAATGTTGTATGAATTTAAATTGAATAGAAGCCAAGATGCCCCATTTTTGGCAATTAGTACAACGTTACATCGGAATTATCGTACAGAAATCAGAAAACGTTTTTTTTTTTCTGTTTTTTTTTTTTTTTTTTTTTTCTTTTTTTTTTTTTTTTTTTTTTTATTTTTAGCCGATTTCAAATAGGAGTTGCTTGAGAAAGGCTAATTTTTAAATACACGTAGGTCTACTCCAAAATTATTGTCATTATATGAAATGCTATCGACGACTTTGAATGTAAGTTTTCTCTATTTCGGACACGGAATTTGCATTCGTCAGCATTTTCTCCCTGCCCTTCAATACTCTTGCAAGAATCATTCTTTCTCTTTCCGGGACAATGTTTTGATCTATTTTCATAGTAGAGTAACGTTTTTATAGAGATAGAAAGAGAAGGATAAATAGCATGTAAAAATGGTTATTCTCGATTTAAGATTATAGGGGTCTCAAAAGGGGCAAATACTAGTAAATATATAAAAATGACGTATCTTGAACTTTGGAGCTAAAATGAATTATCTTATTTTCTGATGCAAAAAGAGCATATCTTATCTTAGAAAAAATGTTCTGAAATGGACTCTGAAACGGCTATCGAAACGTGGATAAAAATGTTTTCTATAAGTGTATACCATTCCAAATAAAACGTGTCGCTGAAGACAATACTAGTGTAAACAGGGTGTACAACGTTCGAAATGCATTATGGGTAATTTCAGCTCCGCCGTGGAGAATTTTGTTGAAAATTTCCTCGACTCAGGTAAGTGTTTATCAAATATTTTCGCCAATTCACGACCGATTTTGAAAAACTAACGTGGAGTGCCCCCGCCTTAACAAAAGCAATCATCAGATGTTCATTTCACGTCCCTGTACACAGTAATAAAAAAGTTATTGAAGAACGAAATTTGGAAAACGCGTTTTCTGATGGCACCGCCGTGGAGACATTTACAATGTTTCTGAATAAAATGAGCTAGAATACCAATGTCCGAGTACGAAAGCATGCTGTGTGTTATCAGAACTGGCCTAACTGCGGTTCGTCTGACCATAACCTTCAAAAATCTGATTGAAACCGTGAAATTTAAGCAGTTTGCAAAGTTGCTCCGCCGTGGAGAGTGCAATAGGATGCTCCGCCGTGGAGTAAAAACATGTTAAAAGACATGCATTGTGCTTTGCCACCGATAGGAACGGATAGAACAATACAAATGCTACTTTGTATATCACCTTTGTATTATCTTACTAAGATCATGCCTATACGCAGTAAAACCGTAAGAATTATACATGGTGTTTCAAAATGCAATCCATTCTTCTAGTGCAACAACTCTATGAATCATTTACCGATTTCCACGTTTTCATGTATGAATATGTAAGTACGGGAGACCGGGTCTATCTGTTACACGGGGCAAGTTGTTACACCTACGGCTGCACGACAATGACCTCACGCACAATGTTCTAAATTTCATGATAATGGTATCTTTTTTCTTTTCCTTTTATATAAACTTCTCAAAAGTCAATGTTTGAGATTTAGATAAAATTGCAAATTACAATTGAAAATCTGAAAAAAAATCGTATGAAAGTAAATTGTCTCTGAAATTTCCATTTGATTTTTCACATTAAAAATTAAATATATGTTTCTTTGAAATCGATCTTTTCTACAAATGCCATAATGTTTACCCATGAGTTTATCTGAAAGTTTAAAAATGTGAATGGGACAAGTTGTTACATATGGTTTGGGCAAGTTGTTACATTGTAATGATACAGTAGGCCTATTGCGAATTTGTTTGGTCTCGTAATAAAAGCATATTCTTCTTCTCCTACAATGATTTCTATCGGTCTTGTGCTCCAAACACAATTAACAAAGTTTTCTCCTCCGGACGTAATAAAAAGGCCCCATGATATATGAAACGCCTTGTGGAATAGGGTTATGATGGTAAATGGTAAAGACACCGACCTTAACAGGTAGGACGAACTGCCCATGATGACCAGAACCTAAAAGTTTAGCCCTATAATGATTTGCTGAATTTTAAATGGTCATTCTATCTATCTGTGAGGTCATCCTTGATCCGCCCTTGCTGCCCAAGTTCGTCAAATATGACTTCAAAGACTTCAAAGTTGGTTACAATATTTTCGTCCAGGGTCACATCAGGTCTTGTCCCAGGTGTACCTATTTTACAAAAAAAGAGAGGAAATTTTATATAAAAATCCTTTTGCATATGTAAATTATTCTAGTCAGCCATGATTCATGAAAGCTGGCAGCACGACTTTTTATAGATCTTTTGAAACACGAAAAAGCAAATCAGAAAAAGCACCGATTTCTTTGATGGAATTTGATTATCATATTAAAGTGAATATATACATGTATTGCTGCAATCCTTCAGAAACAGACAATCCAGCTCCCATGTAACTATTAAGGGCTATTGATGGCTAAACCACATGTTAACCATATGACATCATGGAAATATATATGAAATGTGTATCAATACTGGTTCAGCTATGGTTAGAAAAATAGTTTGCAGAAGTAATTGCACCCTGTTTTATCCCAATATGGAAACGTTTTCAAATAAACAAGTACATTTTCAACTGTGTAATCGAAAATAATATAAAGCATGAAAGAAAATTCATGCGTGGGCAGATTTGAGACACCATCTTTCAAAGATAATTTACTTTCATACGATTTTTTTTCAGATTTTCAATTATAACTTGCATTTTTATTTAAATCTCCAAGATTGACTTTGAGAAGTTGATATAAAAGAAAAATAAAAGATAAAAGATACCGTACCATCAAAGTTAGAACACTATGCGTGATGCCATTGTCGTGCAACTGTAAGTGTAACAACTTGCCCCGTGTAACAGATAGACCTGGTCTCCCCTACTAACATATTCACACATGAAATCATGGAAATTGGTATAGGATCAACGAGATTGTGAAAAAAAATATATAAAAACTTTGTGAGCTGCCTTAACCATTTCCTAAACAAGATATGGTTTTGGTGTTCCCAGTAGGAATATATTTCGCTAACATTGAGGGAGAAGAAATTGCTGATTATCATTTTCAAAAAAAATATTTTCTATGTTGTAATATACACATTTCATTCTTATGATATCAGTTTTTTGTAGTCTCCAACTCTTTTTAAATTGAGACAACTTGGCTGTTTCCGGAAAAATGTAGGTTAAAACCAATTCATTTTAACGGCGAACAACTTAAATTGTACAATTACGGAGACGCATGAAAATCAACGGAAAAAACATATACGTAAAATCTTGTGATTGTGGGCATATAAAGTTGTTCTAAAGTATGAGTTATTTTAAAAGCGTTCCTAAGGAGTACTCTCCGAGTAAAGCATTAAAACAACAGGACGTTAACTGTGTCACGTGAAGTGTACATTTTAAGGTCTTTCTACGTACATAGGCATGATCTAAGTAAGATAATACATAGGTGATTTACAAAGATGCATTTGTATGGTTTGATCCGTTTTCTATCGGTGGCAAAGCACATTGCATGTCTTTTAACATGTTTTTACTCCACGGCGGAGCATCCTATTGCACTCTCCACGGCGGAGCAACTTTGCAAACTGCTTAAATTTCACGGTTTCAATCGGATTTCTGAGGGTTATGGTCAGGCGGACCGCAGTTAGGCTCGTTCTGGTAACACACAGCATGCTTTCGTACTCAGACATAGGCATTTAAGCTCCTTATCTTCAAAAACATTGTAAATTTCTCCACGGTGGTGTCATCAGAAAACGCGTTTTCCAAATTTCGTTCTTCAATAACTTTTTTATTACTGTATGCAGGGACGTGAAATTAACATCCGATGATTGCTTTCGTTAAGGCGGGGGTACTCCACGTTAGTTTTTCAAAATCGGTCGTGAATTGGCGAAAATATTTGATAAACACTTACCTGAGTCGAGGAAATTTTAAACAAAATTCTCCACGGCGGAGCTGAAATTACCTATAATGCAGTTCGAACGTTGTACACCCTGGTAAATGAGTGTATGTTTTTTCACCATTATGCCAGAATTTCAACATTTTTTTCTTTTCCCTCAATGCTTTCTAAAGTCTATTTGATAAGTGACGTTCAAATCTGCTTAATAAAGCGCTGGAAATATTGACACAAAATGAGAATTGATTTTTAACAGCATATCCTAGTTTCGCTTCAATGATGCACAATTCGTTTTTCTTATGGGCGTTAAATGCCTGATCACATGTACAGTTCCACGCACGTACAAATCACGGCCGTAACACGTCATTTTTATAGCATATATGAGCACATCCTATTACCGGCTATCACTACAGCCGTTGCTAACTTTGGGCAGTATCATCTATAAATAGCAGGTGTACTGGGTAGGTCATATTTTTTCCATCTTTGTTTTGTGTTTAAGAGTTTCTCAGCTTTATTAGTAGTGCACTTGGCTAGCCATACATTTGAGCACCTTCATGTTAAATCTTAGCCCAAAGAATCCCCAAACAACAAAATTATTCAGCAACAAAGTCGTAACTTCACAATTTTTTACGTAAAATCAAACTTTTAATCCATATAATGAGAAAATGATCAGATGATCATTAGAATTAGTGTAACAATTAAAATAGTCAATCAATTTTCTAACACTGTGTAAATTTAAAAAACTGTCTGAATTGAATTAATTTCAGACTGAACGATTAAAACAAAACACTGATGCCGATTGGCTATCACGAACAGCATATTGAAAATTTGAATGGCAAACCCGGACATAAGTTGATGGCAACACAGAACAATATGTCTTGTTGGAAAAGCGGCATCTCTTTCAAGAAGAATTTACGTGAAAGGATCATAAATAATGATCTAACACAATTTCTTGATAGACTGGCGAATTTCTTAATTACAGACATAGAAATCGTGCCAGTTCCTTTCATCAAGATATGGATAAAGCTGAGTAGAACAACATTTTAAGGACGTGAGCAGCCATAGCTCTAGATGATAGTTTGTCGGTTAATACAAGTACATGTTCGGTTAAAATTGTGCATTTTACATTATGTCGTCGCTGTTTCAGCCACGCGTTATGACCGTAATACTTTTTAATGGGGTTAAATTTCATTTAGGCAGATAGTTGGAACTCACGCAAATAAAGCATCCTCCTATTCCAAAGTCGATCAACGAATCATCAAACATTTCAATCGAATGTTTAGCGCGATGCAAACTTGTATTTGTCATTGCGAAACGGTTGGTTTATTTGGGTTTACGCCGTTTTCAACTGTTATGGTCATATCGCGGCGTCTCGAGCGCCTAGCTATGCATTCCTGTTCTTTTTCATACCAATAAGACCACAACACCCTAACCGAGCCCCCAGCTGCTCGACCACATAGGTTACTAATACCAAACCATTGATTGGTGACATTCTAGGCAGAAAGGATATTTACCGAAGTCGGGCATCGAATCCGGGTCCTCTTGAATGAGAGACCGATGCGCTACCAACTGCGCTATGCCCTCATTGCGAAACGAAGAAGAGATATCGCCGTTAACGGATTATCAAGCAAGAATCTAAATTGATATCTATCAAACATCGAGGTTGTCTGTATAAAGCAAATGATTGCAACTAGGTAAGTATTGAAGGACCAAGGACTAGTCAGCTATGTATTTTACACCTAGGATTGTACATACGAATATCATTTTTGTATGGGACCGTTTCTACAAAATTGAGAATGCCCGAATTGACAGGCTTTTGCAGGAGACAAAATGGATGCTGACATGAATATAACTTTGTACAAGATAGCATAGGAAATATTGAGACAAAATGATAAAATGTTGATGATCATTACTCCTGTCTGCTTTTGCCTCGACGTTTTCCCAAGTGTTTTCTAAGAGGAGCGTTAAAATGGTTAAAATGTGTGAGCATTTCTTTATTCTGCGTTATGTTTTACCTTGCATGGTGAAGTAAAGCCCAGAGGTCATTCGACAGCCTCTCAATGAAGTACACATCCTCCAGCTGCATTCTCACATAGATTACTTTACATACATTGGTGATGTCTTTTGTCAAATGTAAGAATGGATACTAGTCGTGTTGGGGTTCGAGCTCGAGACCCCTGAATTTACAGGCTCCGACGTTTACGACCGATCTATCGGGAATCGCCTTTACCGGATACATTTTGTAGCAAATACTCGTAACAGGGATCAAATTTATAAAGCAAACCGTACGTAATCTCGGACAAACAAAAGTGCTTTGTCCGTATGGTTTGAAAACCACGTAACTACAGCTTGAATGAAGCCGAAGTGACGAGGTTTTTGACAAATAATATCGATTGGACCAGTCTTTCTATTGTACAAGATTTAACTTATTAACCATATGAAGGCGCGTTCCCATTGCCGACCAAAGAAAAATAGAGATATCGCCATTCAATAATAGATTCATATGATTTGCATTGCAACAGTTCTTTGTTCGTAAGTCATATTCGCCCAAATTGTCCCCGCCCATGACCTGCCCCGTCTAGTCCAGCCCAGTCCTGCCATGCCCTGCCAAGTGCACCGTCCTGTAATGCTATAAACCCATCACCCGCCCTAAAACCACCGAGAACCCGCCCTGCATTGCACCACCCTCTCCGCCCAGCCCTGTCCTGGATCTCATTCCCTTCTTAACTGTATTGAAATTGTTTGTTTTTCGAAATTAGCGCTATATCATCAAATTCTTAACACTACATTACTATGATTCTAAACAAATTTTCAACAAAATATGCGTGGTTCTTGCGTCAGATATAGCTTTTTCGTATCTGATGCTATTTTATAAAAAAAACAGCATTCATGTATTGTTGTAATCATTATCAACAAATGATAAATATTCTACCAAGACCACTAGGGTTTTTGAAAATGAATTGTATACAGACAAACAAAATAGTATCATTTATGCTGTCTGTGATTGCCTATTACAAGTACGAATCTTCTGTCGGTGATCCCCCTATGTGCTGTTCGTGATTGCATAAATATGTAGCTCACCAATCTTTGTTTGACTATACCATCATAACGGGAAAGTCGATTGTCTTCACAAACGATTAGTTGGTATTTTTTATACACTAGTTTTCCATTTTGTATTAGAATTTCTATCATTCACATCAGAGTTTTTCTGAACTTGGCATGGAAACATGGATTTTACATTCAAATCTGTGAAGTTACGACTTTGTTGTCGAATAATTTTGTTGTTTGAGAACTCTCTGGACTAACATTCGACAGGTAGGTACTTAAATATATGGCCAGCCAAGTGCACAAAAAAAATACCTGAGAAGTGCTTTAACACAAAACAAAAATGGAAAAAGTATGACTTACCCAGAACACCCGCCATTTATAGATGATACTGCCCAACGTTAGCAACGGCTGTAGTGATAGCCGGTAATAGGGTGTGTATGAGACGCAATGTTAACGTGAAGTGGACGCTGATTTGTATGTGACCAGGCCTTAACAAAGAGACATTGTTTGGGACAGGGAAGCAAAAACTTTTGCTCGACATCTTTTCTCTTTATTTACTTCACAATGTTTTTGTCATATTTTCTTCATTTGATGAAACAATAAATACTCTCATTTACACAATCATTATAACATAACACTTGATATCCTAGGATCATCGGTTTGATAGTTGCCAATCCTTTGAATCGAACAACACATCGAGGGCTTGGTGCAAAACTATTGTAACTACATTTTGTAAAATTTTACAGGAGAGGGAAAAAACTTGTTGACTTTCTCAAAGATAAAGTGGGAAAATGAGTTTAACGTTCTAAATATCTTTTTATGTATACATAATTAAAACCTAATATTAGAACACATGATGTATTCCCTGCTAAAGATTTAGAAAATGCAAAAAAGTGAATTTCTGAAAAATATGTAATTACAATAGTTTTGCACTGAGCCCTCGACATGTAATCGTCGATAATTCGTTTGTTCATTGTGTATATTTTTCGCGGAATGAATTCACGTAACTTTTATCACACCTAAGTGTTGTTACATGTACGCCAACTGTCGTCATATCATATAATCCTCAATATCTCTTGCGACTCACCATGATGCCCTCATACCAAAGGCACACATATTGACTCTACCGACGTCCAGTGACAGCACGTTTAGCTGTCAATATATCGCTGTTTTTCAACAAAACCCTCGTAACTGCAGCTTGTGGTAAGCTGCAGTTACGAGGTTTTCGTTGAAAAGCCACGATATGACGGTTTCCCACGATGTCTCAAGATTGCTTCTTTTATGTGACACATTCAATAAAATCTTTCACAAAAAATCCAAATACGATTATCTGTGCGATCCGTAGGCGACTTATCCGTTATGCGGTCGTTTCACTTGTATAACATTCAACACAACTGTTTCAGCATATATAACATAGCGCTCGATGGCTTTGACAATACATCTTGGTCTTTAACAAGCCGTGTAATCTGACAACACACGCGGTCATGCGTCGTCTTTACCGGACACGTCCGACGATTTATTGACATATAATGGGAACGGATTAAGCTCTTTAACCACGATGAGTTTTCATGTATGTACATGTATTTGACAACGTATAAATAAACCATGACCTCTGGACAGACGAGTCAAACTGAACAAGTAAACCAGGTATGTAAACGTCGTGGTTTGGAGAAGGCGTTTACCGTTATTTGTAATCACAACACCCCTCTCACGAGGACAGTCAAAAGTTAAAAGTACATTTGAGTCTCAATGTTGGTGGTACCACTATATCAGTTCAACAATACAAGTTCAATATGTATCCGTGGAATCTTCTTTACTGGCACTGATGTGCATTCGCAGTAATTATACATCTTAGCGTGACATTTATCACAAACCACAAAACCCGTCTTACCCCATTTCAATGTAAACCTGTCCGCGACTTTTAACATCCCACGCCATCAAAGACAGCCCGTTTGATTTTATCGACCTGCAATTAGAACGTATTCCGAAATGGCATCACGATATGGCGTCACCCTTATTTGAGATAAAGATGCAGCCATTCGATATGATTTTCATAAATATCCAATTATGTATGTACGTTTGGACACGACGGTGTGTATCTACAGTGTTTAAAGTATCTACATCCGTACAACTTTGCGTTGTTCTATAATAATTATATCACATAGCGCTGGATATCCTCGGTGACACATTTTGGTGTTTACCAATCTTTGACATCTGACAACACATACCATCATGCGTCGCCATAAGAGACACCCCTGTTGATTTAACGGACGTATAGTGAGAGCGCCGTAAGCTTTCGGTCCAGGAATGTTTCGTACAACACACAAAAAGGTCCATGAGTCCTCTTCTATAACTCGCGTTCATCCACAGATACACAACGGGGTTCACACCCGAGTTCGAGATGGCTAGCCAGTGAGCAAACAGCCAGACTGAGTGTAAGATTGTGTCGTCGAAGATCGTCGGATCTTCCTGGCCCATAATCGTGAGTACGTGTAAAGGCAGCCAGCATACAGCATATACCAGAACTACACACATCAGCATCTTTACAGCCTGAAATATAGAATAATACACATACCATGACATGATTATTGATTTATTTGTTTAGATGTTTTAAATATGGTCCATAATAGCCAGTACACGTAGAGGCACCCAGTATACGCATTCACAAAAACTACACACATCAGCATATTTACAGCCTTAAATTATGTTCACATGTTCTATGATATTGATTATATGTTCACTTGTTTCCATTATGTCCCATAATGGTTAGTACATGTAGGGACAGCCAGCATACAGCGTACACCAGAACTTCACACATGAATAGCTTCACTTCCTGAAACAAAGAATGATACACATGTTATTGTATATTGCTTGACGTTTTAACCCAATAGTCCATAGGCTAATTGTAAGTACATGTAGAGGCAGCCAACATACAGCATGTACACCAGAGCTGTGTATACATGTATATTTTGTTTTAATATTCTCCTTGTCCATTTGTCCATAGTTGTGAGCAAATATGTACATGTGAGCCAATCAGTACATTCAAGCACATATGGGATAGACTGCATGTAGAGTACATCCGAAGTACACACATCTGACCGAAGTATATACATGTTAAAGCATATCAATTTACATATATTATGTTTTCATTTTTTCGAATCTGACCCACGGTCGTGAATACATGTAAAGGCATATTACCCCAAAACTGCATAGACCTACATCGACGTCTTTATTATCTGAAATATTGATTTAATAATTACATCTACAAATCTGAATACTTTTATTCTCATTGGTAGGCGCGTGTCTAGGACAGTAGGGACAGGCAAAGTAAAATTAATGATTATGATGGTATTTTATAAACATTTTCTTTTCATTATTTCCTTGGCTCAGACTTATGTTGCAGTTACCAAATATATCGCTTCTTTTTCCTGAAAATACTCGTAACAACTTTTCAAAATAACCGATAGTTACGAGGTTACTGAAGAAAAGTGACGATGTCGTCTTATCATAAATCACTTAGAAAATTAAAACAGCATGCAAAAGCTTTAAAGTATTTCATATTTGTTTTTTTTTCAGCTAGAAAACTTTTGTGATATCCTTTGGGATTTTATTCGATTAATCGTGCGAAATTTCCAAGCATCTTTCCCGATATGATTGATATAAAAGCGCATCAGTTGCCCCTCGGTGATGTTTCATCAATCACATTAAGTGCTATATAGATCGATGCAAGAGGATTTAACAGATTACTTGCTTCATTACGTACATAAACATATCATATCAGATGATTTATCGCAGCGCTGCCTTCTGCAACTCGATATGTGAATAATTTGTTTTAGATAGATATATTCTGATATATTTTGCAATCGTAATTACGTCGTTTGTGGGTTTGTAAACATCTCACATTGCGTGATATATCACTGATATTAGTCAAGGCTGCACGTTGAGAGACTTCTAATTCGGTTTTTGATTAACCCTTTCCCAAACAACAAAATTTCAGGCTGGTGCAATTTGAATGCTGCTGCAGACGACAAAATGGGTGTTGTTAACGATCTGGAACCATAATAGACACTTTTGAAAATACAAAAAGTATTGTTATATATTATTTCTATGATATAAGACGGAGGTAAAATGAAACTTAAAACAATTTTTTACCGATATGTTGGAATTTTATATATTTTCTTAGTTATTGACCCCCTTTTACAAAAAAGGCGGGAAAAGGGGAAGCACCGAACTCCGTAAATCTCATATTTTTTTCCCAGAAGATGATAATATCTGACTTTTTCAGCTTGTATGCTACAACAGATATGTATGTAACATAAATAAGCTAAATACAAAACTACAAAAAAACAAAACTGAGAAAAAACACTTGGTTATACATAAGGTTTATGATTTTGCGACTGCATTTTTTCTATGCTTAAGAAAAATGAACATTTTTCTTTGATCTGTAATTTTTGTAATATTGACTGGCAGGGTATGAGACCTACATCAAAATGATCTCTAATGTATACTTGTGCAAATAAAACAAGAATGGGAAAAAGTTACCGTTAAATTTTGGTTTTTTATGAATTCAAACTTAGTTAGGGCGCATAAAACAAGGACAAAATTATCCAAAATATGTCATTCAAATCCATCAAATATTGTAAGGTCAAATGTAACAACACATTATTTTTTTATAGTAACTTATATAAAGAACTTATTTTCATCAAATATTCATTGCCAGATTTCCCTGTAGTTACTACATATAAACTATTGTTAACAAAACAAGGGCATTATATACATCGGTGGGGAATCATGTGACACTAAATTTCAGAAAAGCGTCAATAATTTTGTAAATACTTGACCAAATTGAAATCGGTTTGAAACAGAAAAAAGTGTAAAACGCCCGATATCATGCAGATGGTTGGTAACTCTTTTACAAATCAAGTGATAAAAACGTTATTGACGACCAGATTAAGTTTTGGTTGGTCGTCCATAACTTTCATATCAGCTGATTTTTCAAAGATTATTCCTTGGCATTCAGCAAAGTCATGGAGTGTTCCCGCTTTCTTTGCTTAAATTCATCTTTTCAAATCGGTCATCTTTTGACAGAATTGTTGGATAATATCGAAACTATTATGTCAGGTGATTCCTCGCCATGATATAAGATTCGTGGGGTGGAAGAGGGTTGAAATTGGTGTCATGTACTACTGTATAAGAACGCCCTTTTTAATCAAATTTAGCTAATCTTACACGAACATTTATGTTTGATGACCGTGTCTTTACATACCTATAGTCCTTTAATTAACGATATTATGGCACATGTTTACAAAATTTACCCTTGTAAAAAACGCAATAGCAAAGTCATAACTACTGTAAATTTGCATGTGATGGTTCGAATCTTGCAGGTCCCTTACACCTTCAAGATTTGAACCAAGACATGCAACGTTGAACTGAAAATTAACAAGGATTACTTTTTGTTTATTACTGTAAGATTTGTAAACATATGTCATTATATTATGATTGGACTATAATAAAAAAAATCAAGGCAGAAGACGCAATATTGATACTATACCAAATCCTGGTCTTAAGCATGTATTCGTATAGATCTTGAATCAATCAAGTGTATTGGTGCATACATAACCCATCCCCCCTCCCAAAAAACTGTTCCAGTCCAAAAGAACAGAAAACACTGACGAAAAGGGACACATTGATGATAACACATTGATGATAATCAACAACCTCTTCTTTTCTCTCAATGTTTTCTCAAATTATTTCTACAATGGACGTCAAAACCAGGTCTTGTCAAATGAAGGTTATATCAGTGCTTTTGCTCTTTATAACCAAATCAGTAAGTTCATAACAATTGTAGGCCTATTGAAGCAGTTATTTCTTCATTTCTCTTAGTGTTTTTCTGTTATTTCTACCAGTGATCTGGGCCCCGTTTAATCAACGAAATTACGCACATTATTTTCGTAGATTTGAACGGAAGTTCAAACTTTTTGCGTAAGTGCGTTTTACAAAATATGTTCGCAGCTAAGATTAGAATTTCCTAAGTTTTTTTTCAGTAACTTTACGATCAAAAATAGTTGACGTAAATCTGTACGTCACCACTGTCGATGCCTAAATTTACCGTTTAAAGCCTTGGTAACCCCTAAATAACTGAAAATATCAAAATATCTATGAAAGGAAATGTTGAAATTGAACAAACCACGGAAAATTCATGTAAATAGCAATGGATTTTGTGCTAACAATAGACTGGGTTTAAAGTTATGTTTTGATAATCCGTCAGTGTTGTCATAAAATATCGGAAAGTCTACGGCCTGATTTAAGCCGTAGCTACGAGATTTTATAACAGCTCCAACGAATTACTATTGTATGTCCGAAATAACGTCACGATTAACTGGATAAAATCGTTCCCTATTTCGCTGTACTTTCACTTTCTTTTTTGTTGCTATTTATAGAATACAACATGAAAAAGTAATTTCATGTATTTCCGATTCTAATGGAACGAATGTACGTTTAGTATACGTTTAATCGCCAGAGTGTTCAGAACGATAATATTTAAGCATTGTTCATGCTACAAACAACGAGAAATACGAGAATTATCTCTATATATGCAGAAAAATACACTTTAAATAGATTACACGGCCGATATATATTAATATTTACGAGAAAGTAAACCGAGGTGAGAACAAAATCGAATCTCTCCGAAGTGCGTTTCACGGAAATAACCGAGTGCCGTAAATACCCGATCATCGGCGATAATAACCGAAATCCATTATGGTTCCAGATCGTTAAAGAGAGAAGATTTGGATAATATAGTTCGGAAATCATTGAGACAAAAGGAGAAACTGCTGGTTATCAGTAGTTTCTTCTTTTGTCTCAATGTTTCCAAAGTCTTTTCTATCAAGGGCGTCAAAAGCAGGTCATGTTTGGGAAATGGTTGATTACGTCAGATTTTCAAGCCTTGGCTATGCAGTGTGGTTAGAAGTTTTGAATTCTTGAAGAATATCTGATTATAAAATTTCGGTGGGAGGAGGACGGTAGTATATACCCAAGCTGACCTTCTTGAATTCATGTTGGCCAAAAATATGAAACACTGGGACTTACTCTTAATTTAAATACGAAAACGAAACACATAATTCCTTCTTCTTCATTCCGCTTCGTAAATAATACAAAATGTAGTATATAGATGCCAGTGTAAATTGTCCATTTAGTCATTCTTTATCATGTCTGTATATGCATGCAAATATATATTACATTGATAATTTCTAATTATAGCATTGAAAGTAAACTTTTACATTTTTCGATAAAAAAGTGGTAGGCCAGCCAAACCTGAAATCCCTTTCTCCGTGGCCTACGTTAATGCTACGCACAACACAACCACGCAAACTATCTACTTCTCATGCCTGAAATATCTAGCTTGGAAACATTTGAGAGTTTCCCAGCCTTCAGCCACCCTTAGATTACAAATGAGCCAAGGTCTGGAAAAAGACGCACAGTCTGATCAGGATCCATGCTGTTCGTTAATAGCTTCTTCGTGACCTGTTGTAACTTAACGAAAGCAGCATGGATGCACAATGGGTTGCATTTGACAACAGGCTTATCTTTAAACTTAATTTTTAAAAATGCTTTAAGTGACGTTTTTCCAGATCCCGACTCAAATACTTTCTAATGTCATCATATAGTGAAAGCTTTGCAAAATGTCGACAGCATTGAACATACGAAAGGCAAGAAGAAAATGTTCACATTAATTAGTTAACATACTACACGAATTCAATGACAGTATTCCTACATTTCATTTGATTTTCATATCTTTCCAATGTTCTCCACTTTGCAGCTTTTAATGTTCACAATTCCGCTGGCTTTAATAACGTCATACATGTCAATTATTGACACCCACCATTTCTATCGTGTCCTCTTTGAAAATGTCAAAGACCTTGAACAATTCATAATCGTTTCCTGGAGAGCTCTATGATGATCGATGGGCCGATCCTCACCTTTTTCGAGTTATCACTGACTATATTAGAAGAGGCGTTTCGGAAATTAAAGGAAAACAAGTTTGAGTATTTAAAAAAACAACAGCTTTTCCTTCTTTACCGTATCTGTTCTCGTCCGTTGAATAAATCTAGATATAGTATTTGAACAATTTTGCTTTTTATGTACAACTCAAGGACTACCGTTCTAAAAAGGGTAAACACATTATTTCCATTTTTACAACTATTAATACCGCTTACACGGGTGGTAAACAGAGAAACTAGCTCCAAAAAGAGTCAACAGTATTTTGTTTCCTCGTGACATCCGGCCTCTACCGAGGTAGTTGCATAGAGCGAAAATCTGTAAACAAACGTAGGTCACGAACACATCGTCCCTTGATTGCCAGAAGGGGCTATCAGCACTTTTGGGCGAAAATGACATTTTAACATTTTTTTAGTCAGTCGAGTGGTTTCTACCTATGAAACAAATTTGGTACTGATATTCCAATTAGAAATGATAAAAAATTGCATAACATGATTGGGGTCTATCAGCAACTAGCCAGATTGTTTCCGACCAGAAGGGGCTATCAACATCAACTGGGCTGCCAGAAGGGTCTATCAGCATAGTCCCCTCGCTGATAAATGGGACTCAGGTTAGCAATTAATCGGTCATTTTATCTGCTTAATTGTTCCATAACCCTTTCCTAAACAAGACCTGGTTTTGAGGTTCCTTATAGAAAATGCCTTTGAAACATTGAGGAAAAAGAAGAAGATGCCGATAAGCGACATTTTATTCATTTGTCTGAAAATTTTCTAGGCATTAATTTTGTCAATTTTTGATTCATTAATATCTATTTTGTCGTCTACTTTGAATACGAACCACCCTAAATTTTGCTATTGGATAATGTAAGCAAAGAAGAATATTGTGTGAATTTATCGTGAAAATTGACTTAATTGATAGAATGATCCCAGTAAACTTAAAAAGATCTACAGTGCGACATAAATGTTCAACAAATCGGAATACTCTAAAGCTATTATTATGTGAAAAGATAAGTGGATTTTTATGGTTATCTGTGTTGTTTATCAGCACTTTCTATCAATGTGTATTTGCAGTCTTCAATTTATTGATCAAGGCAATAATCAGAAAAATGAAACAAAATAGTCATTAGCGAAGTTCGTTGATAGCCCCTTCTGGCTGCCGAGATATCAAATTTTGATAAAAGCATTTTTACAGTCTGTGTACATGATACATTTATATTGCATGAACGAAAAGTAATATATATTAAACTAAATATATGAAATTTTGTCTCAACAAAATGCTTAGAATTGAAAGAATTGAGTTTCAATTTTCTGATAGCCCCTTCTGGCGGCCTGATTTTTGCTCATTTCGGATTGAAACTTCAGAATGGTCAATGAACATATTTCAGAAAGGGACAAGCAAGAATCGAAAAAAAACGCTGAAAAGAAGAATGTGAAATGTAACACAGAACTCTCTATGTAGTGACCATTGACCTACTGGATGGTAGAACTGCAAAACGCCATGCTCCAACTTGTCACAAACATATTACAAACGAAAGTTGAACCACTACGCTGTATTTACTGGCACACAAAAAGGGACCTGAATGAGGTTCATGGCCAGCATGGATCATCAGAAATGTTTATTTAAATAATGACACATCTTATTTTCCGCCATTAATTATTAAGCACGTTATACTCTATTCTGACTGCTGTTCTGGACAGAACAAAACCATATCTAGCCTCAGGTTTGCTGAAAGTTGTATCGACACATCCTAATGTATAAGTGATTGAGCAGTAACATTTGGAGAACCTTCTCGTTTGTATTACATAACTGGTTGCTACAGAGCATGTCCCCGCCAAAAAAAAAGACATCATTATTTCAAATGGTCAGACGTTATAACCCTCAGTGTGTCAGGGTTTTCCGCACAATAGTTCGAAGCTGCATTAGCGAATTAATAAGTCTCGGTAAACCTTGAAGTTTACACAATATCTATGCAAAGGAAAAGTGAATAAAAACATAACGAGAAAAGAAGTAATTACTCATTTTGAACATTTTTGTCTTTTCCAATTTTGTTTTTGTAACCAATTATCATAATTGCAAAAATGCATTTTTAGCCTATTAGTTTTTGAAACGAAATACACAAATATTTCTTTATTTGGTGACCATTTTGAAGAAAATAAGCTTTGTGTGTACTTTTTGAGCTGTAGGGACACAACACTGATTTACATGAAGCTGTGTAGTGGGGTCGATGCATCTTTATAGAATGGGGATCGCGCTTTGTGTGATACGACATTTTATTTATTTGATAGCGTATGTGTCATTCTAAAATTTTAAAACGTGCGCTGATGGCATTAGAATAAACTAGCACAAGGTCAATGTGTTGAAAGAGAAAAGAAGCCACCCTGATGAAATATTTCATTATACATGTATTTGCTAGATACAACAAGATGTGTTTGGGAAACACAAATGCCCCCGAAATGGCCATTTTTCTAAAATGTTAAGTTTTCGTGGAGTAAAGGCTTATTAAGGGTTAAGGGAAGGTCAAATTGCATGGAACAGATAGATATCATTGAAAGGAAGTTGCATACCAAATTTGAGCTTTGTATGTCAAATACTTTTGGAGAAAAGGCAAAGGTTAAGTTTTCGGAGTAGAAGGTTAAGTTTTTTCGTAGGGTAAAGGGTTGATAATTTGTAAGGGACGATCTTGAGGAAGGTCAAATTGCATGGAACAGATAGATATCATTAAAAGGAAGTTGCATACCGAATTTGAGCTTTGTATGTCAAATACTTTTGGAGAAATGGCAAAGGTTAAGTTTTCGTGCAGACGGACGGACAGACGGACGGACAGACAGACGGACGGACAGACAGACAGACGGACACGAGTAAAAAAATATGCCCCCGATCTCTCGATACGGGGGCATAAAAATAGTAATCCATTATTCATTTGTACTGAGGTGAAAAAGACTATACAGAAGACCCTTTGAAATTCTACCAATGAAATATAAGGAAAAAACTCTCAATATCAGTTGCTAAAAAGAAGGAAATGTATCACATTTTTTTACTGAACGCATAAATAAACGGAAAAATGAGCAAAAATATATTATTTATGAGAATAAATGATTTTTTTACGATACATGCCTTGCTGTTGACTCCTTCTGGCAGAAACATATCCTCTATATTTTGGTATTTTTTCCGGCTATCAGCGTTTTTGACCAAAAAAGGCGTAAATCATTGGAAATAAAGTTTGATAATATGTACGTGCGTAGTGGCTATCATGTTCTGCTCATGTGCAAAACATGGTATCTGACCATTAAAAACCTGATTTTTGACAAGCATTTAAAACCTTTAAACGTGTTTTTCTCAAAACTATGAAAAGTGCTGATAGCCCCTTCTGGCAATCAAGGGACGACATTTTTCTACAAGTATTTCTTTTACAACGAGTTTTTGAAAAATCCTGCGATGCTGTAATATGAAGAAATGGTCGAAGTTTGTTGTGCATGAGAATATTCGATGTTATTAAGCAGAGTTTGAATACAATCGTTGAAAAACATTTCAAAATCGAAAGTAAAATAGTTTTACTTTCGATTTTGAAATGTTTTTCAACGATTGTATTAAAACCCTGCTACCAATATCGTATACTCCCGTGCATTACAAACTTCGACCATTTCTTTATATTGCAGCATCGCCGGATTTCTCAAAAACTCGCTTTAAAAGAAATAATTTTAGAAAATGTGTTCGTGACCTACAAATTTTCGCTCTATGCAACTACCTCTTTTTGGACCTAGTTTCTCTGTTTACCACCCGTGGCTTAGTATCGAATAAAGATAGATGAGGGAAATTATCGAGATATCTGCTACATGTAGCTTACTACCAGTTCCAAGGTTCGTTGATTGGTTTAACGCTGTTTGCAATTGCAATGATCAAATCGCGGCGGCTGGAGCATCCAACCATGGATACCTGTCGTTTCTCAGACCAGTACTACTACTATATACTAACCGAGAACCCGCCTGCCTTACTACTAGTTGTAAACGTGCTTATCCATCAATATGTTTTCGACCATAAAAACGTCATACGATTGTATACCATTTGAAGATTATACCATTATTCTGTATATAGTCGAGTCGATGTACGCACATGCATTCTATATGCTTTTTTCGAAAGGCTGGACAGAGCCTAGTAAACGGTTTATCGCATTTAAAATCGAGTTAAGGATGTGGTAGCGTTTGGGTAAAACTTTTTTTTGTGCCTTCAAACGAAAATAAAAAGGATGAAAAACATTGGGGTAACGGTGGAAGTTTTTAAACTGCCTGGCTTGCCAGGCAGGTTATAATAACTGCAAATTCGACAGTCGATATCTTAACCCTTCTCATGCTGTTCACGTCAATTTACTTTTGCCAACACAGTTTTTGCAGGCAGTATAGACCAAAATCAGCCTGCACAGACGTGCAGTCTGATCTTAGCCTACACTGCCTGCTTTCTCCTCCATTATTGTGGCAAAAACTTGATCTAATCTTATTGAAATGTCTCTTAAATTGGTAGTTTCTATAAACCAAAATTTAATGTCAGCAGGACAAGGGTCAAAAATACTACCAAGTAATCCTTATCCGGTGAGCAATGTCTTCGAGCCAAACCTGTGTTTTCAAGCACCGAAGAAACGGCCTTTTCAGTCACAATCTACAAACTTTTTTATCTTATTTACTTTTACGACAAATAAAGAAGAGGCTAATACAAAATTTGATGTAATTTTCGCTTTTAGTAATTACCAGTTAGTATTTTCAGTGTTTATAACAAGCTTTTCGGCTGAGTAAAGGAGTGAAAGGTACAATAGGTTAACTGTATAATACATTTGTAGCAGTTACAATATTTCTGCTCTGATTTTTCAACAAACCAATCAGTTGGACACATTACATTTTCCCTTTATCCGCTGAGCACCGTGTTCGAGCCAAACTATGTGTTTTCAAACACCGAAGAAACGGCCTTTTCAGTCACAATGTACAAACTTGTTTTTTTATCTCACTTACTTTTGCGACACATAAAGTAGAGGCTTATACAAACTTTGATGTTTATTTTCGCATTTAGTAATAACCAGTTAGTGTTTTCAGTGTTAATATCAAACTTTGCGGTTGAGTAAAGGTGTTGAAACGTACAATAGGTTAACTGTATACTACATTTGTTGCAGTTACAATATTACTGCTCTGATTTTTTTCTCGGTCATCAGTGGTAGGGCTGACAACCAATCAAATTTGTTATGATTATCACGTGGTCAAGCTAACCGAGCTCTACACTTACATTTTGCGTGTGAGCTATGTGATAAAGGCAAACACCGCAGAAACTGCCTTTTCAGTCACAATCTACAAATTTTTTTGTGCCATGCACTTTTGCGACAAATAAAGAATAGGATTATTCAAAATTTTATGTAATTTTCAGTTTTAGTAATTACCAATTAGTATTTTTAGTGTGTCTTTCAAGCTTTTCGGTTGAGTAAAGGAATCGAACTGTAAAATAGGTTAACTGTGTTATAAATTTGTAGCAGTTACAATATTACTGTTTTTTTGTTCTCGAACGGTCATTGAACTGACAACCCTAAAACACATTTTATCTTTCCCAAAGGACAAGAATTTAGGGTCTTACAATTTGGAAGCTGCTGCAGACAACAAAAGGCATGTTGTTATAGATAGAATTTGTGTACAAGATAACACAGAAAATATTGAGACAAAAGGAGAAACTGCTGGTTATCTACAGTTTCTTCTTTTGATTCAATATTTTCCCAAGCATTTCCACTAAGGACGTCAAAACCAGACCACGGTTTCTCGAAAAACTTAAGTACATTCTCATGAGAACATTCTCAACTTCAAAGGGATACTCTCCAACGTTGAAGGGTATTCGATTGAAGTTCATACGGATTTCGTGCGATTTGAGCACGGTGCTCAGATTTGAGCATGAGAACGTACTTAAGTTTTTTTCGAGAAACCGGGGCCAGGTCTTTTTGGGGATAAGGTTAAAAACCTTAACATTCCAACATTTCCAACAATTTCCTATCAAACTGGTCAAAGTTACATTCTGTTCATTTCGGGATCACAAAAACATCTTGTTTTTACGTTGAGTCAATTATTGAGCTAAATTGAAGCAACTACAAATGAGCTTAGGCTCTGGAAAAAAAAAAAAAAAAAAAAAAAAAAAAAAAAAAAAAAAAAAAAAAAAAAAAAAAAAACATTGTGGCATTTCAGACAATGGTTGACCAACATCAGTTCTAAATGAGTGCAGCAATGATTATCACACAAGTAAACATTTAGAGTTATTTTTTCAGACATTGAAAATAAAACCTAAGAATATCAAGGATGAATCATTACACATTTCCCACAATGTTTTCTACACAGAAAGGGCAAATTACGTAAAATTTCAATTACCTGATATTGTCGTCTGCACAATCTGTCAATTTGGACCAGTCTAAATTCTGATGTTTGGTGATTTTAAGGGTATTAGAGGAGTATAGTTTAAACCTTTCCAAAAAAAAAAAAAGCCTGGTTTTGACATCCCTTATAGAAATGCCTTTGGAAAAACTGATGATAAAGAAGAAAATGCTGTACATCAGCATTTTCCTTTTAGCCTCAATATTTTCTGTTTTATTATGTACACAAATCATATATTTATTGTCCACCCAAATTAACCCGGGACAATTTAATTTTCGTGTGCAAAGTCCGTTAGTTGAGTGCCTTTACAAAACATTGCTGAAGTGGGGTCATTACATATGCAGATGTCTCGGGTTAATCTTGCTGGACAATATCCTTATGCATTTGTAATATATTTACTATACATGGCTGGTTGCCATTGAAGCAAGAATATGTGAATTTCAATCTTCAGTAATATCCAAAGCAGGCAGTTTACAGTGCTAACAGCACTTTGATTTGATAAATGCAGTTTTTCTAATGTAACCATAACAACAATATCTCTGGATTTAGAAAATGTGCAAAATGGGCTAGGTATCATTATTTCGTATTAAAATAAGTAAACTATTATAAAGGAAATGAATGAATATTTATTTTGCAGCTTAAAACATTGTTTGTGACTAATAATACATTAAAACAAACTTTGAATGAACTATAACCGTCTATTTTGATCATTATATTCAGATTAGTATTTTTGTTCGTGAACTTTACATTTTACTTGTTAAATACATGGGTTACATTCTTTGATTTATGTTTTTTTGGTTGTTAAAGTATTTTTTCTACACTATCTTCTACTATGATCTTGATAATAATAGTAACAACAAAATAAAGCGAAGAAATTGAAAGGTCACCGTGGAAAATTTTTCACAATATCGTCAGAAAGGTACGACATTTCACTCCAAACAAAGAGAAAAATCACAAATATCAAGCAAGACTATATAACCTTTGATATTTTAGTAGGTATTCTTTTTATTGTGTGTAATTTGGCAGATTTACTCCACACTTCATAATAATGCTACCCTCTATGGGTTGGTCTCTACCAAAACAGCAAACAAAAGTGAAATTCATTCAGAACCCTGGTTGCTATGGCAACAAATAGTGGGGAAAAGCCAGAACTTTAAATGTGAACTCCTCCTCAACTATAACGTTGATCTTTTTCAAACTTCAGCAGACTGTTGCACAGATTAATTTCTATTTAATAAACTTAGAAAGAAATGAAATTAATTGAGAATTCTGGTTGCCATGGCAACAAATAGTGAAAACAAGCCAGAACTTTAAATCGTCGTTGTAAATGCAAAACCTCGTATCTCGGTTTTGGAAAATTTTAAAGGGGAGGGAAAAAGTACGGTAACTTTTCCCAAACTAAAATGTCTTACTTGAAATTTGGAGATATTGTTCACAAATAATGTGTCAATAATACTGATCAGTCAAAATATCTCAAAACCTGCGAGAATCGTCTGCACAGGGCACCCAAGTTTGTACTTTGAAAATCGCACCAATCGACATACGAGGTTTTGCATTTACACCGACGAAATGTGAACTTCTCCTTAACCATAACGTTGATCTTTTTCAAACTTCACCAGCATGTTGCCCATATCAATTTATATTTAACTGTACCGTTTACGTTTGTGAGACAGAAAGGGAACTAAGGGACAGAATGGTGGAACACCTCCGAGATGTACGGTTAGGGAAGGATAAGCCTATTAATGGGCACTTTGAGAAAAATCGCACACATGAAGATCTTCGGTTTGTATGCTTAGAAAGGCTATACTGTGCGGAAAAGATTGAGAGACAATTACGGGAAAGTATTTGGATCAATAAACTTGCGACGGGACGTCCACAGGGCTGTAACGTCAAAGATACGTATAACGCTTTGACGTAAGTATTGATTAACGCGGGAATGACGTCGTGTTGGTTTGGCGGTGACGTCGTGACGTCAACGTTATACGCCGCCATTACTGTAAGCGTTAACGTAAACAATTGTATGATATTATAATGTAGCGTTAATTTTTTTACATTTTTTTCTCTACAAAAAGGCGTCTACGCCGAAATATTGAGATAAAGCAATCTTTTAAAATTTGTTATATTCATACCATTTAAAAATATTTTAAAATATATAAAAAATCTACTTTACGACATGCCGTAATTACTACCGATTTTCCAAACGCTACAGCATCCTTAAACCAATATCTTGTTGAAAATGCATCTTGGAAAGTTCATCCATGAATAATATGCTCAAATTTAAATTGACGCAAATATAGAATTTGCATTAAATTTACGCAGTTGTTTCTGGTTATTTACATAAAATCTACATCAGTTTTACTTTTACTGTCAAGTAGAAGGTCCTTTTGCAATTCCCTCATCAAATATACTTGTAACTCGGACAAAGATGTATGCGTAACTTTTTTATAGAATATGTCGTAATTTTGTATTGCAAAAATAATTTTGACGCGTCAAGTAAATATTCTATATGAAACTTTCCTAATTTCTTTCCGAAAATTAATTGGAAATCGATTTTCGTCAGAAAAAAAAAATCTGTTTTTAGATTTAAAAGTACGCTTGAATTTATCACTACATCTTTTACGAAAACAACAACAACATGCAAAATGTTTTAGACAGGGAGGTAACCTGGTTATATTTTACTTCTACAGAAGTATCTAACCTGCCTAAAATGCTCGCGAGGGCGTATGACTACGGAATCCTGTTTCCGCCATCCACTTTTCTAAGAAAATTGCGTTTGTGAAATGTAGAAATCTTGAAGTTTTGTTTGTGACAATTGTCAGAAGTTAGTGACAGTTGTCAGAAGTTAGTGTGACTAACTTCAACTTTTCGACTTTTCACAAACTCAATTTTGATAGAAAAGTTGAAATTAGTGCGACTAACTTCCACTTTTCTACCAAAATTGAGTTTGTGAAAAGTCGAAAAATTGAAGTTAGTCACACTAACTTCTGACAATTGTCACTAACTTCTGACAATTGTCACAAACAAAACTTCAACTTTTCGTCTTTTCACAAACTCAATGTTGGTAGAAAAGTGGAAGTTAGTCGCACTAACTTCCACTTTTCTACCAAAATTGAGTTTGTGAAAAGTCGAAAAGTTGAAGTTAGTCACACTAACTTCTGACTATTGTCACAAACACAACTTCAACATTTTTACATTTCACAAACTCAATTTTCCTCGAAAAGTCGAAATCAGTGTGACTAACTTCAACTTTTCGACTTTTCACAAACTCAATTTTGATAGAAAAGTTGAAATTAGTGCGACTAACTTCTACTTTTCTACCAAAATTGAGTTTGTGAAAAGTCGAAAAGTTGAAGTTAGTCACACTAACTTCTGACAATTGTCACTAACTTTTGACAATTGTCACAAACAAAACTTCAACTTTTCGACTTTTCACAAACTCAATGTTGGTAGAAAAGTGGAAGTTAGTCGCACTAACTTCCACTTTTCTACCAAAATTGAGTTTGTGAAAAGTCGAAAAGTTGAAGTTAGTCACACTAATTTCTGACAATTGTCACTAACTTCTGACAATTGTCACAAACAAAACTTCAACTTTTCGACTTTTCACAAACTCAATTTTGGTAGAAAAGTGGAAGTTAGTCGCACTAACTTCCACTTTTCTACCAAAATTGAGTTTGTGAAAAGTCGAAAAGTTGAAGTTAGTCACACTAACTTCTGACAATTGTCACAGACAAAACTTCAAGTTTTCTACATTTCAAGGTCAAATTTTGGTAGAAAAGTAGAAGTTAGTCGCCTTAATTTCGACTTTTCACAAACTCAATTTTCTTAGAAAAGTGGATGGCGGTAACAGGATTCCGTATATGACAGTATATTGAGAAAGATAGATAGTTAGAACTTTCATCCAATTTTCAGAGCATCATCTGATGGAATCAAGAAGTTTATAACCGATTATTTCTATCATTAACATCTAATATCAGAAGATAAACTGAAAGTGGGCGATCGAAATGGTGTAATTAAAGCTTGATAGATATTCATCTTTTTCAGAGCCGCCTTCTTGGGATATCCTTGAGATAGTTTTGATATTTCGCATGAAAAATACACAACAGCTTTCAGGTGTTTGCATGTGCAAAGGTTTTGCCAAGTAGAAAAATATATCATTCGGCTTCGTTCGCAAACGTCTTAAGGTATCCAGCCCATCAAAACCACCAAAGAGCCAGAGGCGAAATTTAAAAATGGCAAATAATTCATAAACTCTCTTATATTTCCATTCCAAATACAAAGATATGCATTTTGTACGGTTTAGAATTTTGAATTAATGCATACTTATGGAGATATTTGACAAAATGTTCAAAATTGCCTCCATTGCATATGAATATTGAGTAGAATAATATTTATATATTATTTTCTTTTGGAAGCATAATCTTGAAATCCGGCACGGTGGATCAACTTATGTTAAATGTATTTACAAGTGTGTGTAATTTGATGTATTTCGTAAAGCTAGAAAGTGGTGATTTTTTCAGGATATGTAAACCTTAACCCTTCCCCAAACGGCAAAATTTTAGGATGTTCCACTTCAAAAACTGCCAAAAATGACAAAATGGGTGTTATTAAAGATATAATCTGTGTAAAATATGGCACAGAGAATATTGAGACAAAAGGAGAAACTGCTGGTTATCAGCAGTTTCTTCTTTTGTTTCAATGTTTTCCCAAGCCTTTTCTATTAGGCAGGTCAAAACCAGGTCTTGTTTGGGAAAGGGTTAAGACATTTCCGAACTTGGCCGACGATATTGTTTGCACCATTGCTACCTTAATCATTTTATATCAATAGAAAACATCAGAAGATAAAATACTGGTGGACGACCAAAATATGCTTCATTAAAGCTTGATAGATCTCTCTGTTGCAGTACCCACTCCTTAAGACATTTTGATAGGTATTAAAGATACAAAAATGTTCCATATCTTTATGCATAACTGTGTATGAAAATACAAGACATGCACCAGGAACCTGCAATAATTGATATTATTTACATAATAATTGTCATAAACATCATTTCAGAAGATAGATCTATTATGTCGGTGGTCGACTGAAATAGCTTGGTCGTTATTAAGGCATGGCATCCTTTTCATGTAATTTCCCCTTCTTGAAATATTTGAGAAATGTTTTGAATAAAATAAACTAGTCAAGCCATTGATGTACCATTAATTTTGCAAAAACTGTAGTTGACCAAGCTTTCCCTTATGTCAATCAAAACTTTTTTTGACATCCACATTAAAATAAGCATTTTAAAACAGTTAAAAAAAGAAGAAGAAAATGATGATCGCCAGAATGCTTCCCATTTCTATAAAAATCTATTATAAAACTTTGAATTGGACCTTACAAAACTTTAATGTTTGATACAGGGCTAACTTGGTTTCCTTTACATTAAATGTCATTCTACCTTTAAATGGGGAAATACACGTATCTTAACAGATTCAGGCAGATAACGTGCATCATAAGCATTAACCCTTACCCAAATAAGACCTGGTTTTGACGTCCCTAATAGAAAAAGACTTGGGAAAACATTGAAACAAAAGAAGAAACTGATGATAACCAGCAGTTTCTTCTTTTGTCTCAATATTTTCTGTGTCATATTTTATACAAATCCTTTCTTTAATAACACCCATTTTGTCATTTGTGGCAGTTTTTGAAGTGGATCACCCTAGAATTTATTTGTTTGGGAAAGGGTTAAGCAGCACCATATCAGATGATTGATCGTCTATATCGTCGGTGGGGAGTCAAAACCTCGTAACTCCTGCTTATTCAAGCTGTAGTTACGAAGATTTGACTCCCCACCAACGATATAAAACTTTAATGTACGAGGGACGGTCGGAAAGTAGTTGGACTTTTGACTAGTTCTCTAAAACCATTCAACTTTTTAACAAAATTCTTTCTACACTGCTTGAACAAATTGTCCATCTATGTCTATGTATTTCTGCAATATTCATAGGAGTTTTATTATTCCCACTATTAACCATGACGTAGACACACTGTATTAGGTACAGTGTAATAGGCGGTATCAAAGGGGTCATGGTCTCAAAATTCTTCCCAGCAAGCATTTCTTCAGTTCTAGACACAAATAAAAGTCACGTGGGGCAAGGTCTGGGCTATAAGTAGAGTAAAACAACTATTGTCATGTGTAATAGTTGATACTCTCCACTGCAGATGTGGTGATATGGTAGCATGCCTAATCCTGAAGTAGAAAACATTTTTCTTTGCTAATCTGGGACGCGTTTACTTCAGCATTTATTCTTAGATTTTTCTGAATTACTTCAGAATTGTACTTGGCATTGATAGTTTTTACCATTTGACATGAAATTAGTAAAGTCTATCAATCCTCGTGAATCCCCCAAAGCAACAAACATGGCTACAAATCGAAGGTAACAGCTTAATCTTTTCAGGGGTGAGGAACCAGCTCGTTTCAATGACTACTTTGACTGATTTTTTATCCCAAATTCGGAATTATGAACCTTTATTTAATCTTCAGTGATAATGTAGTTCAAGAACTTAACTCCTTTGCGATTAAAATGACTATAATGTTCTTTTGATTTTATTACCCTAATTGGTCCTCTAACAAATGGCCTATGATACATAAACCCCCTATCACATATAAGTGGACATAATATTGTATATATAGAACTATCTTTGAAAATAAACTGTCCACATTATTGGCAAATGGTTGCAGATTCCACCAATATATAATTTGTTTAAACAGTTGCAAATGGAGAGACAGTAGTAGGAAAAGTCCAACTACTTTCCGACCGTCCCTCGTATAGTACGGTCACGATATTTACGAATGCTATCTGTGCAAACAAGCGAAACACGCGCATAACAACATGCATACAAAACAATAATAAAGGTTGAGTTGATATAATTGCTCAAATAGATTTCTTTGAAATTATGTGGATTTATAGGGCTGCATACATGCTTTAACTTGTATGTGTTGGAGATAATGGCTGACAAAGTGGGCGAGGAAAATTCACACATGAGGCAATTGTTTAGTTTTAAGATTAATAACAGTCTGTGTATCGATCACATGAAGATGAAATTTTGCATGTGCTATTAATGGTCCAAGGGCAGATCATTGTAGGAATTTTTAATCATATATCAGTTTGTTGATTTTCTGTATTCGCTCTTCTGTCAATCTCATGTTATGCTTATTGTTGATGTACTAACTTTACCAAACTGTCTACATTTTTTGCACGAATTGTCATGACATATTTTAGACATTATTCTACATAATTAAGTTAAAGATGGGCAGATTTTGGGTAGAATTCATTACAGTGCACCAAAATTATTTGACATTGACCTGCATAGGTTATTGATGACTGGAAACATTTTGTATTTGTTACGGAAAGCTGGCTTTTGTTGAAATCTAATCAAAATCAGGATTCCAAACTTTCTAAAACGGTATGGAATTATTACGTGCAACATTAACGTTAAGCAGCACCATATCAGATGATTGAACGTCTATATTCGACTGAAATGTTGTAATAACAGCTGCATGGTTACTTATTTCAGAAAATAGGCCTATGTTATATTTTTGTACCAGCAATTACGGATTTGTCTTTCAAAATTCAGGGCTTGCTTGGGAACGTGACTAAATGGTGTAATGACATTGTAATGGACACGTAAGTCGTGTTTACAGTAAGATTTTATTTTTGTATCGGGAAGCTTAAAGGTATTTTATTTCACTTTCGTTACTAATTATATTGTCTACTTACGATAGTGAAGAAATGAAATATTGATAATTGACAAATATGACTTATTTATTTGTACCATCTGAAAGAATGAGTAAGTTTTGTAAACGTGACCGTGTATGCGATGGCTAATGTAAATAAAATGTATGTATACACAATTCAGAAAATTTGACCACCGAAGTCGATAACCTATCCAACAATATAAAGGATGGGTTACAACAAGGGCTCAAAAAAGATTTACTTTCAATTCAGTGGATTGATAGGGTTATATGATATCTGTAATTTGTATGTGTACAAATCTGATGAGGGCTTATTTTTTCGACAATGGCTTACAAAGTGGGTGGGGTAAATTGACACGATAAGTTTTTTTTTCAATTTGAAGTTGAATAACATTTTTTCTGTATAAATCAGATCAATATGAAATTTTGCATGTACTTTTAATGGACCAAGGATGGAACATTTTAGGAATCATTAATCATATAATTATAAATCAGTTTGTTGATTTTCTGTGTTTGTTCTTCTGCCAATCTCAGATTTTGCTTATTTTTGATGTATTTCTACAGCTCGTATTTTGACATGAATTGTCAAGCTTTCTCATTTTTTTAGTTTTGATAAACGATGGTTTTGGTGGTCGTTGTATGGTTTACTCTTTAAAGCTGCTATTTCCCAGATTTGGACCCATTTGTCAAAATCAAACGAAATGTACACTTTTTAAGCTTTATATGACCTGATTAAATGATTACGACAAACTATTGAAGCAACGACTCATTTTTTCGCAATTTGATACCAAATTCAGGAAGCGATGTCGAAAGTAGGTCAAAACAGTAGGACATGCGACTTTCTTGAATGACGTCACAACATACATGATGACGTCATATTGAAATTCAAGTATGAATCTCGTTTAAATCTTGGTCCGTGCTGTATGCGCATGCGTGACAGTTAAAAAATAAATTCAACCGCATCTGTGACGGGGTTGAATTTGGGTTTGGAGTCTCCCTAAATTCGAATGTCTCTCTTATAATTTCGGCTCCATCTCTGTCTGAATCGCATATTATTTACCATTCTGAGGTGCCCAACACAAAAGTTTTGCATATTTTTTAAAAAAAAAATCATTTTTTGCAATTAGACCATCTGTTACCCTCCAGCTTTAAAGTGACATTTCACAAATATTTTTTTTCGTAAATCTTACTTTTATTTTTATCTGAAAGCGCACATTTTCCTATGAAAATCCTGAAGATTTCAAGCCAAGGTATTGTGTCATTTACGTGAAATATATACCTTTGTGTTAGAGTTAAAACAATTGAGGTGGACTGCAGTTCACATGTATATGGAAATTGTCATTTCTGTCTCATTTCAACTTTAAAGGCATGATTTTTCTTATCTGCAAAGACTTCAAAACACCGAAAGCATACATACGCATTAGAATAACTTGCCATGAAGACATACTTTGGAGAAATAAAATGGGAATGTTATGTCTCTTTAAGATAGAACCCAAGTTAGGTTCTCGCTTATATTTCTTTCGTGTCGTGTTTCGTGTTTCTTTAATCTACCTTACGGTAAACATCTGTTTAAAAAGTGAGTGATCTTGTAAATCACGATTAAGTTAGTGTGTTAGGCCTACATAAAGTCTACTGTCAGTGTGCCCTATATGAAAGACATCTCCCTGGAAAAAATTTGAGTCGAGATCAAGGGCATATTTTAGGATTTTGACCATTGTGTTTCCAAATCGACCTGAGGTCAAACAGAGTAATAGCTATTATTTTTGCTAACTGACTAATTGTACAGCTTATGTGAACAGTACCAAAGAACAGCATGGATTCTGATAAGACTGTGCGTATGCACAGGCTGATCTGAATCTATGTTGGTCTCAAATTCCATCAGATACATTTTCTTGATCCAGGCTCATTTTATATCAATTTCTTTACTTTCAATATCCTTGTTAATATGGCCATCACTCTCAATTAAAAATGACTCGATGTCTCCTGATGATCTGTAATATACCTTCACTAACACAAACATGCACTTATACCAACAAAGTAAGTTTCTTTTAACGGTTTGAATTGATCAAAACAACCAATGTTGAAAAAACGTGACACGACTTTGCTTTGTTGTATAACTTTACTTTCATTTTTTTCATCAAAGTCATGAAACAAAGAAAGACATTTTTCGGTTGATTTTCATAATTAGTAGGCTACATTCGTATGACGAAGGCACGACTTTTAATAAAAGACTACGGAAACCACAAGTATCTATATACAGGAAAATAATATAAGCATTTTCTCTTTTTTCTTATTATTTCCTATAATTAAAAGACTTTACTGAATCACGATTTTTTCCAAAAAGCCTTTATAAGCAATGATTTGGCACAACAAATAATCCACGAGTGGAGTGTTCCTTAGGCTCTAACTCTTAACTGTTGTTAAATACCGATAGACTACGGTATAACTCGGATTGATTTCATTCTAATATAAAAAGAACCTTTTTTCAAAAATGAAGATATGATTATTTTAAGAGAATGTCGTATGCCAAAAAGAGACAGCATATGCCACGTGACTGTATATCGCCTGATGTAACTAGAAGACCTGAAGGTCTTGAGTCGCTCCACAGGCCTGAATTTCATGTCATATTTAATCCCAGTTTTGATTAGATTGTTCAATGCTTGTGTTTCATAGAGCTAAAAGAAAGTTACAAAACTTTCAAAATTGTTGAAAATGTGTGGTTTTTGAAGCAACTTCAACTTCAACTTTTTCAGCCATAAAATCAATTCTGATTACTGTTGGCTAGCGCTGTCTGGAGCAGCTGTTAGGTCTAAAAAGTAAAATTGTTAGTTTGTGATGTAAAATGTGCAATAAAAGAAGATAAAAGATAAAGAGTGCATAGTCTTAAGATCTACTTAAAGAGGGTGGGTGTATAAAAAGAAAAAAAAAGCATTATAAAACTTGCCAGTAAAATATGGGGGAAGATCTAAGATGAAACTAAAGGATATTAAGTTGTTTAAAAATAGGGGATAAGACTAGCCTTAAAAATAAGAACTCTACTTACAACGATAAAAACAGGGCTTGTGGATTAATTAAAAGATAATGTGTCCAACTTGCCAACAAAAATGGGTAAAGTAGGACTCGACTGGACACATAGTGGGAGGCTGTTCCATAACCTTATAGTTCTGGGGAAAAATGAAGAGGCATGGTAATTTGAGCTGGAATGGGGAATGTTGTACTGTAAGTTTCTTGTTGGGGAGAGATGGTGGTGTTCTACTGCAACTGAGTTTGACCTAATCTTATAAAACATGATCAGAGATGCTATGTTCCTTCGTTGTTCTAATGTTTTCCAATTGAGGGTCTTGACCATATTTGTTACGCTGCTTGTGTGGTTGTGATCATTTAGAACATAGCGTGCGGCCGACCTTTGCACCATCTCTATCTTATGGTTTAGGTATTTCTGCCAGGGACACCAGACTGTGGAACAGTATTCGACTTGAGGGCGAACATACGTTTTGTAAGCTGCTTCCTTGACCCGGGCGTTATTTGTTTTGACATTTCTTTTTATGAACCTGAGAGTTTGGTTTGCTTTTGATGTGATTGTGTTTATGTGTGGGGCCCAGTTGAGGTCCTTACTAATGTTTACTCCAAGATATTTGGCTTGATTAGCGGATTTTAATTCTGTATTATGTAATTTGTAGGGGAACAGGAATGGCTTTCGTTTCCTGTGGATTCGAAGGACCTCATATTTATCAGGATTGAACTCCATAGCCCAATCCTTTTCCCAGAGTTCTAGAGATTTCAGATCTTGTTGTATTTTCTCTGCACATGATAAGGAGGAGATTGTGAGATAGACTATAGTATCATCTGCAAATAACCGAACCCTACTTTTGACACTCTCAGGCAGGTCATTAATATATGCGAGAAAAAGGCAGGGGCCCAGGACTGAGCCCTGGGGGACCCCTGACAAGACGGGTAACCTGGTGGAGCAATTTCCTTCAACTAGTACTTGTTGGGATCTATTACAAAGGAACGATTTGACCCAGCCAGTAACTTTGGAGTCGAGACCAAGGTGATGGAGTTTGTGTACTAGTTTATGGTGATCAACCTTATCAAAAGCTTTACTGAAGTCCATAACTATGACATCAGTTTGTTGACCTTGGTCAAGGGAGTCTGCAATTTCTTGGGTGAAGCCGAGCAGTTGGGTCTCACAACTATGTTTTGACCTAAAGCCATGTTGTTTTGGGCTAAGAATGTTGTGTGTATCGAAATAGGACATTATGTTGGAGACCAGAATATGTTCCATAAGTTTGGAGGCGATACAGGTCAGGGATATTGGGCGGTAGTTACTGGCTTTTGATTTATCACCTTTCTTGTAGACGGGTGAGATGATGGCATGGCGCCAGTCATCAGGGACAATACCAGAGTCAAGAGAAATTTGAAAGAAGTACGTTAACACTGGGGCAATTTCTGCATGGAGCTCTTTAAGGAGTCTCGGAGATAGCTCATCGGGTCCGGAAGCCTTACTTGGGTTTAGACCAGTCAATAATTTGTCGACACCAGCTAAGGATATTTTGATGGGAGACATGCGAGGGTAGGGGAGATTTGATATAGCACTCTTTGCAAGTTGGGCTAATCTGAGTGGTTGGGACCTGGAGAAGACAGATTCAAACTGCCTGTTCAAAATATTTGCCTTGGCTTTGGGGTCTGTGTGTGTGACTCCTTCACTTTGTTGAGGGGCAATTCCACTATTTTCTGTTTTGTTGTGTTTGATGAAGGAGTAAATTTTTTTCTTTTGACCTGAGGATGAGCTGTCTGAGAATATAACTGTGTCCAGGTATGACCAATAGGCATTTCTTATTTTGTTTTGGATGGTTTTCTTGATGTTTTTGAAAGATGTGACTTTGTCAGGATGCACAGCACGTGACCTTTTGATGTTTCTATATAATTTGTTTCTTTTTCGGATGAGTTTTATAATATCTTGTGAGATCCAGGGTAGGTCTTGTCTTGTTTTGCTTGTGCGAGATGGTATGTATTTTGTGCTAAGTCTATTTAATTCAGACTTTAGACTGAGCCAGGCTGAATTTGGGTTTGTGTGTTGTTTGGCAAAGAAGCTTTGACTAAAGGATAATAGATCTTTTTTGAAGTTTGCCCAGTCTGCACATTTGTATGACCTTATTTGTCTCTTTGGTTGTATGGGGCGACCCCTCTTTAGGTTTATTTCATGATGGACAATATCATGGTCAGATGACCCAAGGCTTGGCAAGGTTTGAGTGCTGTGAACGATGGAGGGGTTGTTTGTGAGGAAGAGGTCTAGGATATTTTTATCTCTAGTTGGAGTTTTAACCATTTGCTCTAGATTTAGGTGGGTGAGTTTTTCACAGAATGTGTCGTAGAGAGTTTTTTAAAATTTGCATGATGGGTAAGGTGATCGTGTTTCCCAGTCCATACTTGGGAGGCTGAAATCTCCAAAGATCCATGTATGGCTATTTTTTGGTATCTTTGAGATGGAAGACCATAATTCTTGAAGTGAGTGCTCATCAGATTCATGAGGTTTATAGTATGCTGCAATGTAGATGTCTTTTATGCCCTTGACACAGATTTTTGACCATACTATGTTGCAGTCTGTTTTGAGGTGTGGTTGTTCTTGACTGATGAGCGTGTTGTTTATGGCCAACAACACGCCCCCACCTTTCTGGTGTAACCGATCGTCACGATAGATGTTAAAGTTCAATGTGCTAGGGAATATTTCAGCAGTGTTGACCTCAGGCGTTAGCCAAGTTTCCATTAAGCATATGATGTCTGGTTTAGTTTGATTGATGACTTGATGTAGTTCTGCAATTTTGTTACGGATGGATCTGCAATTAATGTTTAATATGGATATTCGTTGGGATCTTTTTAGTGGGGGTTGTTGTTTTGTGTGTGCCTGTGTGGTAGATTTTGGCGTGGATGTGGCCCTAGGTGGATTTGCTGAGTTTGTGGGTTGTGGTGACAACAAGAGTTGGGATACGTTCTCGATTAAGGATGATGTTTCTAAGTCAGATATGTTTGGTGAGTTTGGTTTGGACAAGCAATATGGCAGTCCATCACTTCCTTGTCCTTGCCAAACAGGAGTTGAGTTATCAATGGTATTAAGGGTGAAAGATTAGTGGGTGGAGGAGTTATTTCTGTTGCAGCAGGTACATTTCCATTCAAAACTAGAGGGCAGGCCTTCATAAGTATCACAGCCGATGCCCTGGCAGGCTATATGAAACCATTGGCTACAATTATCACATAATATGGCATTGGCTGTCCAGGTGACCTCTTGGCTACAGGTACCACATGGGTAAGCAGGTCCTGGATTAGTTTCTATGTCAGGAGTCTGGGTTGCTAGTAAGCAGTGGATAAAAATTAGGTAACAAGTACCTTTGGAAGAGTATTTGCTTCTAGGAGGGTTTTTAAAAAGTTTCTGCAGGGATAAAAATAATGTTAAATGTCTTGGGACCACCTTCCCTGGGGCTTGTACAAATGTGCTTTTCCTGGTGGGTTTGGATCCCGCTAAGTCTAGCCATGGTTATAACTAGAAAAATAAACATTAGTGTGGCTTTCAAATTCATGATTTACCTTGGAAGACGGGAAAACAAAATTTACCGGAAGTTTGTGATAATGGCGGAAGTGGGTAAAATGGCCGACAATAACCATGGAAACAATGAAGCCAGACTAACAAATTTCTCTTAGTCCAGTAAATCTGGGGTTTTGAGTACAGTGATGTTACTAGTTGTAAGTATGGGCCTTTATACGCTTAAAATGATTCACTGATGGTAGAATCTACTTACAATAAGATTAGAAATGTTAAAATTGTGCAGATTAGAAAACGGAAATGTGAGCTGCTCCGACGCGTGCGCCGCAAAGAAAGTAAAATTACATGTTAGCCATTTGAGAAAGGGTAAAAGGAAATGGGAGAACATTCTAGCTAAGGATGATATTAGCAATTAAAATTTTCCTTCTTCCAAACAGATCTTAATTAACAGAACATTGATTACTCCAAAAAAGTTCATATTTCTAAAAATAGATTTGAGCTAAAAAAAGATTCTGGGAAATACCCTTTTCCAAAAATAATGCAAAATTTAATGGCTGATCAAACCTGAATTTCTTGTAATATGAAGTACAAGTTTTCACTAGATTTTTCAATACATGTTGCTCTTAAAGCAATTACAAAGTAACTAGAAAGCTGAAAAAACATTCATATAAGATCTATTGGAGCTTTGTCTTTATTAGAGTGAGTTTGGCTGTTAAAGTGAAAACAAAGTCACAATTAGCAATTTTGTCAAATTGAAAGGCATATAATTGAGGATTTTATATTCCTATCTAGCTAGGAATCAAACTAAAGCAAGATCCTAACTTCACCTACATCTTGTTTAAGTTTTGACCTGATTATTCAATATTTGTGGGTGTAAAGAGTGTAAAATCAAAGTCGAAAACAACAAATTTGTCAAATTCAAGGGAAGACAAATTATGATTTAAGATTCACATGAAGCTGAAAATTACACCAACACAAGATCTTATAGCCAGTAAGATAATGTGAAAGTTTTGTGTTGATTGGTGGATATTTATGGTTGTTTGAGAAAAAATAAGGTCAAAAATGAGAGTTTTGCCAATTTCAAGGGCACATAACTCAAGATGTAATATTCAGATCAAGATGAAAATTGCACTCAGGCAAGATCTTATCAGCACCAACATTCTGACCAAATTTTATTTTGATTGATCGATATTTGTAGTGGCTAGAGTGAAAACAAAGTTAAAACAGCCATTTTTTTAATTCAAGGGCATATAAGACTCCAGACTTTATAGTTCAATCGTAATTAATTGAAGGAATTTGATAGAGGACCACCTAAGGATAATTCCTGTGAAGTTTGATTGAAATCCATCCAGTAGTTTCTGAGGAGAAGATTATTAAAGAAAAAGTTGACGACCGGACGCACGCACGCACGCACGCACGCACGACGGACCCAACGCCATGACAATAGCCTGCTGGCCTGAAGGCCAGTGGAGCTAATAAAACGACATGAATTGTGATCATACTATCTTAAATCTATTCAAATTTCAAATTAGACCATTAATGATATACCTTGATTAAAGTGAAGCACGAGACTTGAAAACAAAACAATAAACATGTTTACCCCATCACAACACACCATTCCTTCTTGGCATTTACTAAAACACGGAACGGAACGGAATAAAAACGGAACACACGGAATATACGAAATATTACGGAATGGAATAAAAACGGAACACACGGAATATACGGAATATACGGAATATCGCGGAATGGAATAAAAACGGAATGAACGGAATATTACGGAACGGAATAAAACGAGGCGGAATACACACAATATTACGGAACGGAATGAAATAATAACACATGAAAATTGCGGAACACATGATGTTCTGCAAATATAGCCGCAGAATAGACAAACTACTTCCGGAACGTAACGTACAATTGACGTTACGTCGTTGCTTAGTAATTACATAAATACAAGACGTCGTTTACGAAAACATAAATATCAATTTGAGAAAATGTAATTTGAATATTTAGAAAATTGAAATGGCACAAGCAGTGCTTCATCCGCAAAACGGAAAATTTACTCGGGAGTTTGCACTAGGATCAACTGAAATATTGGCATTGTTTAAGTCCAATTCAGTTATTACTCAGATTCCATTCCGCCCTTCTGGTGGCGATCTATTTGTGTACAGTTCCGAAGATCCAATCAGAATTGATGACTGGAAATCAGATGGGCATACGTAAGTATAACATTTTAACAGCTAAATTGTATTTCAATTTCACATGTCTCTAATATTCTTTTGTACCCATTTTGAGTTAACTTTTGCTACATTTCTTTTTTTTTTTTCTATTTTCAGTTGGACAAATCAAGGCAACAAAAAAACATTGCCAAGAACAAATCCCAAATATCTGAAATCTTATTATTACATAAAGTCGAATGGCAAAGCAAACAATGGATTTCGAAAGGAGGTATACTTTCCCGTCAATACTGGCAACATAATCATCCACTACATTGGCGATGAATCGTTGTCTGAGATGAAACCACACGGGAACTCAAACAAAAATGAGCCTTTCTTTAGGACTAAACCGTCTGTTAGGCATGAAATTCAAAACAAAATAGAGGTGGAAAAGCCACACATCGTGTACAAAGAATGATTATAAATGATGAAGACCTGGCAATTCAAAAGAACATTGCTGTTGTTAGAAAGAACACGCGTGCAACAAAACAAAAGCCAGGCAGAAAGCGCCCAAGACCAGGCGATGTTTCCCCAGTTGGAAATAAAGAAGCCAAGGTCAATCTAGACGACGTAGTTACTGAATTGGAAGAGAGCATATTGCCAGAACTATCAGAAAAGGGTGTAGAAGATCTCATTGAGTTAGAAGAAAGGATTAATTTGGAAATTTTAGAGGAAGCAAAACGGACACAATCTCAAATAGAACATACCACGGAAAATCTAAATTTACCTAACGAGGAAAAAAACTCTTTCATAGATTTGATCTCGTCAACACCCAAATCGCCAGGGTTATTAAAAGATGTACGCTACAGTTTAGAAGTTTGGGTACCCGCAGATAAACAGAAACTTTTCCACAACCTTAATATAAACGATAGAAAACTTATCCAGAGAAAGACTGGTTGGTTGAATGATACCATAATAGACAGTGCGATGAATTTGCTACAATTTCAATTTCCTGATTTAGAAGGATTTCAGTCATGCACTCTGGCTGTGCAACTGGACTATGAGCGCCATGAAAAATTATTTATTCAAATAATAAACAGGAGTCCAGATACACAGGGCAGTCATTGGCTTACGAAAAGTAATATAAACTGTATGGAAGATGAGGTCGGGGTCTACGACTCTGCCTTTGATGACCTCCCGCACACCCAACGGCTGGTTATCGCTAATTTAGTGAAGACAGAGAAGAAAATTCTTAAAGTTAAATTCAGCAACGTGTACATGCAGACGAATGGTAACGACTGCGGATTGCATGCAATAGCCAATGCTACTGCATTAGCCTTTGGCAGAGATCCAGCAAAAGAACAATATATCCCCAGCAGATTAAGAGAACATCTTCTCAATTGCTTGCAAGACAAAGAAATGACCCCTTTTCCAACTGCAAAGGGAACTAGTAAAAGGAGAAAGTCGTTTAAAAAGATCGAAACCGTTAAATTATATTGTGTCTGCAACATGCCTGACACACACACAAATTATTTTTTGTGTGATCAATGCAGCGATGATTACCATCCAGAATGTCTAGGTCTTAATGCCTCAGAAAATCTAGAAAAGTCTTTCATTTGTCCCTCATGTGCTAACAAATAATCAAATAATTTAATAAATTTCAAGATATATTCTATGTTCGTCATGTTGTTCCGTTTTTTCTTTGTTCCGTTTTCTAGAATTTTGTCATTGATCACTGTTCCGTAATTTAGCATGCCGTGACTTGTTCTTGTTCCGCGTTTTATCATTCTATGTACAAGTATTATTCCGTTCCGTTCCGTTCCGTTCCGTGTTTTAGTAACGACCTCCTTCTTATCTTAATCTTTTCCCTCACATGATCAGATTTGACGTTCCCAAGAAATGATTTGAGTGTGAAAGGAATGAGGGATTTTCTTCTTTTGCATCAATATATTATTCGGATACATTTGACAAGAAGTTTATCCGTATCAATATGGATCTTTTTGTTTGTAACTCCTTTCAAAGTCAACATAATTCAACAAACGCCCGTTCGGTTATGGATTAGAATATTTAAACGGTTGAAATAGGTGACAAACAATGCATGTACACAACTAATTCGTTTCCTTTTTCGTACTGGTATGAGCCTGAAAATAACGTCGCTTTTCAACGAAAAACTCGTAACTGCAGCTTATTTTAAGCTGCAGTTACGAGGTTTTCGTTGAAAAGCAGCGATAAGCAACCAGTAAATAATTTCCAGAGTCACGTGGTGTCAAATATAGAATATCAAACAAAAATATAATGCGGGACCATCCTACAATCCGGATATCATCAATAAGAATCCTTTTGAAAACTAGAAAGTAGCCTTGTTTAGTCTTAGATTTTAGTTTGTCTCGAAACAGATAGCTACCTACATTCGGGACCTTATTGTTCAAAGGGTCTCTTCCAAAGAGCAATGTTTTTTTTTTTATTTTTCGTTTTTGTAGCAGCAATTTGCATTATTTGATTGATTTAACCGCTGTATCAAAATGCGGTATACATTGATGCATGCTCAAGTGGAATATCAAAAATTGGGCCAAATGTACCTAATTTTCTATGTCATGATGACGTCATAGCACTACTCGTATATCGTCGCTTTTGAAAGAAAACCTCGTAACTGCAGCATGTGTAAAGCAGTTTCGAGATTTTCGTTGAAAAGCAGCGGCATAGTGAAAACGAGCCAAGAAAGTAGCTTCTATATGGAGCATATTATATGGAGTTATTTACTTTCTTACACAAACAAGTGTATTCATGCCAAATCGCAAAATATCACCCAATTAAGGGGGAATGCTCCAGTTTCCTACATTTTTTCCTAGTAATAGAATTTATTTATACTTTGTATGTTGAAATAACATTTTATTACCAATTGAAAAATAAAATAAAAATGGATGGTCAGCAAATTTGTTTGAATTTTATAGGCATTCGTATCACATACCCCTACAGCGAAAAAATGCACAATTTCTTGCACCTGTCCAAGGTCAGTAAAATGCTAATAAAACGCTTTATATTCATCGTTTAGTCCCGAAAACGGATTAAAAGTAACGTCTTACATTTAATAAGAACAGAAAACCCAAACTGACTGTTATTATAAACGCGAAAATGTATAACTCAGCATGCATGTATAAATCAGCATGCTAACCGAACGGTAAGATGAACGAAGAGGGGTGTTTTATGTCAAAATTTGCATATTTTTGGAAATATTTCAAGTTCTACATTATAGAATTTGATACAACTCCCTCTTTGTATTAAAGTTCAAATGTAACATCAAAATAACCCATTCTTATTATTAAGACGAATGAAAAATATTAACAACACAATATTTGAAAATTTGATATTCGTTACAATAAGGAAGAAATTCACAATTTTCTTATCGCTTACCTGTACAGGCTTTGAGAAAGTCAAGTAAGCGTGACGTCACCGTAGGCCGATATTTTGGCTGCCTATATGCTAGGAAGGCTAACATTGCATATTGTCGCTTTTCAACGAAACCCTCGTAGCTGCAGCTGATTATAAGCTGCAGTTAATATGTTTTTGTTGAATAGCAGCGACATTTATTTTTTTTAATTGGTATAACATGAATCTGATATACAAAAGATCGGGATGTGTTGTATCGCCAAATATCTTGTCACTGTAGAGATGATAAACATATATAGCATTCTGTTTATTGGCAGTTCGTAATCGGGTCACTGGGAGTTATTTCTTACTGTTAGTAAGTCTGTGTTCAAAATCTCGCAACTACGATACATTTATAGCGCAGTTCGTGCATTTTAGATATGAACTCTGCTTTTTACAATTATGCAATTATAGCGCATTTTGTTAGTTTAAATTCTATTTCATTGCCATCGCATATGCAGAAAATAACGAGTGAAATGAAATCTGATTATAATTTGCTTGAGTCAGAAAAAATCATTGTGTTTTAGCACAGAAAATATCAAGCGAAAAGAGGAAATTGCTGATTATCAGCATTTTCATTTACCCTTCAATATTTTCTAGAACAATTCCCACATGGGACTTCATAAGCAAGTTTTGTTTCGGAATGAGTTAAGCAAATATATTATTTGGTGAGTGTAGGCATTTAGATAGAATGATAAATGTCAAGAAAAATCTTGGAATAAATCAACAATTTCGATAAATTACATGTTATAATCTAGAGACAGAGAAACTTGTGAAAAATCTACACATTTACTTGTTCATTCATATATTCATATTTGTATATTTTTGGTACAAAATTACTAAAAAAGAATAATACAATTTTATTAAAGTTTATTTATTGGAATAAGGTGGAGTAATTTGTCGTCGGTGATTATATTTGTACGTGTAATTACAAAAGACCTTTCAGGCGTTTACTACTTGATATGATTTTATTGATGTCTTTTTTCTAATAAAAATCGATAACACGCCCACCGTAACCTCTCAACCAATCAAATGTGATCTTAGAATAGTACCAGTCCACTATCGAAATGTTACCAATATTATCGATATGTCAATTCATCGATAACACGCCCACGGTAATTTTTCAGCCAATGAAATGCCTCCTTTTTTAATTGTCAATTCGACCATGAATCCCGACGTGCGAACGTCAACGTAGGCCAGTTTGACGCATGCGCGAAAAATCGATTTCGGCCAGGTAAAAAATTCCGATAAAACACGCTGTGTTATTTGTTAATATCGTTTATTTAGAATCGAACTTTTGAACGCGGACTTTTCATACCGATTTCTGTTATCTAAAAGAAATGAAAATTATTCTAAACTGGTGGTCCAAATTTTTGATTTCCTTCCACCTTTAAGCGACCGAGCCCGGATAGCTCAGTCGGTTACGTCGGAGTCTGTCAATCCAGGGGTCTCGAGTTCGAACCCCGGCTCGGCCAGTATCCATTCTGACATTTGACAAAAGTCATTTGTCTCTCACCAATGGGTGTGAATCATCTATGTGAGAGAGCAGCTGGAGGCTCGGTTTGGATATTGTGGTTGTACTGGTGCGAGAAATACCAGGAACCCGCTGTTAGGTGCTCCAGCCGCCGCGATATGACCCTGGTAGTTGAAAACGGCGTAAAACCCCAATAAACTCAAACTCCACCTTTAAGCGACATGTCCTGGTAATAATTCAAAAAGAAAAAGTATAGGTCAGCACACTTACAAGTGAACTGCAGCGATTTGTATCAGCTACACATGAATAAAATGTCGCAAAACAGTGGTAACTGCATACACCCTTACGACTATCTTGCTCTAATTAATCGATTTCCATATTGAGGAAATCAGTTTCGCATAATAAATACCATTTTACTGTCAAAAATGGTAAATTGTAGTGATGTCTTATATTATTGAAAATATGGTAGCGAAACATATTGGTACGAAACAATTAACTTTCTACAGTAATGACCGAGTGCTCCGAAAAACTGGAGCATTCCCCCTTAATCAACATGTAAAATTCATGTAACTCTTATTCTAAACCACTGTATCTATGCTGCTTACTTACATATGCTACAAGGTGATGACTGATACGAGGGACGGTCGGAAAGTAGTTGGAATTTTGACTAGTTCTCTAAAACCATTTAATTTTGTAACAAAATTTTTTCTACACTGTTTAAAGAAATTATCCATCTATGTCTATGCATTTTTGCCATCTTCGTAGGAGCTTTACTATTGCCACTATTAACCATGACGTAGACCCACTGTATAAGGTACTGTGTAACCACCGGTATCAAAGGCGCCCTGGTCTCAAATTTCTTCTCAGCAAGCATTTTCATCAGTTCTAGAGACAAGTAAAAGTCGTATGGGGTAGGGCCTGGGCTATAAGAAAGTTAAAACAACTTTTGTCATGGGTAATATTTGATAATCTCCACTGTAGATGCGTAATCGTAAAGTAGAAAACATTTTTCTTTGCTAATCTGGGACGCGTTTACTTCAGCATTTATTCTTTGTTTTTTTTTTCTGAATTACTTCAGAATTGTACTAAGCAATGACAGTTTTTACCATTTGACATGAAATGACTAACTATCAGACCTCGTGAATCCACAAAAGCAACAAACATGACTACCAGCCGAATGTAAAAGCTTAATCTATTCAGAGGTGGGGAACCAGCTCGTTTCTACGACTGCTGTGACTGAGTTTTTATACCAAGTTCGGAATTATGAACCATTATTCAATCTTCAGTGATAATATAGTTCAAAAACTTAAATTCTTCGCGATTAAAATGACTAAACTGTTCTTTTGTTTTGGTTACCCTTGTTGTTCCTCTAACAAATAGCCTATGGTACATAAAACCCCTATCACATATAAGTGGACAGAATATTGCATATATTCAACTTTCTTTGAAAATAAACTGACCACATTAATGGCAAGTGGATGTAGATTTCACCAATATATAATGTGTTTATACAGTTGCAAATGGAGAGACAGCAGCACGAAAAGTCCAACTACTTTCCGACCGTCCCTCGTATTTACCTTCACGTCTCGAATTTTGTTCTGATGCCTGACATATCTAGCTTGGGTCCCTTTAATAGAAAACGACAGATTCAATATCTCAGAAGTTGTTATTTTTTTTATTTCTTTATCTACAGACCCACTTTTAAAGCTTTTTTAACAGTGGTCGTTAACCAATGCATCTAGAATCAAAGGGCGACGCCCTTATAAAATTAAGCACTTTAAGCGTAAAAGTTGAAGTTCAATTTGTTTCTATAAAATATGAGATATGAAGCCGTAAAGTTAATTCGACACAAGGGAAAATTAGCAAAAACGTTAACTTTGTAAATTATTTCTTTAATTATTTCTTGAATTTTGGAAGCCCTATATTTCACTGACATGTAAACTAGTTTAAAGGGAGACCGCATTTCTACGTTTGCTTAAAGGGGGACGAGCTAGGCTGTCGAAAATGCAAATGGCACAATAATTACAAACCAGAAATAACGTATGAAATTACCAACCTGAAGGGGTAGATCATTTATATCCATTGTTAGGATTCCACGAGCTTTATTAAGTATTAAAATCCAAGTCAATTAATAACATGCTGGTCGTCCTTGTTTTTGTTTTGTAACGGCTACATATGCCCAACCTTCAAAAATCAAATACGTCAGAGATACGTCATCTGTGCTCAGCGAGATTTAGCACACCGTACAACCGGCTGCGTAGAAAGTCAGCGAAGACAGATTCGGCATCTGATGTCATGTCACTCATGTGCATGGTAGGTCAAATGAATTTACTTTTATAAATAAACGAACGGATCTTTGATATTCTATAGTTTATAAATACGCGTATAAATGTTCAGTGCTTGTACAAAATAAACCTTTTCACGTATTCCTCGCAAATAAGGTCACAGTCATCGACACAGCCGGTTGTACGGTGTGTTAATATCGCGGAGGTGTGTCTCGTTGACCTTGTCTTGTTTTGAAGTAAAAATAGAATGTGTAAACACGCTTGTAAAGGATTGATCTATAGCAAAGAAAAGATGTTTTTCGCCGAGATTGAGGTTTTTATGCATTGCTAATTGTTTTTCCATGCACAAATATGAGTTCCCGAACAGTTTGGAAGCATAAACACATAGAATGAGCCCCTTTAAAATAGTTTGTAACGTGTCCTTATTCATTTTGATAGGGAGTCAAACAAATGATATCGTATTATAAGATATTATTGCGCCATTTGTTAGTTTCTTATTCGCGTGCAGAAATTGTTTGTTATTATGTGTTTTGTGCGTGTGCAGAATGAGTAAACGACATTAGGATATTCTAAGGCAGAATACTTCATATGTAGTTATTCATTTTATAATGTTTTAAAAACAAAAAGTTTAACACTCTATTATTATTATTATATTGTGATGTGCGTATTAAATGTATTTATCGTACCGATCATTGAAGGAAATGTGTCATAGATATCATTTGCAGAATTATTGCATGTTAACCCTTTCTCAAAGGGCAACATTTTAGGGTTTTCCACTTCAGAAACTGCCACAAATGACAAAATGGAAGTTATTAAAGGTAGAATTTTTGTGAAATATGCCATAGAAAATATTGAGACAAATTAAAGGAGAAACTGTTGGTTATCAGCAGTTTCTTCTTTTGTCTCAATGTTTTCCCAAGCCATTTCTATAAGGGAAATCAAAACCAGGTCTTATTTGGGAAAGGGTTAATGCAATTTGTACACTTTAACCCTTTGACTTCCCCAACCGGTAAATTTCAGCGTAGTCGAATTCAAAAGCTAAATCAGCAAACAAAAAGAATGTTGATAAACTAATGATTTCTGAAAAAAAATGTTGCATAGAAAAAATGTTGCATAGAAAAAAAAATCAACAAATGAGAAACTACTGATTTTGAGCATTTTCTATTTTGTCTCAATGTTTCCCAAGGAATTTCTGTAAGGGATGTCAACATCTTTTTGGAAGGAACTATCGAAATTGCGTGACAAGTAGATCTAGTAAAAACCAAAGCCAAGCGTATTTCAAGTCATGGCAATTCTTTCAATGAGGAATCGATTGGCGAGGTGGCGAATCACGTGACGCATTATTTTCGATAGTTTTCAACTACTTTGTTAATATATGACTGTTTTGAAATAGATTTGGAGGAGAGATTGTCGCAAAACGTCAGGGATTTCTTGAAAGCGAGAGATCTTTTAAAATCAGCTGATTATAAGGCTATTGACCCCTCAACTGATATTTTGGATGGTGGTCAATATCTTTTGTATCGGTTGAATTTTAAAATATTTACTACTTCCAGATAATTCCTGTCGTTTTCCACATTCTCTGCTACATCTTTTTTAATTGTTGAAGATTTTCTGCAATTGTTTTGTCACTTAAATTCTCCACCGTGATAGTGTAAAAATGTTAGCGAATAAGAATCTCAGTCATCTCGGGTGAAGGTCGAGGTCAATATGTTTCCGAAATTCGTTTCCTTTTATCTTACATTTAAGTCTTTCACAAACAAGAAAATTTGACGTCCCGAAGATAATAGACTTATGAAAACATTGAGACAAAAGAAGAAAATGCTGATTGTCAGCATTTTCTCCGTTTACATCAAAGTTATCCTCAATATTTCTTAACATATTTTTTTTCATCAACAGTATCATTTGCTTGGTCAGTAGCAGCTTTAAAGTAGGGTTGTCCTAAAATTTTGCCATTTTGGAAAGTGGTAAGAGAGATAAGGGCTAAGAATGAAAGGATGCTGTTGTAGTATTGGTGAGAGAAATACAAAGATTCAATGGTAAGGTGTTCCAGCCGTCGAGATGTGACTGAGATACTAATGCGATTTGCAATAAACCACATCAAATTGATTAACGTAAAAAATATGACTCTTTATTTTCCATAATGGACGGAAATCAGAAAATCTAAACAAAAATATCCCCGAGGAATTTCGAGCAGGAATGTTATTGTGTCCGCGTTTAAGGTTGATATTTTCTACAGTAGGTGCGATTGTGTCTAAATGAGGATGGATAGAATCTATTTGATGGACCATCTCCATGAAAAAAATCATTAAAGGGGCTCGTGCTAGAAATTCCAGGCATCAGGGCAAAGCTGGAGTAGTCACAAATTATCATAAGTTGACTAAAAATGGTTAAAGATCGCTCAAAATAATCAAAAATAGAATGTGTCGAATCATAGATATCTCAAACTAGTCTTACATCCCCTACGACTTCAAAATAACGAAGTTTTAATTCATGTATTACCCAAAGGTCATATCACTCTAAATTCATTTTTGAGTTCCGCTTGAACGGATGGCGCATAAGTGATTCTTCATAATGGAAAAACCCTGCATATCGTTGCTTTTCAACGAAAACCTAGTAACTGTAGCTTGTTTTAAGATGCAGTTACGAGGTTTTTGTTAAAAAGCGATGTTATTTACCTTGCGTTTAGAAGAAGCAATCCTCTTGTCCCTGTCTTTAAGGCACTCGCCTGGTGGCTGTTTTACCCAGATTATGTAGGCAATATGTGTGTATGATATGGCCATCACGATAAGCGGCACCAAGTACTGTATTACAAACAGAAAATAACTATATCGAGCCGCGGCTTTCTCGTCATCCCAAACCTCCATACACAGTCCCAGCGATCCTGGCTCGTATTCCAAATATTTTATACGTCCCGCTAAATACACAGGGAGAGCAATCACGGCGGCTATAATCCAAATCACTGTCATTAAAATCTTCACGAAACATCGCTTCAAGCGTGGACTGAGCGGTTTCCAGACCGCGTAATGCTTGTCAAGAGTCATGGCGAGGAGAGTAAAAGATCTCTGAAGAACTGTCAACACCTGAAGAAACATTACAAGAGGGCACAAAAATGACCAGAACGGCCAGTAATAGTATATCAAGTTACTTGTAACTGTAGTCGGGACACATATCACGGTCACCAAAATATCACTCAAACATAAACTCCCGATAAAAATATTCGTCACATTTCCTTGCTTTCGTCTGAGTATCGCCAACAGAATCGCAAAATTTCCAGCCAAAGCAAGAAAGAAAGATCCAACATAAAGACACAGTAACACAGGCTGCACCCATTCCTCCAAGCCGTACGAGCCTTCCATTTTGTCACACGCACATGTAGTCCCGTTTGTACAATTGAATCCTCCGATGCACACTGTCGAATTCATGATGTCAACTATTTGAACCACAAATCAAAAATGCCAATAAATCCGAGACAAGACGATATCAAATTATTTGCACCGGAATTCCCTGGACGCAATGCCATCACAATTAATATAATTACTCCAATTCACAAGCACGGTTTGATCGAGTATAAAGCATTGAAGTATCTTGAACAGCCGTAAGAGATTTGTTATTTTCTGTACGCTGTCTCCAATGGTGTTCTACGCCGAGAAGAAAATTATCGATAAACCACCATATGTCTACCATCCTATTAAATAATTAGGACTTCTGATAGTTATATACAAGGTACATTGAGAAAGCATTCGAATAAAAAATTTCTATCTCAAAGTTATATAAGCCATGCTTTTCGGATTTGTTTTTTTTATTTGAATCGCTGTCTCCAATGGTGATCTACGTCGAGAAAAAAATTATCGAAAAACAGCCTAAAGTCTTACATCCTATTAAATAATCACAGGTTTAGTGATCATGTACAAAGTGAGTAAGATTGCCTTTGAAAAAAAAATAATTGTAGGTTATCAGAATTTTCGTTTCTCTATCTCAATGTTATAAAATTATAAACCATACTATTTTGTATTTTTCTTTTTCGAATAATTGATTATCGATCCATCTACATCGGTTTCTATCATATCGTCACTTTTCTTAAAAAACTTTGCAACTTCAGCCTTTTCTAAGCTTCAGTTGCGAGGATTTTGAGAAAAGAGACGATACATACCTAAAGAATTGTCACATGGAAAAGTCCTGTTGTCAAATTATTTGCATCGGAGTTCCATGGACGCAAAGCCATCACAATTAATATAATTACTACGATTCATACGCACAGTTTGATCGAGTATAAAACAGTGAAGTATCTTGAAGAGTTATAAGAGATTTGTTATTTTCTGTACCCTGTCTCCAGTGGTGCTCTACGACGAGAAGAAAATTATCGATAAACCATAAACAGTCATATGTCTATCATCCTATTAAATAATCACAGGTTTTGATGATAATATTCAAAGTGAATAAGAAGAAATTTGATAAAAAAATATCATAACCGACAATCTGCTTTTTTGTCTTATATCAGCTTTTTATAGGCCAAAATACTGAAATTTGTATTTTCTTTTAAATTACATAAACTGATGTAAGTATATCTACATCTGCTTCTTTCATATCGTCACCTTTCTCCAAAAATTTGGACTGCAGCTTCTTCTAAGCTGCATTTCCGAGGCTTTTGTTAAAAGCGACGATATATCTATTGTCAATTGTCACCTGGAAAAGTCCTGTTATCAATTTTTATGCATCGGAATTCCCTGGGCGCACAGCCATCACAATTAATATAATTAGTCTGATTCACAAACACAATTTGATCGAGTATAAAACAGTGAAGTATCTTGAAAAGTCATAATAGATTTGTTATTTTCTGTAAGTCGTTTCTCCAGCAGTGCTCTACGACGAGAAGAAAATTATCGATAAACACTGAACAGTCATGTGTCTAACATCCTATTAAATAATCACAGGTTTTGATGGTCACATGCAAAATGTATCAAGAAAGAGTGTAAAAACTTTAAGATAAAGTACGTTATTGCTGGTTATCAGCATTCTCGTATTGTATTTCAATGTTTTATAATTAACAATGTCCGAATTTATTCATTATTTTCCTTTGCCATTTGCCTTATTCACAGGCACTAGTTTATTCAAGAGGCATAAGTGATTTGATAATTTATTTACGCTGTCTTGATGTTATAAAGTGCGGATTAACAAGCATATGACTAAATGAGTGATAAGAACGTTGCAATATCACTCTTTGAAATATTGGATGATGTTTTGGAAAGTACATTAATCTGTAACCACATTTATTTCGTAATTTAATTATTTCTCAGGCAAAATATTTAGATTACAATGTACAATATCAAAATTATGATGTGAGATTTCGTTTCCCATGATTATTATAATCCATATGCCCGATAACTAGTCCTTTTCACAAGTACTTTAATCCAGTATAAATCATTGGAGTCTCTTGAAGAACCATCAGAGATTTGTTATTTTCTCTACATTGTCTCAAGTGGTGCTCTAAGCTCGGTAGAAAATTATCGATAAACAACAATATGTCTACCTCTGTCGGTAGAAAATGGCCAGAATTGCAATACATATTTTGAGAGAATTTACCTTATTTTTGATACATTTCAAATCATTCTAAGAGTATGTCTATTCTAGAGTCTTGAAATTTCTGTTATTTTCTTTGCTCTGTTTTCAGGTTTATGCTCTACGACAAAATATAGATTATCGACTTACAGACAGATGTTTACAGCATTACCATATGCACGGTGGACAATCACGTGATGCAACAATTTCAGAAATTCTTCAATAATTTTGTTAATACGGGACCGATTTCAATCCAGTTTAAAGCAGATAAGGCGGACAGATGTCACGCATTAAATGAAAGTGTTTGATTTGTGAAAAATCAACTGATAAAAAAAAACTGAACGTGATACTTAATTTCACTTCCACCTTCGTTTCTGTATTGTTCACACTGGAACAATATGAGTTCAATGGTAATACATCAATGATAGTCCATATCATTGTGTCAATGTATAGTCATTGACTGTATCGCATTAGTCTGAACAATAGTATGATAATAAAGACATCGTTACAGCTATCATATCAATAATTATTTCATCATCAATCATCATTGATCAATGTTTACATTTTATCAGAATGTAGAAAAAGAACCCTTATGTACATGTAATCTTGGGTTGACAAGGTTTCATCAACCTGTGTCCTAGTATCTAGATCGCTGTTGCTATCCAAAAATTACTACGGGCAATGAAACAGCAAACTCATTGACTATGTATTCAGTCTAAAATGTCCAGTCTATATTTTATTTATTTTCGGACTGACTGATTTGGGCACTCTTTGTATCCTATTTTGGCTTAATCACTACGCGGTGCGCATAACTCCAAAATCATATCGCCAAAAAGTAGCAAGTAGAAAATTGCAATGCAAACTACATTTGCAATAAAATAAAGTTTGGCTTCGTCTCAGTTTTATTGAATAAAACTATTAATTCAAATCGGATTATTCTTTTTACTTTATGCAAGCATGTGAAGCAAATGTGCGCGTGACAGGAAGAACCACGTGTATGCATTTTACGGGCGCTGACATCTTGAAAGTAGTTAACCCAGAATGCCCACCATAGATAGATGATAATCGACGTTGGCGACATCTATTGGTAGATATTGACAGCAAACTGAGAACATCATCAATCCAGATCAGACAGTATGAAAGCACAGACTGATTAGGATCAATGCTGGTCTTAAATACCTCTTAGCTCCCTTTTTAGAAATCCAGGTTCATCTGATGTTATACTAAAACAATACATTTTCATTGAACTGTCTATTTAAAATAATGTCCTAAACCCATTCCCAAACGACTACACTTTACTGTGGTCCACTTCTAAAACAACCACAAATTACAAAAAAGAAGTTATAAATGATGAAATTTATGTGAAATATGGTATAGAAAATATTGAGACAAAAGGAGAAACTGCTGATTATCAGCAGTTTCTTCTTTTTGTCTAAATGTTTTCCCAAACCATTTCTTCCTGGGAAGTCAAAACCAGGTCTTGTTTGGGAAAGGGATAGACAAATACGAGGGACGGTCGGAAAGTAGTTGGACTTTTCGTGCTGCTGTCTTTCCATTTGCAACTGTATAAACACATTATATATTGGTGGAATCTACATCCATTTGCCAATAATGTGGTCAGTTTTTTTTCAAAGATAGTTGTATATATTTAATATTCTGTCCACTTATATGTGATAGGGGTTTTATGTACAATAGTCTATTTGTCAGAGGAACAACAAGGGTAACCAAAACAAAAGAATATTCTAGTCATTTCAATCGCGAAGAAGTTAAGTTTGTTAACTACATTATCACTGAAGATTAAATAATGATTCATAATTCCGAATTTGGGATAAAAACTCAGTCACAGTAGTCATAGAAACGAGCTGGTTCCCAACCTCTGAAGAGATTAAGCTTTTACATTAGGCTGGTAGTCATGTTTGCTGCTTTTGTGGATTCACGAGGATTGATAATCAGTCATTTCATGTCAAATGGTAAAAACTGGCATTGCCAAGTACAATTCTGAAGTAATTCAGAAAAACGAAAGAAAAAAATGCTGAAGTAAACGCGTCCAAGATAAGCAAAGAAAGATATTTTCTACTTCACGATAACGCACGCTCCCATACCACCGCATCTACAGCGGAGAATATCAACTATTACCCATGACAAAAGTTGTTTTACTCTTCTTATAGCCCAGACCCTACCCCACATGACTTTTATCTGTGTCTAGAACTAATGAAAATGCTTGCTGGGGAGACATTTGAGACCAGGGCGCCTTTGATACCGGTGGTTACACAGTACCTTATACAGTGGGTCTACGTCATGGTTAATAGTGGGAATAGTAAAGCTCCTACGAAGATGACAAAAATGCATAGACATAGATAGGCAATTTGTTTAAACAGTGTAGAAAGAATTTTGTTAAAAAGTTAAATGGTTTTAGAGAACTAGTCAAAAGTCCAACTACTTTCCGACCGTCCCTCGTAACTGATTCTATGCCGTGTGCGATATATATACTCGGCAAAAGAGCTAACGCATCACTTTTTAAAATTGCATAACTTCTTTATTTTCAAAGTTTTAGAATTATAATTTGAAAAATATTTATCCCACAAGTTTCTGTACTCATTCATAAAAGTATTTTAAGTTTTCTCTCTTATTTGACTGCGTCATGCGAAAAGGGGACTAAAACAGTTTTTCGGCTCGTGTAACTTGTGATCTTTTTCAATCATTTTTGTTTGAATTGATTTTGAAAGCTGGTTTATTGTGGGATTCAAGTCTGAAAAATTAATTTCTTATCTTACGTAACAAGGGTTGTTCGTGGACGTCGTAGCTCGCATAGACGCACCTTTTTAAAAGAAAAGGTCAAATTTTCAAGGTCAATGTCACAAGGTCAAATTTTATAGTCTCAGGTGAAAGGTCTTGGTAGGACATGTCTATGTGTGAAATATCAAGACTGCATCTCATACAGGTCATAAAATATAGACCGTTACGTTTTTGTCTCCGTAAACGACGTCGCCGTCGACCACAACAATGGCACTTACGACACTAGTGACGTAACATTACCTCTGCGGGAATAAATTACGCGCCCACAAAAGTGTTTAAGTCGTCAGTTTGTTTAAGGAAGGGTAACTTTTCTGTACATGAACTCTTTCAGCCAATACAAACGGTTTGAAAGTTATGCGTGAATATCCCATTTTGGTTAAATTTCAGACTAAATATGAATTTTAGAATTAAGGGTGTCCTTACTCAAAGTTCTATAATTTAAAACAGACTGTAGCAATTCCCATGAAATTTCATAGACTTCTTATTAAATGGTGGTAGTCGGCATGTGCAAATTTTGAAGGTATTCTGTAGATTCGTTAAAAGTATATTAACAAAGATCTGGGTGATGCGTTAGCAGTTTTGCCGAGTATATATATATTTATGTGCCAGAATCTAGCAATTACCCAATAGAATCTATGCTGTGTCCGTGGTTGGGAGAAAGAACATTGGTCTTGCCAGTCCGATGTAATGTAGGTCTACAGGGTGATTTGTATCCATGGTGGTGTCGAATTCATAAATGGTCATCTAGACATGGGATGTGTTCGTAAGAACAAAATATGTAAGAATTCTTAAGATTTTTAAGAGGTAAGGCGTTCTTTCGAATGAGTGGTGTTCTACTTAAACCATCTGTTGAACAACCTACGAGTGAATTATGTAATGTTTTTATGCTCCCCGAAAAAAATTCGGGGGACCATATATAGAGAATAGATGGTTCATGTCTTGGATGGGTCAAGTTTATTTGGCGAGCGGAGGAATTTATCTTGTGAGCCGAAGGCGAACATGATAAATTCCTCAGCCGAGCCAAATAAACTTGACCCATCTAAGACATGAAACATCTATTCTATTATCCTGTTACAACCTTAAAGCGATTTAGAATTACAGAAACATATTCATAATCCATTGAAATCAATGGATTATTCTTTTTTTTTAAAGCGATGTCATCCTTTCAAAATGTTTGAATGCGCACACGTTTGATGAGCGTCAGAAAGTAATCCGTGTGGAAATTTTCCTTTCCCATCAGCATTTTATAATTTCACCGAGGTAAAAACAAGCAAGTTATATTTCAATTTTCAAATAGGCTATAATAACCATGCAGTGTAATTCAAATAGCAAAGAACTAGAAAGTGACGCGAGTCGACGACTGTGTCTTGACCTGACCGTTTCTTTGTGTGTGGATTGGGATTGGAAGGATTCGTATCGGTTTTAACAAAAACAGATTCAACGTTTGAATTAAAACTCGAAAAGGCCAAACTGTAACAAGAACATGAAGCGCCTACCACAAATGACTCAGTTCACTATTCGTCCCAAATTTAATTTCCTCAGTCCTGGATTTAGCTGTAAAATCTAACGTGTTTTACACTTTCTCCGATGTCGTCCATTTTTAGACAGTCTCCAACGAAGCAAGCTTGTGTTGTGCGTGGTAATGAAGACATTATTTCAAAATAACAATAGCCTGACGTGTAAAAACAGGTACTACGGATGTTTTGAAATACGATAACAAACCACAAGATTAATATCTCCACCTCATGTATATCCAAACCATTCCTTGTTTTTTTCCTGCACTGTCCTGTTGTAAACAAACATCGCTTCGATTCCCAGACAACAACGGGTGTGTATTACGTCATCCAAACTTTAATCTACGTCATCGATTTCTAAGATTTAGGTCAATATTCCAGGGGCGGATTCTGTTAGTGGGGCATTTAGTCCATTGTTAAGACAAGGGAATGGAAAAGTTTCTTTTGTGCTTTTTATTTCTCGTTTTCTGTAGACCACTTGCCTCGGATTACGAGTAAACTTAAACTTAGCATTTTTGTAAGTTCGGTGCAAGAATATTGATTAAATACGCAGAATTATTTGATTGGGATGATTTTTGTTATTCAAAACAGGAGACTTTGCGAACATTTTGTGTAAGTTTTGTCATAAAAACGGGGATTTCGAGATCGACCCTGCCCAACCTCCGGATAAAATTAAAAGTAGTTTCGGCAGATCACGTGATCATGTAGCATAATAAAGCATGTCACGTGATCAGGGGTATGATAAAGCTAAGTTTATCATACCCCCTGTTATCGGGCAGAATATTTAGCTAGTGACAGGATAAAGTCGCCACGCTCTCCGTCCGTACGTCTGTCCGTCAGTGTGTCCGTGTGTCCGTCCGTCCACAGCCTTATCTCAGCAACCCTTGGACCAAATTCAATGAAACTTCACACGTGGACTTCCTGGGTCAATACCTAGGGACTTTTTTCTCCGTTTGTAAATTTAAGGCTGCGTCATGGAAAAAGGGGCCTTAGTGTAAAAATTAGTTTTTCTCTTATTTCTCTTCATCTAATGGGCAGAATTTAATGAAATTTTGTGCTCATGTAATAAATAGGATGTTCCAGACCATATTCTATGAACAATGTACACGTGTACAAAAAAGCTGTCATGGGAAAAGGGGGCTCAATGTATAATAGTTTTTATTTTGTGACAAACACTTATTCGGGGACCATAATCCGTCTGTGACGGCTCTTGTTTATGTAAGTCATAGTGTTACATGTATATTATTCGTCTTGAAGAAGGCTTACTTCAAAATGTTTAATTCTCTCTCTTGGTTCATTGAGCGCGAATCATTTGACCTAGTAAACCAAGAAAATAATAAAAATGATTTAAGTTAAACCAGCGATTCCGGCCTGTCAGCCAAATCAAACAAAAAAAATTATCTTATTCTGTATAATTGAATATTTGTCAGTCTTACTGACAAACGGACAACACTTCAAAGCACATTCCGGATAATACGATTAGCAAACAAATCGTGACTCGTCATGGAAGAAACAAGATATTTTTGTACTTTTAAGGAACCTGCTGACTGATGAACTTGTGAGCGAAATCTCGATGTATACGCTCGTAATCACGTCACTCAGAATAATATATAATTGTCAACATTTTTGTTACATTTTTGACCAATTTAAATTCGGGTTTGGTGCAGAGAAGGTGGGAAAAATGCCAAGAATTAGCATAACCTGGTGATTTTTTTAGAAATTATGCGATAAAAATGTTATCTATCAAAGTTTTACAGTCGATGCAGGTAATGCATCCTCGGAAACCACAGCGGTCATAGCTCACGCTACATGTAGCGTGAGCTATGACCGCTGTGGTTTCCGAGGATGCAGGTAATGATGAAGCTAATAAAGACCAATATGGATCTTGATCTACTGTGCGTATGAATAGGCTGATCTGGATCCATGATGGCGTCATATGTCATAAATGTGACCCGTCACGCTAAAAGGGACCTTATCCCAACTCCATAAATCCAAATTTCGACTAACTTGTCAGACTCAGCACAGATCAACCAGATCCCGTATGCGAAAAATGAGCATATAGTAAGATAGGGAAAACATTCCGGATTTAGAAAATTACATAAATGTGAAAAGTGTCGGCCCTAGTCTGGCTGCGCGGACTGCGCAGACTGACTAGGGTCGATATTTTTCACACTTCTTATAAGGTCCCTTTTAGCGTGACGGGTCACAAATGTATTTTTTCACGATTCTGACTAATACATAATACATAGATATACACACAATTGTTGAAAGGAATGAAATATACTTACAGCTATAGATAGACAACGACCTGTGAATGATCAAAGATCAGCGAGTCTAAATTGACGGGGGAAGAGGGATTTCGAATTATAAAAATATGTAACTCGAACCCGTTTCCCTGTAATAAATCGACGAAGTACAATCTGGATACAGCTACTGAACTCACACGGCATCGCGGACAGCACGCAATACCTGTCATTGTTCGCTTTTATTCAGTGGAAAATAGGCACTCCTCCCTATTTACATGTATTGGAATATACCGTAACCTTTCGTCACGGCTCACGACTCGATGTCCAATTATAACTTGTCATCCATTTCCGTTAATTAATCACAAAAAACATTTGCGTGATAGTATTTCTAAATGTTTACAACCACAATTTAACTTTACGTAGGAAAATGACGTCTTTTAGATCGCGGAAAAAGAAGACTTGTTCCAAATGTCTATAGACCCCAAATCGCTCGACATGACTCATATATGTTTTATAATAACAATTTACCGAGGAAAATGAAAAAAAAAAATATTTTGCCCAATATCTTCAAGCCTTTTTCCGTCATTGACGTTAAAAATGTACTGTTTAGAAAGTATTATACCGACAAAAATAATCAGCATTGGAATTTAAACAACCATCTATTTTGCAAAGGACACCCCATTTCCACAAAAGGGTAAACTAATATAAATGTGGAGTGGAATAATTATGCAAATGTTCCTCATGACTTATTGTTTCTCTCCAAAGAAAGTTAAAGGAATAACAGCTTAATGAGATCTGTACACTTAATGGTTTTGTTGTAGGAATATTGACAGATGAAAGGTCGTATTTTTTCCAAATACATCCTCTTAGTTTTGATCGCGAAAAGTCATCCACAATTTTCTTGTTCTCCGTATATTGTGATAGATAGGGCCTATCCTGTGAAAATCAGATGTAATGTTGTCAGAAAATTATGTTTTCTTCAATGTATTACGATATCCCTGATCAAAGTATCCCTTTCTCTCCGATCTTACGTAAAGCTACAACAGAAACAAACGCAGCAGAGCAACAGACGGATGCGATAATGGATTTTTTACTTCGTTTAATAAGAAACGAGTCAGATTTACGAAATGTGGTTTGAATAATGGTTTTTTTTTTTCACTTTCAAAAGCCATCACGCCACTTTATCTGCAGCGCTAAAATGCAGTATTCAATTCTTTTACAGTTGTAAACGACAGAAGTCACGAGATAGCACCTCTCGATAACCTCTGACCTAGTTTCTATACGATACCAACGAAAACTAATTTCGAATATGTCAGGAAAACTATACGGTCTGACAGGTAAATAAACATATTTGTTAATATTTCTGGTGAAATAAACAGGGATGCCATTCAAAGTTTGGTCTATTACATGTAATATGTCAAAATTCATAATTGTCAAAACGAACGAAAATTTAGACGAAACGTGCAGAGAATTGCAAGAAAATTGACGACATGATCATAATTATGTTAAACAATTTTAGAAAAAAAATATTTTTCTGCAGTACACAGTGAGGATGTTTTTTTTTTTTTTTTTTTTTTTTTTTTTTTTTTTTTAATTTTTATAGGAGGAATCACTTGGTAATTGGTTAATTTAATATGCGTCTGGTGGTAACCTTTGTAACAACAGCAACCATCACCACCACCACCAACAACAACAACCGAGTAATATTGTTAAAAGTGCGAATAACTATAATTGTCTTTGATATTGGCATAGTTGCCTTCGTTATTGCGTGGTCATTTTCGTTAAGTGCTTAGCCTTGTCACTAAGATATCGCTATGCCGATCTATCAAAAGATATGCTATCCTTTCCCTAACACGACATGGTGTTGACGCCCCTATAACTTTAATGAAATGTTGACAAATGCTAGTATAGAAACGACTTCGTCTCAAAATGTTCTGTGTTTAATTAATAACAATACCTGGTTTTATCACATACATTTTCGTCGACTGCAACAGCTTTCAATTTTGAACAGTTTTGCCGTTTGACATTCATGGATTCGTCCTTATAAGGACCTTGGTTAACCCTTTCCCACACAACACCTGGTTTTAACGTCTCTAAAAATGGGCATGGAAAAATAATGAGCCAAAAGAAGAAAATGCAAATGACCAGCATTTTGCTCCTGTTTCCTCAACATTTTTCTGTGCTTTTTACACAGACGTTGCCTTTTTTAACGCCCATTTTTTACTAAGCATTATTATGTCAAAGTGGAACAGATTAACACCGTGCTGTTTTGGAAAGGACTAGAAAGGACATTAACCTTGAATCGTTTATACTTGTTTGTTCTTCCTTTTTTTCCCTAAAAGGTGTTTTCCCAACACGTCACCATGCAATTTATCATGATTATGATATTGTTCTGTGGCTAATCAATCTATGATTAGATCGAGCGTGTTTTCGCCTTTTCACGGACACAAACAATGTATATGACATTTAAGAGTCAAAGTTCCAAGTGTGATTTGCCTCCCATTTATACGTTTACATAAGGAACACTTAATACTGATATGTAAAAACATCCCCCAAAACACATAAGAATTTTCGAAAAATGGACATGCACGATTAAACTCTGAAAATCGCAAATTAGACATACACCATTTTGCATTTACTCTGACGAAAAATGTGTTGTTGTTTTTTAATTTCAGATGCATGTTCTTTGACTTCGTACATTGTTGTCCTGGCTTTACTAGCACACGTCAAATTGTTGTTAAATAACAGTAAGTTACTTTAAGGGTATAAATCTGCTTGGATATTCACGAAGGTAACGTTACAGTTCCTTAACCCTTTCCAAAACGACACAATATTAGGGTGTTCCACTTCAAAAAATGTCAAAAATGACAAAATGGAAGTTACTAGAGATAGCATTTGTGTAAAATATGGCATAGAAAATATTGAGACAAAAGGAGAAACTGCTGGTTATCAGCAGTTTCTTCTTTTGTTTCAATGTTTTCCCAAGCCTTTTCTATAAGGGATGTCAAAACCAGGTCTTGTTTGGGAAAGGGTTAAAGTGACATTTCACAGATACTCTTTCGTACATTTTACTTTCATTTTTATTTGTAAGAGCATATGTTCTTATGAAAATTCTGCAAATTTCAAGCCAAAGTATTGTGCCGTTTACATGAAAAAATATATTTGTGTGTTAAAATTAAACAAGTTGGTGTAAACAGCAATTCAGGTTTATATTGAATTCGTGATTTCTGTCTCAACTTTAACTCTTTCCCAAACAAGACCTGGTTTTGCCGTCCGTAATCGAAAGGGCTTGGGAAAACATTTAGACAAAAGAAGAAAATGCTGATAACCAGCATTTTCTCCTTTTGCTTCAAAATTTTCTGGGATATTGTATACAAAATACTACCTGTATCAACATACATTGTGGCGTCTGCAGTAGCTTTGAAATTGGATCAACGAATCACCGAAAATTTTGTCGTTTTGGGAAAGCGTTAAAGGCGTGTTTTCGCTTGTCGTATCACCAACAACTTCAAAAATTGATAGCATTTATATGCATTCGAATAATTTTCTTGGCATCAAGACATACCTATAAAAGTGAACAGGGAATGAGATGTCTCTTTTAATTATCAAATACACGTTTGGTTAGTCATCAATAACTTTTTGCCTCAGCTTTAAAAAAAGAAAAAAAAAAAAAAAAAAAAAAAAAAAAAAAGCATCCTTCACATTCAGGAAATCACTAGCGTTTTCCAGCCCTTTCTGCTTTAGAACTGTCTCAAATCGGTTATGTTTTAACATATACAATTATCGCTGCTTTTTTACGAAAACCTCGTAACCGCAGCTTAAATAAAGCTGAATTTACGAGGGTTTCGTTGAAAAGCGACGTTATATTTTGTCAATGGAATCCCTATCATGACTAAGCTATTTTAAGATCTTCACAGATACCTAACGGCTACTGGTGTACGTTCGTGGCATTTCTGGCACCAACACTTGTTTCAGTTTCCTCGGCTATACATCAGATTCCAGCGACAAGCGGTTGTTATACGCGTTTACAATTCGTTTCAATTCGTCCATTGATAAATGACAGTCAACCTATTGACAATGAGCGAGCTTATTGACCAAGCCAGAAATAGACACCTTGTGAAGCATTTATATAATGTTTGTAATAAGGATTTTCCCCATAATTTTGATATCCTCTGATAGTTAGTGACACATTATGCAATACAATGCGTCGATAGGAAAAAGGCATCCCATCTAATCAATTAATGTACGTTTAACATGTGTTTTAAGACAAATTTTCAAAAACAAGGAGACAAAACTGTTCCCTAGGGACATTAAAATGTCTACATCTCATTGTGGTAGACCTATTCAATTTGTGGTTATGAGCGTGTAGGGAATATTAAACAATATATAACTACTTGCAAGATGCTAAACTGAATGATGTAACAAATTATTCCATTGTCAAGTATGTGAGAAAACGACAAAATGAATTGCTTTACCGGCACTACAAAGATGTAGAATGAAATGGCAGAAAAATTATTTTTAGCCAAAAATACAACAGCTTCACAGATGGTCTCCTTATCATCGCTTTTCAACAAAAACCTCGTAAGTGCAGCTTGCGATGTTTTCGTTGAAAAGCAACGTTTAATTGTTTAAACGGATCGAACCCTTGAGGAATTTATTAAATAATAAAATTGTCATGTAATCACATCAATTTTATGGATACGTATGTTATTATTATTTGATATTTTCTATTTGTTAATCTTTTTTTTTTTTTACTTTAGATAGCAGTGTTGCAGCCCTATCGTGTCTTGGCTGTCATGACGTCATCAGCCCAAAATTATGCAATACAACAATTGAATGTAGAGCCGGTGAAGTAAGTGATTGAAAGAAATTGTAAACAAAAGTAAATCATTCACACAATCATTTTGTTGTCAACTTCTTATGGCAAACGACCAAAGTGGTCTTGGAGTGTATGAAGCAATGCGAGCATAGAGTATTTCTAAAAATATCAAACAGACAAGTAAGGATACCATAAGCCAGAAAGATCGTAACATTTTGAAAATTGCTTTAAATGGTACAATGCAAGTTTGTCGAACATACAGGCCGGTAGAAAATATTTTCATTTTTTTTGGACGAATTGATCAATCTGTTTCGAATGATCTTTTTTTTCTTAGCGAAATTTCGCACAAAGATTGTGTAATGTATCTTAATCAAGTCAATATATTTATCTACATACCCAATTATTTTCATTTCTAGTAAAGTTAGTGAAATGAAAATCATACATAATGTGAAGCATAAAACAACTTCTCAAACTCCCATGACCGACTGATTGACTGACAGGCAGTCCGGACTGGCTGAATGAACGGCAGACCAACCAACCTTATGACTGCCGCTATGTTGTTCTGATTCCTGAATATCTCTTAGTCTTATTCTAGCACTGGTCCCTTTCATTAATGTTAGAATACAATCATTAATCTACACTTTTATATCTCTTTTAAAAGATTTGCTTCACAGAACTGGTATCGAATCACACATATCGTCTTGGCTGTATAAACAGCAATGTAAGTCATTTTGTCTTAACCCATTACCAAACGACAAAAATTTAGGGTGGTCCAAATTCAAAAATGTTGCAGACGACAGTTTCGATTGAATGAAATTGTACATTTTTTGGTCTTTTAGGGTAGAAAACATTGTGGAAAATGAAGAAATTGCTTGTCACAAGCAATTTCTTCATTTTCCACAATGCTTTCCAAAGCCATTATCTTATGAGGAGTCAAAAGGAGTAACTGTGTGGTAAAGGGTTAACCTTTACCAAAATAGTATTGCGTTGTAACAACCCATAAATCACATATTTCACATTTGTCATTTTTTCATCTACCATTTGGAGTCAAAATTAAAGTGACATTTCAGAATTTTTTGTCATAAATATTACTTTTATTTTTATCTGAAAGAGCATATTTCCTTATGAAAATTCTGAAAATTTCAAGCCAAAATATTGCACCGTTTACGAGAAATTTATATTTTTGTGTTAAAATTGAACAAATTGTTGTGGACAACAGTTCGGATTTATATGCAATTTATCGATTATGTGTCAACTTTAAATGCGTGTATCTCGCTTACTGGCAACAACTTAAAAAAACTAATAGTATTTATACTCATTAGAATACCCAATCCTGGCATCAAGACATACTTTAAAAAATTGAAATCGGAATGAAATGTCCCTTTAAACGTTTTTGCTAAAAATTGATTCCATCTTTTCTCTTATTTTCATTAATTTTTTATCTGGTTTAGGCGTGTCGTTTAGCAAAAGATTAAGCTTACATGCATACTATTCTGGATTGAAAGACTTATAACGTGTTACTTCATTTGAATTCTTTTGTACAAATTCACTTGCATTTAAAGGAAACTGTAATTGGCTGCATGTCAAAATGTATTAGCGTGTCCCAGAATGCGAAACTAATGTATACACTTCATTAACCTTTCGCAAAAGAAGATTGTGACGTTTTTGTGTTGCTTTCCGACTGAAGTAGCGGAGACTTGATAAAAAATTGAGAAGAAGGGAGACAATGGCGATACTTGCTCATAGATAGCAATTAACGGATATCTTTCAACATTTTTTTCCGATATTATATGTTCAAATATGCCGTTTGTACCATCAATTTCGTCCATTATAGTGCCTTTCGATCTCGACATGTACACAATGTCTAAATGTATTCTTGTTTTCAGGATTGCAAAGTTAGTCAAGATCCAATCTTTGTTGGAAGAAGAAAACGCATAATTGACCTACCGACATATTGTGGACTATGTTGTGATGGGTTATCGAATTGTAATAGAAACTTGTGTGATTCGAGGTTACAGTATGGTAATGTATTTTCATTTGCTACATTGAAAAATGCACCATTTCAAGATAATATCAATCATTCAGCTTTCAATTATTGATTCATCATCAGGGAAATTAACGCCATTTTTTATACGGTATTTCAGTTATATAAATACAGCTGGGGCAATAGCACGGTGGATATTGTGTACCGCGTGATGGATAACAACTACGGTTTAATTAGCCCCATTCATGTAAGATTGTGTTATTATTGTTATTACAGTGTTGAGGCTAATTTGGCCGTATTGTTGGCGCAAGATCGTATGGCACATGTTTACGTTTTGTTCAAATGTAAACCAAACATTGTTCGATAAAACGCAGAAAACTCTGAACAGTTAACAGACCGCTCAATCATTGTACCTAAATTTTCAACATGTCTACGTCACTACTTATAAAGAATTTATTCATCTTTTTTACAACACTGTTTTGTTTACATTTGGACAAAATGTCAACATGTGCCATACGATCTTGCGCCAACAATAGTTGTTATCCATTCAATAATGCACTATTCCCACCGTGAGAAGAATGGACGTGATAATCGAACCCAGTATCCTCAATTGTCAAATAAATATAATGACAAAAACTTAGGTAAATGTTCATTTTATTAGCATTATTTAATTTTAAATGATGTTTAAGAATAAGGTAGATTAGATCAACTTCCACGACGTCATATATCATTGGCTTTTCTACCAATTTTAAAACGGAATTTCTCTTGTCAAGATAGAAACGTCTACGAACTCGTACAACCACCATTACGGACGGACGCATGTTCAGATTTAACTCCAGTAAGCTGTTCACTATTGGTTATAGAAGAACCCAGTATATGTGTATCTAGCGGTATCAAACATTACGCATGTAGGAAGAGTTGTGGGACCTGCAGTAAGATTCTTCTTTGTTATGATCTTTTTGGTTTCGTACACATTTCCCTGTACATATTCTTTTATGCAAAAATGATCCGTTCCTTGTTATCTGTGCCAACGTTTCAATTGTTTCAGATGATAGGAATTTCTGAAAGCAGTGAAAATCATTGTAAATTTCTAAACCGGTCAATAATGCATTTTCTGAGCCACAATATTTTTAAAAATAGAGAACATTGGTGAACTTTTACACACAAACAAAAATATGTACGTGTTCTTGACTTTTTATTTATCACTTTACTGGAATATTTTCCATTCAGAGTACCGAGTTCACATCGATAGCGTGACATTTCATCGTAATATACAATATTTGATGCACACTATTCATCGGAACATCTTAGAAGCGTTTTGTCGGAACCGATTTTATTTCCAAATAATGCATACTCTTTGCCAAAAAGAAACAGTCTTTGTAATAGACGGATGGAAGATGTTTATACAATTGTTGATAATGCTGACTAAATCTTAATTATGTCACAATACTTTCCATGTTGTAATGTGACGGGTTTATACTTTTAACACAAATCATTATTTCATGTGCAAGTCCTTTCAAATTATTCCAGTCTACAATCCATAGCTTTGGAAATAAAAGTTCATTACTGCCCAAGATATCTTCTTTCGTACTGCGATCACTGTGATAATGTACCTGGCCATTTGTATTTCAGATAAAAATTCACAACATTTATCAGGTAAATATATCAAATTTATCTTTATTACTTTGAACTGCTGTGCCGAAATTTAATCCTTTCCCCAACGGCTTAAACTAATTCGAATATAAATTGATGATTTTTCAGACGGAAAAATGTTGTTGATGAAGAAAATTTTTCGAACTGTACCACAAAGAAAGTATTGATATCAAACGGTGAATGCTGGTTATTATCATTATCTTTTCGTGAATTTGTATTAGAGTCGTCATAACAAAGGTTTTGTTTTACACATGTATAAGGGATTTACCCTTTCCCAAACAAGACCTGATTTTGACGTCTTGAATAGAACAGGCTTGGGAAAACATTTAGACGAAAGAAGAAAATGCTGATGATCAGCATTTTCTCCTTTTGTCTCAATATTTTCTAAGTTGAATTCTACACAAATATTAATTTTATCAACATCCATTAAGTTATCTGCTGGAGCTATCAAATTGGAGCGCCCTTCAATTTTGTCGTTTGGGTAAGGGTTAAGTTAGGAATTCTCGTTAACACTGATGTTATTACCATTCTATAATATTATGATGGATCAAGCTGCAAATATATAAACCCTTTCCCATTTACCCCTTTTAAAAACAGCAAAATTTCAGGGTGATCCATTTCAAAAACTCTCACAAATGACAGAATGTAAGTTATTAAAGATAGAATTTTGTGTAAAATATGGCATAGAAAATATTTAGACAAAAGGAGAAACTGCTGGTTATCAGCAGTCTCCTCTTTTTGTTTCAATGTTTTCCCAAGAATCGTCAAAACCAGGTTTGTTTTGGAAAGAGTTAAATTATTCCAAAGCTGCTGCAGAAGAATTGACATAATTGTTGATTAATATAGGATTTTTGTACAATTTAGCTTATAAAAGGGAAAATGGCAATTATGGGCGTTTTCTCTTATCTCAGTGTTTTCTTAAGCCTTTTCTTTTTAGAAAATATCAAGGGACACCGAAGCTATTTTTGTGTGAGAAAAGCCTTAGTGTTATACACGTACCGGAAAGCAATGCGATTTGTTTTCCAAGTCTTTCAAATATAAAACAATAACGAATGAATTTGTGCTCAAGATAAAATGTTCTTACTGTTTGAAAAAACTGTCTGTGTTGTTAAACAAAATTCGAAGTTACAGCTTGAATCAAGCCGTATAATACATTCAAAGTTGAATGAGAATGGTTTACTGTTGTTTTGGTTTATTTCAGGTTGGACAGGTATCAATGTGTATAAGTCGTTACTATAAATAGTCACATATACCCCTGTCTCCCCTATTTTCCATTATCGGTCTAGCCCCTCATTAGTAAAAGATTTTGAATCGTTTATAGTTACGAAATTTTATAACAACACCCACGAAATAGTATTTGTCCGAAATTACGTCACATAAAACTGGATAAAATCGTGCCCTAATTGTAATTTGAATGCAAGAACAGAACGGGTTGTTATTGTCGCTTCGCAGATACATAGAAAGTTACAGTTTCAGACCTCTATTCATCTATTCATGGCGAAAGTATGCAAAATTATTATTGTCATTGCTTACATGGATATAAAAAAAAATCAATGTAATCTGGAAGTGTTATATATCAGAGTCATAGATACATGTAGGAGGGGTGGAGTGCTTAAGGCATTTCGTGTGAGACGGTGCTGACAGGGGATCTGAACTGGTTCAGGTCCCCTGCCAGCACAACATCCGATGACAGCGCATTCCATTGGATGATTGTGATTGGGAAGAAAGAGTACTTGTAAAGGTCGACTCTAGTGTGTATCTGTCTGTAGCTGGCTGGGTTTCTGTACCTAAATATGTGAGGGTTACCATAATTATATGTATTATGTGACCCGTCACGCTAAAAGGGGCCTTATCCGAACTCCAAAAATCCAAAAGTTTACAAACTTGTCAGACTCAGCACAGGTCAACCAGATCCCGTGTGCAAAAATGAATATATAGTACGATAGGGAAACATTCCGGATTAAGAAAATTACATAAAAGTGAAAAGTGTCGGCCCTAGTCTGGCTGCGCGGACTGCGCAGACTGACTAGAGTCAATATTTTTCACACTTCCTATAAGGTCCCTTTTAGCGCGACGGCTCACATATCGTTATGGGAACAGCTACCAGCCCCTGCTAAATGCGGTGAAACATGTACAGTTAGGCGGGCATCTGCTCTCATTTTTTCTTATCTTCTCCAGCTTAGCTTAATTTAGTTTTTCAAAGAAAACCTCGTAATTGCAGCTTGTTTTAAGCTGCAGTAACGTTGCGGGGTTTTCAATGAAAAGCAGCGTCATAATATGTTTAGTTCGGGTTACATTCTAGTGGAAAAATAAGGTCGATATGCAGACCGTTTTCCCTTTTTTTATTTCGTTGTGTTCTGTCGTTGTTGGCGATCGTGTATCTTTGTCAAAAAAATGTTGTCGGTCCTGTTTTGCTCCTGTTACTTGAACCATGCATATCCATGCCTTATTATTTTTTTCTCCTTAGATTGTTTCTACAACAGCCAGAAGTACGAAGGCGTCTACACAACAACACAGTCCGGTAAACCGTGTGTACCATGGGCCAAGTTCACTTCAAATGTTACAAGCCTGTTATCTAAACTGCCTGATAAATCGCTGTCTAGTGCGGCCAATAAATGTCGGGACCCTGACGGTATGTAAAAATACGAATATATCGCTGCTTTTCTGTAAAAACCTCGTATCTGCAGCTTGGTTTAAGCTGCAGATACGAGGTTTTCGTAGAAAAGCGACGATATCTTTCCGTATGCATCGTCAACAATTGATAAAATGAAATAATTGCGAAAACAGATATGTGTTTCTTTTCTACCATGGGCCAAGTTCACGCCCAATTGTACAAGCCCAATTGTACAAGCCTATTGTCATTATCTAGTGCGGCCAATAAATGTCAGGATCCTGACGTTATGTGACAAAAAGGAAGCTAAATTTCCATAAGCCTCCTCCAAATTAAGAAAACGGTAAGAACATTTCGAATATAGGCAGTTGTTAGTGTCATAGGCCAGGTCCTGTGTTATATAAAATGTCTAGTTAATGAGCTGATCGCTAGTGCGGACATTAAATTCGGAACCCTGAAGCTAGGTTAAAACATGACGACTGTTTTTTTTCCTTATGCCACTTCTACAATGATTAATTGAAATAACTTGAATTTATGTAGCCCTTTGTGCCATTTTCCGAGCTCACCTCGAATGTTACTATTCTGTTACCTAAACTACCTGATTATTATCTGTCTAGCCCAACCAATGAATGTCGGGACCTTCACGGTATACATGTTAAAATCATGGTTAGTTTTCCGTATGCCTCCTCCATAATTCAAAATTTATATTATTTTGAAACTAGATAACCATGTGTACCTTGGGCCATATTCACCTTCATTGTAACAAGCATCACCGGTGGTGAACTCAGCCAAAGCGATGGACGTTTTTTCGCGAACAATGTATTCCGTCGGTGTTGTTATAAAATATCGTAACTACGGCTTTATCGAAGCCGTAGTTACGAGATTTTATAACAACACCGACAGTTTATCAATACAAAACGGTAAACCCGGTCTGTTTTTAGAACAAGTTCATAGTCATTAGGAAAAAGTCTATAAACTCACATTTTAACGCATCTATATATGGAGGGGAATATCCGCCAATTCTTCTTACTGCTAAATTACATTAGTATTGTACTAAATCTATGGTTTTATTCGACTTTTTACAAGTGCATTCGTCCTAGTGCTAAATGCGTACTTCATACTTCCAATTTTTGTCGGTCAAAAGTAAGAAAAGTGACATCAAATTTGTAAGTATGCACTAAGCAGTAAGTATTTGTACACAGGTACCAAGAAGATCTCAAAAGGCATTAGTACGAATGCGAAATGCATTAGCATGAATTTAGTAAGAATTCATATTCATATAACTGCGGGGAACCAATATCTTCGGTTGTTTCCGTAAGTTAGCCCTGCCAGTGACGTCACATTTAACATATTTCTTTCTCGTATTTTCTTTTAATTCTGAAGTTAATCTAAGCAAAACATTTCAGATACGCACATATATTATTTTAAACAAATACGTTTCAGAATATCATTTATTCAATTCTACTAAATTATAACTTTTCAAATTATCATTTATAGTTTTTATGTAATTTGCAAAAATGTTAGAAAAGTTGATAAGACAAAATATATAGACTCGTTTGAATCACCTGCTGATTGATGGTGACCTAAAAGTACAGTTATGTACCGTCAACATAACATGACTTTCTGTTATAGTAAATGCTTACAATCATGATATAAGATGCTGACACTCGTTCATGAAAATGCTCATATTCACATGATTAACTACAAAGCTAAGATTTCCCTTCATATGACGTCCTTCCATTGGTAAAACCTACGAGGAAAAGCAGCAAAATGATTGAGCTGATCGCAGTGAATCGAAACATACCCTAATATGCCTAATTAAACCGATTGTGGCCTGGGCCACAGCATTGCCGAAATTCACAGGGGTGTGGTCTTAGAAGCCAGGGATTTATGGCATCAGACACTCTGAGATCTGGAGCAAGATTTCCCCCCTGCAGATTAGTGCTCTATGAAATCTTGGCATCAGCTTCAGTGATGGTTTCAATAAAATCAAGCCATTTGAAGCATAATCTCAGTGTTTCAGCTTCGTTGACGCTTCTACATTATCCAATTTATCACGAAATCCAGAACTTATTTCAAGCAAAAGTCATCTTCACTTGCAAGTCAACTTAATATAATCAATATTTTTGTTAATAGTTTGTCAATCTCAATTTGGTTTTAAAAAGCAGGAATGGTTGAAAAATGCTAGGAATAAGCTGAATGTGATTGATTTTTGAACAATCAACTGATAAAAAGTTATTGAAGATCAACCAAAATTTTGGTTTACCTCCAATAACCTTTTTTCTGTTGATCTTTGGAAAAATCCACTAGGCTTACGTTCATCTTATGCGTGACGGCTGTGCACCTTTTGTGCTACAAACCGAATTCAAATCGATCACGTATTTGTGATATTGTTGTGTCACGTGATTACTAGTATCCATCGTGTCTTGAAATAACGAGAAACTCCTGGTTAACGGAAGTTTCTTCTCCCTCCTCCCTCAACCGCCCCAGATACACCTTCCACGTCGTCAACCGCCCCAGATACACCTTCCTAGGAAGGTGTATCTGGGGCGGTTGACGACGTGACGTTATTTGGCGTACGTCATTTGTTGCGTGAACGTTTGGCGTACTGGAAATGACGTCACGTCGTCATTGACGTCGTAGTACACATAAGCAATGGAAGAACAATGGATGTTAATATGATGTAGAATAATAATATAAATATTTGTTTCTCTGAAGAAGGTCAGGAGACCGAAAATTTGAAGAAGAGTGGATATAGAAATAAAGGAAAAAGTTATTGACGACCAATCAAAAATTTAGTTGGTCGTCAATAACATTTTGTCAGCTAGATTTTATAAAAAAAATCTACCATGCATATCTCATCCTTGGCTAGTGTCTACCCTCTTTGCTTCAAATCGTTTTTAAATTGGTCAGTATTAACAAAAATATGAAAGGTTTTCTGTATTTGTTGTGTCGCGTGATACGGGCCGTGTTTTTACCATAAATTACGAGGGGTGATCCAGAATTAGCGGTACTGGCTTTATAACTTCAATACGAATCCATCGAAGTCAAATAAATTTTTACAGCATGAAATGTAATTTATCAATGACCCATGGACCAAATATCATCAAAATCGGACCAAAAACAAAAAAATTACAATAAAACTAGTTTTGTATATAACGCATAGGCGGGGCAGGTATGCATCTAACGTCACGACGTCGCAAGTTCGCAACATTAAAATACTGACGTTACTCCTCAACATAGTCACCAGATATGCATTTACACTTACTGTGACGTTCAGTTCATCCACTTAACATGTCAATGTACCATTGCTTGACGATTGTAGAAAACATCCATTGAATGTCTGGAACTATTTCACCAAAGTCCTTGAAACGGACATTTCAGTACAGATTTCATACAGGGAAATACCCGAAATTGCTCTGAAGCTTTAAAAACTGATGAAAAGGAAGGATTTTAGCTTTCTTTGATTGGGAATGAGACAGGTGACGTCCGTTGTTGTGATTTTAAGTGTTTTAAGGTCATACAAGCGCACGCGAATTAATATGCTGTTGGGATTTTATCACGAAATTTGCTTCTAGACAAATTCTTTGATACAGAATTTCTTCAACGCCTGTACACGTTTTCCCACAATTTCTGTATTAGGTAGATGTGGAATCTACTGAAAGCTGAGCCTATTCACGTCAAAATTTTCTGTCAGTATCCAAAACTCTCTACCATAACTTAGGTCCGTCTTGTAACAAATGCATTTGATGGTGAAGCGTGATCTCCAGTATTGACGCCCTTATCAGCTTTAGTTGACGCGACGTCCAGACTGCTCCTCTAGCTACTACCCCCTTTCTTTTCCTACAGCAATATACTTCCCTTTTTGAAGATTCGGTACCAAACAATTGTGAAAAGTCTAAAAAAGAATGTTTTATGAGTTTTTCTACATTATTTTGCAAGTATCGAATATGGAATATCCACGTTCTACGCAAAACTAAAAATCTGCGCACGTTCGAAGACTCTGCCAACGTCATAGTTGACTTTTATCACCAAAGCAAAGTGGTCCACAGTTCTCCCGTTTAGCCAGAAAAAACGTTCAAATTTTGGTCATAGAATAGCACGAAGTTATTTTTGATGTTCACAAGGTCTCAGTAAAATCGTTTCGTTAGAAAGGGTTGAAAAACATAATAAAATATTAAAAAGGTAAGTTATTCTACCCCTGCCCCGCCTGACCGTACCTTGGTTGCTATGGACACGCTTTCAACATGGACGCAATTATAAGACAATGCCAAAATTTCAATATCGTGTCAAATATAAGTAGTACTTGTATTATGCCAAATTTCATTTAGAAAAACACACAAATATTAATTTTAGAGCATCAGTACCGCTAATTCTGGATCACCCCTCGTACTTATCATCCAGGCCCGTATTGGGTGGGCTGAAGACCGTGTGACTGAATATTTGGGGGCTAAATAGGATATTCCCTAAATTTTCAGTATGAAATAAGGAAAATTCGGAATTTTTGGCCAACATTGGCGATGGGGGAGGGGGGGGGGGGGCTAAGCCCCCTAGCCCCATGTTCCTTCGGGCCTGTCCTCATCTGCACAATGTCATGTGGACTATCACAATGTCACAACTCCACACAAGGAGAAACTTTTGTAAACCGCCTTATATATTCTTTTCATCCGCATGGTTTTTTTTCTTCTAATTTTTTCTGCAGAAGATATGCCTACATGATCTGATAATGGCACTTTCTAGCATTGATATGTACGCGTATTTTTCCTTCTGTGGTACAAACAATACATCTGATATGATAGGCTACATGAGTAATGTCCTCAGTTACAAGTATGTAGGCCTAATACTTTATATTTTTACTCTTTTTTATCTATGGGTATAAATAAACACGAGATCAAACTTGCATTATCGGACAACCAAGTCAATTAAGGCATCTTGAAATGGTTGAAGGGATAATACTATCATCATTTTGTCACGATGATTCCTCAAGTCTATAAGATTCCCGTAAGTGTAAGACAAACTTTATGTTAATCACTATGCTAGTATGCAAGGGCGGACCCAGAATATTTTCCAAGGAGGGGGGGGGTCCAAGCCCTCCAGGATTTTTCAGGGGGTCCAGGCCAAAATGATGGCTTTAAATGTGTTGAATATGTAACGTTATACTAACGTTATATATAGTCAAGATTTGATTATCGGCCAATGCCAGGGGTCCAATTATTCGCGTATTTTCCTTCTTTCCTTTCATTTTCTGAACGTTCTGTTACGCTTTCCCTTAAGATTGGCCGATCTGATTGTTCTTGCAGACGACGAAATTGGTGGTAATAAAGTAATGACCTGTATCCATTTTAGTAGGGAAAATATTCAGGCAAAAGTTGAAATTACGTGAGGGTTAAACTCACTTGCGAGAACAAATCCAAATACCGTTCGGGAAGGGTTGATTGCATTTATATTACTCGTACATGTGATGATCCAAATTGTAGGCATGGGATGGTGTAACATATCGCGCTATCAACAAAAAGTTTTATATATATATAAGTTAAAAAATATTTTTTAATTACAAACGTTTTTAACCGGACAGAAGCATTTCAACTAGATATGCATAAAAGAAATAATAGTTATTGCATGAAAGGCATAAGCTTACAGTGATTTGATTATTTATCTATATTTATAATTATATATATATTTATTAGTTATATTTTTTGTAAAGAGATATAAAGGGAAGTAATATTTCCATGTTTTATCCCTATCCCCCAATTGAACCCAAGACCACATTCTTACGGAAAATCCCGAAGTGAATGATATGTGTAGTGGAGTGATCTACCTTCATTAGTAATTTTGCGCTAGAAGGGAGCCAGCGAATATATTACTAATGATGGCAGATAACTCGTTCTTATAAATGCAACTTGCTTAGTGTCTGTTTAGTACTTACTACTGCATACTTTAAATATTTTAATTTCACATTTCTAGTGCATACTTAGTAATTAATACTGCTTACTTACGATTTTGATTACACTTTTCTTACGTATGACCGCCAAGAATTGGAAGTATGAAGTACGCATTTGGAAGTATGAAGTACGCATTTGGCACTAGGGCGAATGCACTTGCAGAAAATAGAATGTAGCACAATACTTATGTAATTTAGCAGTAAGAAGAATTGGCGGATATTCCCCTCCATATCTATACCTTGTTGTAGCGAAAATTGTTTTAGTTCACCACCAGTGAACATGTTGTCTACACTGTCGGACAGGTTGTGTCTAGTTAGGCCAATGAAATAATGGATGTTGTTCTTCATGCCTCCTCTAAGAATAAGAAAAAACAAGAGCTGTCCGAAGACAGCGCGCTCGACTTTCTAAGTTGCTTAGTATAAAGGGGGCATAACTCCAAATAGAGTGGTCCCAGGGTCATGGGCCCTGATAGTAAGGTAGAGGGTGTGATGGTGAATAAGTATTCCAAGTTTGGGTTGAATCCCTTTGATAGTATGGAAGTTATTGATGTTTGAAAAAACTTTAACCTTGGTTGCAACGCCAACGCCAACGCCAACGCCGACGCCAACGCCGACGCCGACGCCCGGGTGACAGTTTAAGCTCTCATTTTCTTCGAAAAGTCGAGCTAATGATACTTACGAATAAATAACCGTGTGTACCATGGGCCAGATTCAAAATATTACAAGTTAAGGTTTACAGACCCTGAACAATTCTACACTGTCTAGCCATACGAAATGCATCAAAATTCACACACCTTTAAATACACTTCACATAAGTTGATTCACCGTATCAGATTTCAAGATTATGCTTCAAGAAAAAAATAATTTACAAATATTATTTTACTCTGTATTCATATGCAAGGGAGGTAATTTTTAACATTTTTTATCGAATATTTCCATAAGTATGCATTAATTCGAAACTCTAAACCGTGCAAAATGCTTATGTTTGTATTTGGAATGGAAATGTAACACAGTTAGGAATTACTTGCACTTTTCAAATTTCGCCTCTGGCTGCTTGGTGCTTTTGACGAGTTGGATACCTAAAGACGATGCTCAATTTAGCACGCTGAAAAAATCTTCTTCAAGTTTCAATGAATATAATATTCTGTCGTCATGGATATGGTTAAATCAAATGGGTGGAAGTCATTGATGCAAAACGCAGTAGATTCTTGGTGGCAGCCTTATATCTTTTCCATCAACGTGTCAAAAATATAATGCTATTGAATTCTACGTAACATAAACGTAGGAAGAAAATCAAACGGATGTTGCAGAAGCTAAAACAGGAAACATGATCAAGAGAGATCCAAATTCACGAGATGCCAAAAATGTCAATAACAGACATTATGTATGTATGCTGATGCAAAGAAAATATTGGTGGAAATAGTGAATGTCGATTAACAATTGTTTCGTCTTATCCGTCTACATTTCTGTAGCATATTTTAAGGGTCGTCAGAACCAGTTCTTTATTTGGAAAGGGTTAAATGACATAGAAATGCGGTTAATATGAAGTTATTTGTTATGATTAAAGAATGACGTTTTTCCAGAATCTTAATTAATGAAGGCAAAAAAATGAAGCGACATGAAAGAATTGAATATCTTTATAACATTTCCCAAGCATGTACTGCTTTTGACGTCTTTGGTAGAAATACTTTGGGGGAAAACGGGTATAGAACAAAATTAACAATACTGATTATGATCAGCGATTACTACTTTTCCTTCAGTATTTTCTGTTCCGTAACATACACATTTTCTATTGTTGGCAGGCATTGTTTTGTCGTGTGCATTTCCCTTCAAAATGAACCACCCTTAAACTTTTGGAAAGGGTTATACAGCTAGTGTTATTAGGTAGTAATATTATTGTTGTTGACATTTCAATGGGTTTGGCCATTGTACATGAAATATCAAAACGTGATCTCTTGGCACGTTTTACAAGACCAGTTACACTTGACGCTAAATAAACCTTTCGAAGAGTCAAATGATGGACTGTTTTGAATTGATATTACTTTGAGTCATATTCGCTTTTCTTTGTTTTTATATCCCCCACAACGAAGTTATGGGGTATACTGATATCAGGTTGTTCGTCCGTCCGTCTGTCAGTCTGTCTGTCCGTCCGTAGACATAATTTTGTGTCATCTTCTCCTCCCACAGATTTTTACCAATTTTGCTGAAATTTTATCAGGTTGTTTCCTATCATGTGCAACTGCAATGTTCATCTTGATCCAGCCAGTAGTTTCAGAGTTATGCCACTTTTAACTGGAGTAGTCAAAATTTAAAATTACATTTCCGTGCTGTAACTCGAGAACCGTTTGACATAGGATCATGAAACTTTAAAGTTGTTGCCAATGACCCCAGGATGTGCCCTATTGTTTTGGGGTCATGAAGGTCAAAGGTCAAGGTCACAATGGGACTTTGTTTAAAATCATTTTCCGTGTTCTAAGTCAAGAACCATTTGACCTACTTGTAGGACCATGCAACTTTACACAGTTGTTGTCCATGACCCAAGGAGCTGCCCTATTGTTTTGGGGTCGCGAAGGTCAAAGGTCAAGGTCACAATGGAACTTTGTTTAAAATCCGTTTCCGTGCTCTAAGTCAAGAACCATTTGACCTATAGCACTTTTTCAGTGACAACGCGATAATGGGGGTAGCCTATATAATTGTCCGCTTTGCGACAGTTCGAGTTATTTTAGGGTTGCATTTATTTTGTTTTACTCCATTATCAGGACCCATGCATTGAAATAGTTTCTAGAAGGTGATGCAAGAAGGTGTGATCAAAGTTAGTAATACATGTAGATCTTATTCATAATTAGATACCTAATAAAGTATTTATAATATGAAACAAGAACAGGTGTTAAACACAATCATGTATTTTTTTTCACAATTAATTATGGATTATTTGGGACACAAATACTTTTTTTTTCCAAGTCTTGAAAATTCATAGTGTTATTATTGTTTTTTGCAGGTAAAGGTCATCCATGGTGTTACATAGACCCAAATATGGACTGGGAGTACTGTGCTGTCCCTTATTGTCAAGGTACTATGGACCTTTCCCAAACGAAACAATTTTAGGGTTGTCCAATTTAAAAGCCGATCTAGACGAAAGAATGTTTGCTGAAATAGATAGTGATGGTGTTTACAATAGTCAAGAAAATACCGAGACAAAAGGAGAAAATACTGGTTACCAGAATTTTGAAAATGATGGTTACCTGCATTTTCTTCTTTTCTCTCAATGTTTTCCTTACCTTTTCTACTAGGGACGTCAAACCATGTATTGTTTTTGGAAATTGGTAATAACATATGTCTCGTATGCCAATTCAATTGGATTAATTATTGTGTGATTTATAATGTATTCTGAGATTAAGACTGGTTGGTGGATTTCACTGGCCTTAATTCCGTTACGTGAAAATTTAACCCTTCATACATATCGCCTGTCACGTTAAAACGTAATCATTTTCAAACTGTAGTTACGACAACGTCGAACTTAACCATTGATATAAGTAATCCCGTACATGTAATGTCTCTTCATATTCTACATGTATCGGCCATACAAACTCAAGTGCCCATTTCAAATCATTTGCAGAGTGTTATTATCCGAATGACACGACGTTATATCGCGGTTACGTCGCCGTAACGTCTGATGGTCAAGACTGCGAACCTTGGACATCTAGTTCCGGTATACCGCTCAATCAGGCGGCATTTCCAGATGGGAGTGCTGAAGCTGCCCGGAATTATTGTCGGGACCCGTTCAATTTTGCGGGCAAACTTCTTTGTTACACGCAAGAAGGTTTCAAGGAATGCAGCATACCTAAATGTCCTTGTAAGAACTTTTCTATAACACCTTTGAATGATTTAGGATCTACCGGTAATTGGCAGTTAGATTTGGGTTGCACATTGTTGCATACCGATGTTTCTGTTTAAGATGACTTTAAAAAGCTCGAATAATTAACGACAACATGTTTTATAATGCAAACGACGAAATACCTACTAGTACGTATAATATGCCTTGCCAATTACCTTTTGTCCAAAAATTTTTAGTCCAAATGATTTTATGCTAACATACACCGACCTCTGCATGCCAGTAAATGTATTCAATGGTACATATAAATCACCACTGGCCTGGAAATAATAATACAGTTGGCATATTTTTTAAATACTTCAGTTGAATGTCGTGACGACCCAAATACAGACTGTAGTCTTATATCAAAGTACGTGTGTGCTAACGAGTATACCAGCTTAACGTTGTGCCCAAAAACATGCGGAAAGTGCTGTAAGTACAAGCTTTTGTCCAAACCAAGTGCGAGCATCTCATTTATACGACCCCTAAACAGACTGCACTCTAAGTATGCCATGTCTTATTAGTTTCAAATCTAGCAAGCCAGGATAACTCAGTCGCACACCGTAGAACCGGCTGCGTTGAAAACAGACGAGAGTCATCGAATTCAGATTCGGCATCTAATGCCAGGTGCACGGTAGGTCCAATTAGATTATTCTTAAAAAATACACGAAAGGTTCTATGGTATTCTATGGTAGATAAATATGCTTGTAAGTGTTCAGTGCTTCTACAAAATAAACCTTTCCACGTATCCCTCGCAAAAAAGGCCACATTCGTGGATTATTTTGGAGGTTTCCCACAAAACGTTACGAAAATTGACTCAAATAAACCGATTATCTCTAAATATCTGCCAGTTTAATTTGAACAAGATTTAATCATCAAACGAAATATTTTTTTCAAAATTTGAAGCCGTAATGCAAAACGAACTGTGTGTCTTGAAACATGTAGTCAAAAGAATGTTGCCTCTGAGGACAGATTCGATTTTAACGAGTTGCTTGAGAAGACAGGTCGGAAATATTAGTGATTGTCGACGTCGACATTCGCTTATACACAGAAAAAGTGGTTATTTCAAATGCCGGATTTCAAATGACATATGCCAATAATGTAGATAGACATACATACATACGTACCACAAACGAAACTTTTCTGGAATTTGTGGTACGTTTTTGGGATTAAATTCCCATACGCCCCCGTGTTCTTCGTTTTAGATCCTCCTCCCTATTTCTTTCTTCGAGCAAATCGTTTTGCGTTGTTAGAAATAACGCGGTCTTGAAATGCGTAGACACAAAATGCGGGATATCTGTGCATCATTCAAATATTTAATATTGCTTCTAAAGATCGCGTATTGCGATCATTGCTTATTAGTTATAGGTGTATAAAATCGAATCTGTACATAGAGGCAACATGTTTTTGACTACATGTCGTCTTTCAGGACACACAGTTCGTTTATTGTTTGGGATTACGCCTTCAAATTTGAAAAAAAATATCGTTAAATGATCATACTTTGCGCGTACAAGTTAAACTGGTACATATTGAGAGATGTTCGAAGTATTTGAGCACAAAGTCAAATTATTTGCGAGGTATACGTAAAAGAATTTATTGTGTAGAAGCAATGGACACTTCCACGCGTATTTATTAACTATAGAATACCATAGTTTTTTTTCGTTTATTTGTAAGAATAAATTGATTTGACCTACCGTGCACCTGGCATCAGATGCCGAATCTGTCTTCGTTGACTCTCGTCTTTCTACGACGCAGCCGGTTGTACGGTTTGAGTCGGTAACATTCTATCATTTAAGGGGTAGTGGATTCTAAATACGACTCGGTCGATTTCATTCTGACAACTAATCATACAGGTCATTTGTTGGTCTCCAAACCAGGTGCGTACTTAGGCGGTTGCCTGGAAGCCCGGGCTTCAACCTATTTTATCAAGTGTAGTCTTTTTGGGAATAATTATGAAAAAACAGATCCCTGTATGCCCAAAGATCGCACCAAATCTCCAAGTAATTTCTTCGTTTTCACAGTGTTTTCAACAGATTTCATCTTTTGGGGCATCAAAATGAATTGAAGACAATCGATCAGTAGCCTACTTTGGGCTTCAGCATTTAAAATTCCTTGGTATGCCAAAGTGCCTATCAATCATCATAGTGAGATGAAATGGCTGGGGTTTGGATAAGAGGTTTAAATGGGTTAATACTGGCGAGAGAAATGCAAGGGATCTGTTGTTCAGTGTTTTGCAATATTTATGACCGAAAAACAGTAAAAAGTTGTGATAAATATCGTTTGATCAATTATTTGAAGTCTGTCTATCTATAAGCGATTAGCATACGCTACTCAAAACTTATAAGTACTCCGACTATATCATAAAGAATATCTCTTGACAGGCATAACATATCTTAACAAAAATTGACACAATTTCACTTTAACCGTATTACCATCATCTATCGAATTTTCATAAACTTCACAAGAACATAAATTGAACAAAAAGCAGCTAACGGAGACCACTTTTGGTAGCAAAAGTCACAAAGTCAAGATTTTGTGTGTTGATTGTTCGCTCACACAATAGCATGGTATCAGGAACGCATAAACATTTTGCAATTCCTGAATTATGCTGTAGGGATATTTTCTTAATATTTTAGAAGTCGATGTAAGAATCTCTACGCTTGCTAAGCATGTACCAAATCATCATCATACTGGACAGTAAATCGTTAGTCTGTAAAACTCTTTTTCACAATCAACAAATTAAATGCATCCTTGGCAACTGAACATTGATTATGTTAATTGTGAGGTCATGTTTTTCGCGTCTTGTACATCTTGTCATGATGAATTGAGCCATTATCGGAGAGTTTGGAAACTGAATGGTCTCCCTTGAGGGCGCAATGCATCCCTTACTTTGACAGCCACTGGACTGTTCAACTCACGTAGGCGAGACAAAACAATGTAACGGTCCTAATTTTGGTTTTATTTCCTATCACGTGGTTGTCTTGGTAGATTGGCAGCACTTCCGTTTTTTCTGTACTCGGCTACAAATTGGGTGACAGCAGTTGCATGTATACTTATGATACGGATTGCATTTCTTTAGACAAATGGCACGAATGTAACAAAAATGTTGATGTTTGACAGTTATGAACGATATTTTGAATTAAATCTGTGTAGAACGACTGGAAATGCGAGTATGAGAATATCATCTACGCTTTAATTGCATCACCTTGTCAAATACCCATTGTTATTGGTTGTTGCTGTAAAGATTTCCGACGCATTGTATGTTTTTATGTTTGGCACGTAAATCCATAAAATGAATGAATTGTAAATTAAGCATGCGCGACTCGTGTATGAAGCACAGGGGGTGTATTTAATTTTTCTTAAGTCGGCCGGAAGTTACCATTTTGCAAAATAATTTTGTAAAATGAAAATCATATCGGTCAAGAAACGAAGTTAGTAGGGAATAAAAACAATATCGACTTTTGATATACCTTTATCGGGAACAATTTTGTCCATAATAAAAAACGGAGTACTTACAATGTTTGGTTGAGTATAGTTAGGAAGATATAGGATTCCAATTATATGTCTGTCCTTTTACTTAGCTATGGCCAGTCGGTAGGTCTTTGGATTTATTTATTATCCGTTTTTGTTTTGTACCATGTATCATATACAGTATTGAAGGAAAAAAGTGACATAAATATCAATAGTTTCTTTTTTCTTAACATTTTTTTTCGAAGCCCCTTAAATGAATGAAGTCATTCGGCCGTTATTGTCCATACCATTTACAGATTTAGCCGCTTTTGGTAATTAATATTATGCTATTGTTTTATGACAATGGAAGCAATTTGATGGTACATGCATGTTGACATTTAGTGGTGGTTCTAAGTTTCGCAATTAGAAGCTTTATCGTTATCTGCTAATCTCGAGGTTTCTTTTTATAGTATCTACTATTATTAACGATGTACTCTTTTAAGTTATTTTAAAACCACCTGTTCTTTTACAGATTTCGGTCTGCTACCTCCAAGAATCATCAGCCCACCAACAGGTAAATATTGATTTCATAACATCTTTCGACAATACAAAACCCCAGTAGATCTATGTAACTTGTTGTTGGAAACGTGCAATATTGTGTCCCTTTTTCCAAATAACATCAGATTCTGGTAAATGGATAAGGTCATGTAATAAATTATTTTTGTAAATATGGACAGAAAAGAAATACTAATTAATGATCTGGATGCTTTGCTTTTCCCGCAACATGTTTCTACCTTTTTCATCGAAAATTTAAAACACTTGAATCGTCGTCTGTACTTATTTCAATTTACACAGGGACCAGTTCCTTAAAAAAAATTAAGGACGTGTTACTGCGTTTCCAATTTTCCATCGACAGGTTTAGAACACGAATTGTGTATCACCAATTTCCCAAGACGTTGGGAATGCAATTTTAGTCATAAACGTATCGTGATTACATTTACAGATTGAATAAACTGACCGCAGGTGTACTACTTGTAGGGCCTACTGTTCTTACGAAATATGTCTGTTCTCAATAGATGTCTAATAGATGTCTACTAGATGTCTAAACCCTTTCCCAAACATCGAAATTACTTGGTAGTCCAATACAATAGCTGCTTCATACGATAATATGGATCTCAATTAACATAGAATAGATGTATTCTATGGCCCAGAACATATTGAGACAAAATAAGCAATTTCTTCTTTTTATTATTAAATACCATATTTATATAGCGCTTTTATCATACAGGTGTACGTTCAAAAGCGCTTTACAAATTATAAATCTCCTAAAAAAAACTACATAAAACATATCAATGTAGCGTCATTGACCGTAAAATAATTTAAACACAAGAAAGTTCACTTTCCATAGATCTGTACAAATAAATGAGTCTTCAGTGATTTCTTAAAAGAGGAAATTGTAGAAACAGTTCTTATTTCGACCGGTAAAGAATTCCACAGGTCAGGGGCAGCATTCATGAAACTGCGATCTCCGTATGTTTTTGTACGACTTTTGGGTACAACAAGTGTCGTGCCATTTGACCCGGATCTAAGTTCACGTTTTGGTTTGTGAATATTCAAAAGTGATGCAATGTAATCTGGGGCCTGTCCATGAAGTGCTTTAAACGTGTAAGTCAATATCTTAAAATGAATTCTGTATTGTACAGGTATCCAGTGTAATTCTTTTAAGACAGGCGTGATATGGTGACGTCTCGGAGTTCTGCTGATAGTACGAGCTGCCGTATTTTGGACTATCTGTAACTTGTTCAGAGTTTTTTGGGGTAATCCAAAAAGTAATGAGTTGCAGTAGTCCAACCTTGAAGTGACCAACGAGTTTACGAGGGACTTAGTAGCATCACTATTTAGATATTGTCTGATATGTCCAATTTGCCGAAGCTGAGAATAACAGGATCTGGAAACACTATTTACATGCGATTCCATATTCATTTGTGAGTCAAAAAAAGGCACCAAGATTCCTGACAGACAACACCGGTTTTACCTCGGAATTCCCAACTTTGATTGATATATCTTCAATTTGGTTCGAATGTTTCTTCGGAGCAAAGACTATCATTTCAGTTTTATCAGCATTGAGCTTAAGCATGTTGTGGTTCATCCAGTGAATGATATCGTTTAAGCATAGCTCAACACGTCGGACTGCTTCATCTCTAGAAACATTGTCACAGGGTTTGAACGAGAGATAAAGTTGCGAATCATCTGCATAGAAATGATGTTCAAGGTCATGCCTTCTACAGATCATCCCGACTGGCTTCGTATACATGACATAGTTCTTAGGCCCAAGGACGGATCCCTGAGGTACACTGTATTTCATTAGAACTGGGTTTGATAAAACACCATTTATGTAAACCGACTGATGTCGGTCCGTTAGATATGACTTCATCCAGGCAAGAGGCTTACCGGAGATATGAAAGTCATGCTCTAAACGACGAAGAAGAATGTTGTGGTCTATTGTATCAAACGCTGCCGACAGATCAAGCAGTACAAGGATAGTGATATTGCCCATGTCTAGTGATTTCAGTATGTCATTTTGAACTTTAAGTAGAGCTGTTTCAGTTGAATGAAATTTCCTATAGGCTGACTGGTGACGTTCGTGTAAAGTGTTTTCAGACAGGTGTTGTTCTATTTGAACGTCTACGACTTTTTCAAGAACTTTCGAGATGAACGGTAGATTCGAGACAGGCCGGTAGTTCTTAAGCTCATTTTTGTCAAGGCCGGGTTTCTTTAACAAAGGTTTGACGTGTGAACTTTTAAACTGTTTTGGCACATATGATGACGCCAGTGATGAATTAATTAGTTTTGTCATGAGCCCAACAAGATCATCAATGCACGATTTAAGAAGCCACGTAGGCATTGGATCTAACTCACAGTTCTTATTTGGAGATTTGAGTATGATTCGTTTAACTTCATCCAGTGTAACCGGTCGAAACTTGGTCAGATTAGAAGAGGGTTGATCAATTTCGGACGTTTCCAATAGTACTGTTGGCGATGAACTGGAAGAAATTCCATTTCTTATGGTCTCAACTTTGTCGACGAAAAAGTCACTAAATTTCTGAACAAGGGATTGAGTAGATGTATCAGATGGTAGAGTAACGTCGTTCGAGACACCAAGAAGATGATTTGTTACTTTAAATAACCTCTTCTGGTCACGCCCGCAAGACTCGATCTTCTCTAAGTAATGTGCTCGTTTAGTTGATTTGAGGAGTTTGTTTACAGTTGAACACTGGTTCCGGTAAATCTCGTGATGAACAGTTTGATTGCTCTTACGCCACTGACGTTCAAACTTTCGCTTTAAGTGCTTTGCATCATGGAGCTCCTGTGTATACCACGGACAGCCAGGCCTCAGTACAATAGTTTTAGTATGCAAAGGGGCATGTTTTTCAACAATTAATTGAATTCCATTGATGTAAGCTTCCAGTAGAGTATCCACATCATTCGACTGCATAGCACAACGCAGTATTTCTGATTCAGCTATATCTTGTTTAAAAGTATCTATGTTAATTGAGCTAAGACGTCTATATGAAACAGTTTTACTAATAGGGCTAGGTCTTGTTGCCTGTACGTTGAATTCTAACGCGTAGTGATCGCAGAAAGCAATACCGGTATGGTCAGAGATCCCCGGGTCAGTAACTTTTATGTCTGAAAGAATATTGTCAGATTCTCTTGTGATAATAACATCCAAAGTGTGACCATTTATATGTGTCGGTTGGGAAACATACTGTTTTAATCCACACGATTCAAGAACGCTAATCAGCTTTGCGGTATCACGGTCCGTAGGAATGTCCATGTGGAAATTCAAATCTCCTGTAATTATAATATTGCTGCTTACTGTTGTATATTTTGCTAAATATGTTGGCCACTCGTTTTCTAGGAAATCCTTTGTACTAAGACCATTTTCACGTGTGGGGGGAGGTCTATATATAACAGACAGTCGCAGGGAGTAGCCATTTACAACAACATTGCAATCTATATATTCAAAATTAGAATATAACTTGTCCTGACTTGACTCGACGACACGAATTTCGAGAGCCTTAGAATGTATAATAGCTACACCACCGCCTCGTCTACCAGTGCGAGGGACATGACTTATCTGATAACCATCAGGTAATAATTGACTTATGCAGGCCTTATCAACTTGTGTCTCAAGCCATGTTTCGGTAATAGTAATTATGTCAAATTTATTTGAGAGGATGTAATCACATATAGATAAAGTTTTATTTTTCACCGACCTTGCATTCAAAGTGCCAATCTTTATATGGGATATTCCTTTTGTGTGATTCAATGTTTTTTTGCATGTGATTTTAGGATAGATTAAATTATTTATATTTGCTTTTGTTGGTTTGGTTAGTGTTTTAGATATGCCACCCCTTTTGCCACGTTGTCGTTTGGCTGACTGCAAAGACGATTGAGATAATTTCAACTGATTAATTTTGAAGCAAACACTAGAATCGGGTCTGTAAAAGCGTCTCTTTTTAGCAACATGTGATCCAATAGCTAACAACTCCGCACGACTATAACGGTAGTTCACGCTTGATTTGCTCTGACCTGTGGGTAAAAAAGTAGGACACCTGTATTCATGAAGAAAACTTTTAAAATTTTGACCTACTGTAAGCGGTTCTAAAAATGTAAAAAAAATAGACACAAAGTGATGTTATAAACATATTTTATTCTAAAAATGCAAATATATAATTAAAATATTAAATACCTTTCAAAATATAAAAGAAGTAATTGAATTAAGAAGACGTAGATTGTGAAATAAATTAAAATATTATGACCTCTATAAATAGTCTTTGGCCTCAATAATTTCTCTCGATCTTTTCTGCTAGGATATCAAAAGCAGGTATTTTTGGAAAGGGTAAACTCATTCAGACAATATTGTTATTAACATTTCAAGGCCGAAGTACTAGACCTCTCTTAGAATGATGATATAATTGGTAAATAGGGTACTCGAAACGTCTGGCGATCAGCGGTACACTATAATTTTGCTTTTAGTACATCGGATCGAGTTGTTACACACGGAATAGCACTTTTAAACTGTTTTGAACGAAAATGGTTACAAGAATGTCGTGTATCAAAGGGCGAGGACTAGAGTAAAAAGTTTATTTAAAATGAACATTTAAAGAAACGTACTTAATTTGTATCATAATTTCAAAAATTATACATGTTTTTAACACGAAACACAACATAATTTTTTGAAAGTAGTTGAAGTAACGTTTTTTAAAATTTACACTTTATGTTTAAAGTAACTTGGCAATGATTAAAAAAGTATATTTTTTTCCAAAAATACCTGTTTAAAAAGTCCCCAACAGAAAACAATGAAACAAAGAATTTCCTAAGTTCCCATGTTTTTGCATTTATTTTGTTTTCTGTATTTCGTCATATCTTTACAAAAGATATGACGCACTATAATTATTTGCCTCTAAACCCTGCAGAATCGTTTCTTGCTTTTGTTTGACTTGAGTTGTTCATAATAGATTAGATATTAGAAGCAGACTTAGTTGGATGCGTAATGAATTTCTGTTCTGGAAAAATGCACGTCTGCAATTCTTTGTTGCCAATATTTAAATGAAATCTTGTTTATGCATTTTCCGTGGCTTAACTTCATCGCCGTTGTTAATTTTGTGAATAATGATCGTTTAAAAATGCTCTGGTATTCCAATCAAATGTGTTAAATCATTCTTTTTCTAAACAATACCAGAATCAACATAGATCTATTTGAAACGCTACGTGAAAACAAGAAATGTCGAAAATTGGCCATGTCTTCTTTTTTCTTTATCAAGGTAGTCCACACCTAATGAGAATCACACGCCGTCGGAATGTTTCGTGTGACGCTTTTAAACATTCGTTATTCGAAAATATTCGAGCAACGTCGTAAACATTCGGCGGTGGAACTCTTCACTGCCGAATGTTTACGAATTCGATCGAATAATTGCGAGGTCGCGCAAAACTCATTTGGGGTGGACTACCTAAATTCCCATTGCTATCGTTGCTCTAAAAGACGTTTGAGTCTAGAACAGCAAGAAAGTTCCGTTAGCTAAAAGTTTGGCTCGATTGGCTCCGTCAACAAAAAATCAACATAATTCCATGAATCTGTTTGTCCGTCGATCTCTATGAATGTTCCGTTTCAAAGTGATAAGGATTCACATTGTATATAAACACTCAACTAATAAGGTCTTTCCTCCTAATGTCACAACGTATCTCTACTTTTGAACAAAAACCTCGTAGTTGTACACTTTGCAGTTACGAATTTTTGTTGAAATGTTACAGTATTCTGTTATATATTTGTCACATTTTCCTTTTGAATTGAAATCCATTGTGCCGTCTTAAATGGCTTTCAGATCGGATCCTAAATATTTACCGTTTGGGAAATTGTTAATAAGTATATACCTTGCAGAAAAACACAATAAATTTGTAAATAGCACTGTAAACAACATAAAACTTATCTTCTGGCAAGTGTTTAGTACTCTACGAATGCTGTTTAATTACGTAAGAGTTCTAAAATTGGTAACCCTTGTTGAAACATTCCAGCTTATTATTTGTTTTTGTTCCACTGATAGGTCTTAAGTATGTGCTAGCGGTGGGTCTGAAGTGGATCCAATTACTTATTACCTCACAACAAATCATAGCCAGGCTCCTAGACCTTGAGAATATTTGATATTATATTAAAAGGGACCTCCTGAGAATGTGAAAAGTATCGAAACGTTTTACTCTTAGGCAAAGGATGGGTTGCAACAAGAGCTCAAAATTGCTCAAAGAAAAGATTTTCTTTAAATTCTGTGAATTGATAGGGTTACTTAATATCTTTAATTTGTATGTGTAAAAAATCTGATAAGGCTTTACTTTTGGAGATAATGGCTAACAAAGTGGGTGGGGTAAATTGACATGAGAAGCAATTTTTTACCTTGAAGTTAAATAACTTTTTCTATATTGATCAGATTGAATTGAAATTTTGCAAATATTTTCAATGTACTAAGGACAGAAGATTTTTGGAATCATTAATCATGTATATAAGTTTGTTGCTTTTTTGTATGCGTCCTTCTGTCAATCTCAGAGTTTGCTTATTTGTGATGTACTAACTTTACGAAACTATCTCTACAACCTTTATTTTTGTATGAATTTACTTGATATTTTGTGAACATGATTCTAGATCTATATGATGTAACTAAATATGTGTAAACTTTGAGTCAAATCCATTGTGAAGAACCAAAGTTATTTGACCTTGACCTTCAAATGTAATTCTAAAATATTAATTTTTGAGATTTTGAGCTAAAATTTATCATGAAAATTGGTATATGAAATGAATTTTAGACAAATAAAGTTATTTTCATAATATCCTAGTTGAAATTACTTAGTTCAGTGGAAAATCCATGATTGATACTGGCATTTAAACACAAAATAACAAGGATTTCAGAAGGGGCAATGGGACAATTTCCTTTTCAATAGTCATAATTATTGTTCTATATGTCAAGGTTAAGGTATACTGTGAAATTAGCATTGAACAAACTTAGAACAGCAAGGAATATTATACCTGAGACTCTATTTATTGAAATACACTTTATAAGCCTATATTTATATCAAGTTATAGCTGAAAATTATAAATAAGTGACTTTTTAGAATGAACTTTGAAGGTCAAGGTCAAATAACTTTGGTTCTTTGAAATGGATTTAACCCAAAATTTGCCTATATTTAGTTACATTATATAGGATCATGTTCACAAAATATCATGTCAATTCATACAAAAATGAAGGTTGTAGAGATAGTTTCGTAAAGTTAGTACATCACAAATAAGGACGCACACAGAAAATCAATAAACTGATATGCATGATTGATGATTCCAAAAATCTTCTGTCCTTAGTACATTGAAAGTACATGCAAATTTTCAATTCAATCTATTTTTTAACCCTTGTTGCAACCCATCCTTTCTGGACAGGGATGTGTTTCTCCTATGTTCAGTTTCCAAAATGCGGCATATTGTTGACGCATGCCATGTCTGATTGATCCGTTTTGGTTCATCTTCAATAACATTTGTATCAGTTGACTGTTCAAAAATCCAACACGTCCAGCTTATTCCTGGCATTTTTCAACTTCCCTGCGTTCAGCAAGACAAAACGGTAGCTAACGTTAGCAACAGTCGCAAATTCTTAGACACAAAATTGACAGAATTGACAGAGTATTCCGAATGAAACGTCTAACGTTAAATCTTGATGAACGCAGCCCTTCTCTGCTTCAAACCGAATTCAAATTGGTCAAGTATTAACATTGAAGATTGTCGGAAATTCTGGGTCACGTGATTATACACCGTGATAAGGCCTCTTGTGGTTTCACGGGTCACAAAAATCGTGATTTTATCAAAATGTGTTATTCACTAAAAACAATTATTCGACAACGGGGGTAAAGAAAGACAATATGGTAAGGTTTAATGAAATTTAATTTGGCGCAACTGGCCATGGCTGGTATATTACATAATATTACATTAAAAATGTAATAATGAATTAAATTAAATATCTAATAATTAAATTAGAGAAAGCATTATCCTTATCAATTAATCATAATCTCCTGCTCCGCCATCGGCCGCAGAACTGAGCCTGATTAGTGTCCATTTATTGATTCAAATTTAGCAAGTTTGTTTGTCCAACCACGGTTCCAAACGCAGTGCTTGATGGTTTACGCCGTAGTGACCTCAATCGATTATCATCATTTCATTCTGTACCATACCATTTTCGACCAGCCATGACAGTGGTTTTTTGTTGATAACAACGAGTCTGAAATGAGTAATAGAAGCCAGAGCAAAAAGGGATGGGAAACGGGCGGGAAACAAAGCCACGTGGTTTCTAAATTTTTCGACTGTACTTCACCATGTGAACTGTGTCCTGGCTGTATCTGAAAAGGGCCCGCATGGGTTTACCCCTGCTTTTATATGGATCTGGACTTGACCACGTGACTTAATCCCGCCGCTAGCCAATAAAATAGCGACGTCATCAATTCCAAGAACTAGTATTAATAGATTCGGCCCTGTGTCGAATAAACCGGCCCAATCTTTAAATGATTGATCCGAAATATTATTCGACAACGGGGGTAAAGAAAGACAATATGATAAGGTTTAATGAAATTTAATTTGGCGCAACTGGCCATGGCTGGTATATTACATAATATTACATTAAGAATGTAATAATGAATTAAATTAAATATCTAATAATTAAATTAGAGAAAGCATTATCCTTATCAATTAATCATAATCTCCTGCTCCGCCATCGGCCGCAGAACTGAGCTTGATTAGTGTCCATTTATTGATTCAAATTTAGCAAGTTTGTTTGTCCAACCACGGTTCCAAACGCAGTGCTTGATGGTTTACGCCAAAAGGTTCCCGAAGGAAGCACAGCGTACTGGTGGAACCTACCGCCAAAAAAGCGGCCCATCATGCACCGTCTCCTATACCAGCCATGGTCAGTTAGGGGAAAACAGTGTTGTAATGATTATACATTATTGCTTCAGAGAGAGTATTCAGCATCAAATCATAACCTCAATTGGACAGAAATGTGTCGTCTAATTCAAATCATCTTGGAACTTCTTTTATCTTCGGGTAATTGATCGCGTGCTTGTCATGCTTAATGGAATAAGATTTTGTATAACTTTTCATACGTTTTAGTCTTAATTGCTGTAGCGTTGGTGTTTTGTGTAACACCAGATATTCTAGCAGAATACATGATCTGTTAATCCGGCTATGGGACATTTTACTAGATTTCCGAAATTGTTCTCTAATTTTGCAGATAATTAGGTGCATAAATTTGTCCAAATAGCGTCTCATAGCAACGAATTAAAAAGAGCTCAGGCGCCTTGTTGAATACCCCTATATCAAGGACATGCTTAAACCTCATTCGTGTCAATTCTCCTTTCATCAATATTAAAGTTCTGCAACCAAATATGAGGTCTGTCCGACTTAAAACACATTACTTCGACTAAACAGGAAACTATGATTCTTACTAGCATCTGAAATATGCAACAAGCAAAATTTGCACTTCCCCCAGCTTTATAGAAATAATTCCCTCTCTGACGACCTTTGGCATTAGAAATATTCAAAACAATTTGCTGAATGTATCCTTTCTCATACTATATTTATGTAGGTCTATGAATACAATTTAAATGTTTTTATCGTAGACCAGCGTCTTCATTCATATAGCAAATAAACATTTATTGCTTGACCTGACTTGATTATGGTACACAGGTTTACAAACAGAGTAGTTAGTATAAATGTGGAATGATCCGACAGCGGTCTCAGTTCCCCTACGCTTAACATAATTTTGAAAACCCAACGTTGGATCGCACGGCCACAACCTTAGACCTTTTTGGCAGATCCCCTTATACATTATCGATTAGAAAGCCAAATAGATTATCACCTTCCTACAAAGAAGACTCCAATTTATAAATCTCATTCATTATAAAAGAGCATTATCAACCTTATACATTATCATTATAACAAACATTATCAGCCTTATACATTATCATTATAACAAACATTATTAACCTTATTCATTATCAACCTTATACATTATCAACCTTATACATTATCCTTATATATCATAACAACATGTCACATTATTCAATTATAAATAATTATCACATTATCATTTTCACGTGTCATATACGAGAAAGAGAGAGAGAAAACGGTGTCACCAACATTTCTCCAATGAAATTGCAAAATAAGAATGCATTTGGAAAAAAAGACACGTGAGGTGATAATCTTTAGATGTATATACGTTTGTCCTGTGTACCTTCTTCGTGTATTACATAACTTTCAAATATCTATGCACTTATCCAAAAGCTAGCAAATTGAGCCCTTATCATTCATATTGCTGCAGCTTACTCCCTTAGCAATGCTATATAAAACACAATATGCCTAACACAATTGTAATGAGAACAGCTAATTAAAGCTGTTACCCCTTTTTGTTGGTTTGTTGTTGTTGTTGTTGTTGTTGTTGTTGTTTTAGTTACCGTTATCTAAATATGATTAAGACATACGAATACCTCCCTTTAGAGGTTTTAAGATCAATTATTTTGTGTTATCCATTCTGCCTTCTATCCTATTCTTAGAGCTATTTGCAGCAAAGTGACTTCTCTTGGTGGAGAAGCCTGAAGGGCTATTTTTTCATAGAAGTAAATAACATGTTTTACAATGTAGTAAAATTTAAGTATTAATGGTGTAGTTGGATAAAGATGCAATTGAATGACCTTAGCCCTAAGTTGAACTATCATTTTTCCGTTACCTAGTGTGAATAGCTCTAACAAAGATATTATTGCAAATCAATTTTGCACAAATTGTTTGATCCAATTGCATTTCCTTGATATTTTACCATTTTTTTTTAAATAAAACCAACGTTATATATGTTATATAGTACAACGTTTATCTTTTTGTTTTTCATTTACTCGCTCTTAAAGTGACATTTCACAATTATTTTTACATAAATTTTACTTTAATTCTATCTGAATGAGCATCTTTTCTTATGGAAATTCTGAAAATTTCAAGTCAAAATATTGAACCGTTTACGAAAAACACGTATTTTTGTGCTAAAATTAGACAAATTGTTGTGGACAACAGTTCAGATTTATATAGAATTTGTCATTTCTGTCTCAACTTTAAAGGCGTATTTTCGCTTATAAATAACAACTTCAAAAAACTGATAGCATTTCTACGCATTAGAATAAACAAACTTTGCATCAAGACATACTTGTAAAAAATAAATGTGAACTATCACTTTGACTGGGAAAGCCAAAGAAATATCTCTAAGATGGTAATATTGGTACCAAATCTTGAGCCGAATTAGCGACCTAGAACTGCAAAAAATTCCGTGTTCGTTTTAACTCGAAAGAAGGATTCTGATCATATGATATGGCGCATCCAAATCTACATATACATATTTAATGCAAGTGGCTGGACATAATTTTTTTCTGTACGCTGATACCCTCAATTTGCACAAGCAGTTCAAAATATTCGACATTAAAGGTATATAACGAAATCCAATAATATCTGCCATAGGCTTTATCTAATCTATTTCTTAGTTTTGATATAAGAGGAACGAATATTGTCATGTACACCACGCACATGCAAAATTATGAGCAGATTGTCCAGTCACGGTGCAAAGTGGTCAGATCATGTAGATATTGGAATGGTTGATAATTTTGCTTTACCTACAATTTACTAACAATGTTCCATTTTTTACCCTACCTGTAAGGGCGATGGAAATACTATAATGATAATAAAATGAACTTCAGAAAGGTTACATATAAGATTTAAACATGACAGTTTTAGAATTACTATATGCATGATAAGTCTTTTTCGATTTATCTAAACATTTGAGAAGATGATTTAAGTTCTGAGAAGTTCAGCAAACGCATATCGAATCTTTATTTCCGAGTCTTTATATAGTCCTATAAGCTTTGGACGGAATGCTGTAAAATGTTAGTATAAGTAACTAACCCAATGTGATTCGTTTGATTTACTTACTACTTACTAGTTCTTTTACAAGCACCTTGTAATTTCAGGCTATTTAAAGTATATGCTGCAGCTACATCACATAATTAGATACGAAATGGTGGAGGTACCGATTTACCCATAATTCACACATTCTTCCAATAATTTCATTGGACATATCACAAGGTTGAGAATTGACTTGGATGCCTGGACTGAATTTCTAAACGTAGGCCTATGTCATTGTAATGCGGGTTGATTCCGAGATAACAAAAACGGCCAAATGAAGTTTCGCACTTTAAGTAAGATAAATTTACCAGTAGCTTATTTAATGGACCTAATTCATATGAATCAATGTTCGTTTTCAACTTTTGTTCAGAAAGTAGGTGGTTTCAATGCATATCTCGGACCTTGAATTCTGATTTTTGATTTGTACAACTCTTACGAATTAGTTTTCTTTTGTAATTCCGTTGCTTATTATAGAAACCTTTTGAATTTCAATCAGGTCCTAAAGGAGACAATTTGATGTTGAACAATTCCCGTTGTGCATAAGACATAGAAATTTATGAATTACAGAATATAGACAATAATTTTCGAAACAGGTCTCTGTTGCTGAAATACGTATTTACCCTGGACTGGTACCGTATACCTCGAGGAAACAAGAACAACTTCCACTATATGAGCATATACTTCATTCAACAAAGGCTATTTTAAGTGAATTCTAGTTATTCTAACCATATTATCGCTCTGTAGACAAGTTTATGTTGTCACTGCAATATACTTCGTTTATATTCTACAGGTAGTCTTTAATCTTACCATTTATCAGTCTCCCTTATCAAATGGGTTTGAATAGTCAAACTATAGTGCATGTAACTACACATTCGCCATTGCTAAGCTTAACTTTTTTTTTCTTCTTCGTCTTTTTCTTTTTTACCCTGTCATCTTTCAGGTTAAATAGTGATTAGTGAAGATATTTCAATGTAGATTTACTCGTTAATGAATTTTGATTTCATACCCTTGTACATGTATCCTACTGTTTATTAATTTGCTGCCAAAATAAGCAACAATATCATTACCCATGTCCACCGGGGCTTCCTCTACTGTGTGGGTTGTGGCACCAATACTCTCGTCAGTTAAAGTAGATCTAGATCCGCCACGGCTTCCATACCAATGTCTTGCCAGTTTCCACGTACTCCTTTTCCAACTTTTTGGGTATCGTCTGTGTTGTGCCTCCTCGGAGCTATTCTTGTAACTAGTTGATCAAATTTCTGAAAGACATTATAAATCATGAGAATACCATCAAATTGTAAAATTTAGGTTGAGGCAAGAAGTACGTGAATTTCACGTTTTGAATGGACAATTGATATTTCGGTTATGACGTCCTGTAACTTACTTCTTTCTACACACACACACACACCTAACATTTCGTATTATTCTAACCTCAACCGTCAATAATGCCATTACAACAGCATGCTCGATATTAGATCTACATTCGTATTATCAAGTCTAATAAGTGAGGTTGGTTTAAAAGATCGAAATTCATTACGCAAAGTAGGACAGTATCATCCTCATCCTCATCATCAACATCATCATAATCATCATCATTTTAGTGCATCTTTTATTAACATTATTATGATCAATTATTACACCATCATTATAATTATTGTTTTGTTCATCATCATCATCATCATCATCATCATCATCATCATCATCATCATCATCATCATCATCATCATCATCATCATCATCATCATCTGTCATCATCATCATCATCATCATTTTTATATTTGATTCATTACAACTTTTAATGTTATTGTAGTTGTCATCATCATCATCATCATCATCATCATCATCATCATCATCATCATCATCATCATCATCATCATCATCATCATCATCATCATCATCTTACCTTCTTAATAATTCTTATCATCTCTTCCCTATGGTTATCATCACTAGATCTATATAGATCTAGTTTCTTTTTCTGTATCAATGATTATTGAAATACAAACCTTACCTTAATGTATGCTTATTGACAGTCTTATTTACCTGTGAATGAATCTAATGTGGACCATTAGTGGTAGCAGCCTTGTAATTAAGTAAAGAATACAGCACATGAAATATGAAACATCGTATAAAAACCCAAATGATTAAATTCTCTACATTAGTAATTTACTAAATGATCTAGGCAACCATCATTATTGTCTCACAAAGAGCTTTAGCTAAAGAACTACTTTAAACATTTATCTGAATTGTATCGCTAAGAATACCTAATACAATCCTGGTGATGGATAGCCTATACAAAATTTTCAATAATTAAAGCAGGCACAATAAAAATTTCATAACGGTGATGGCGAATGAATGACATAACTCATCAGTGACAATTTTGCATCCCAGTTTCGGTAAATAACTTCCGAGTTTATCATTGGGCTGATCAGGATCGACACTCAATCACGGATCGGCTCATCTTTTTTTTTTTTTTTTTTTTTTAGGCAATTAGATCTAGATTATTAAAAAGCTTTAAAGTAATAGAAGAATCTGATGGCTGAAACTTAACTTACATGGTTTAGAATCTAGCGCAGTAACCGCACTTTACATTTAACTTCCTCCTTTTCCAGCACTGATCGACCATACAATCCACGGACTACGATCATCCACTTTTCAGACCATCCACAGACAACAATAAACCACTCTTTCCGTCGATGTACCACTAATTCTGGTCCAAGTTTCAACTGATCGACACCATCTCTCCCTCATTTTGGCATTCACAGGCTAAAACTAAACTGATTTAAGATTATATACTTAACATATATCGACAGAGGCGTGTGTACCAGGAATACACATAGATTTACTATGACCGACATGTATCGAGATCTATTTTTAGGAGCAATACACAAACATTAAGTTTAAAGGCGGTTTTAAACCGTTTCCTGATTTTATGTTTTATCGTAGATCTATCATAATTAACCAGACCCGGCTAGATCAAGATCGAGAGTCTTTACATGGATCTTCAAGTCATATTCTTTTAATTTGTTTCGTCGGGATTTTATTGTTGAACTTGCTGAAAACAAAAGTCAACCTAAAAAGTTAATACAATGTTTTGTTGATTTTTCAAACAATAACCAGATGTGGTTGAATATATATATTAGACTTCTATATGTAATCTACATGTATTAAGATCTATTTTGAATTTGCTAGAGTTAAAAAACAAAGCCACGTGGTTTCTAAATTTTTCGACTGTACTTCACCATGTGAACTGTGTCCTGGCTGTATCTGAAAAGGGCCCGCATGGGTTTACCCCTGCTTTTATATGGATCTGGACTTGACCACGTGACTTAATCCCGCCGCTAGCCAATAAAATAGCGACGTCATCAATTCCAAGAACTAGTATTAATAGATTCGGCCCTGTGTCGAATAAACCGGCCCAATCTTTAAATGACTGATCCGAAATATTATAATTATACATGTACTTCTTAGTCTGAAATTTCACAAACATTTTGATCAAATTCAACGTTAACCGTTTTAATTTGTATTTACGTCAACTAATTCATTCATTCTTGACAACTTAATGTTTGATCTTGTCTTTCTCCGTTACCGAAATCTTAAAGTAACGCAGCTAGACTAATAAACATCCGAATATAGGAAGATATATAGTTCTCTTACCACTGTGTTAAACAGTCAAGTATGTTTTGATTGCTAGATCTAAAATTTATTCTATTGTGTTTAAATGCTATCACTTTTAATCGAAAAAAATGTTGATGACTGAAATTCCATTTACATCTGTTCTTGAAATAATGGTACATGTAAATGTTGCATTATACTATAGGCCGGGGGCCTAATGTAAAAAGAGAATAAAACTGTTCATTGTTCATTGAACATTGTAGTGTAATAGAAGCGATTTGTTCGATTATAACGAAAAGATATTACACTCCTCATTATCAGCGCACTATATTTACTTGACATTTTGAAGAATCAAACATTGAAGAAAATCCTGAAAAACAGAACACGCATAAAAAAGAAAGAAAGAAAAAAAAAAAGAAAATGCTGGTTTCATATTTTGGCGCATTGGTAATCTTGCGGTGAAAGTTTTCTAACTATACTTAACATAACTTCAAAGACGTTTAAATGTGCCTTAACTACATCATTTTCTTTTCAATATTAAAACAAGAGTGCCATTGTCACAATATACGCCGCCTTTTATAAAACTTGAGACAAAAAATGACATTGACAAGGATTTATAAATATTCACTCAAAAACCTGTAAAAGGTTGTGTTCACAAAAAGGTTTTTATAAATATCCAGTCAAAAACCTGGAAGGAATTGCGTTCACGAGGCGGAAATATCATTGAGCCCAAGAGACTAAGATTGAAGGGGGCATAACTCAGGCAAAAATCAATGAACCATAAAATCCTTACTTCATGCATATCTACCAATTGAGGTGACAACATTGACCAAGTGACATAAAGATCCAACCAGAAACTTAGGAGGAGTTGCCTTGACAAGGCTGCAATTTCAATAAGCCCCAGAGACTAAGTTTTAAGGGGCATAACTCTGGCAAAAATCAATGAACCAAAAATCCTTCCTTCATGCATATCTACCAATTGAGGTGATAACATTGACCAAGTGTCATCAAGATCCAGCCAGAAACTTAGGAGGAGTTGCGTTGACAAGGCTGCAATTTCAATAAGCCCCAGAGACTAAGTTTTTAAGGGGCATAACTCTAACAAAAATCAACGAACCATGAAATCCTTCTTTCATGCACATCTACCAATTGGGTCTTTTCGTGATTCCGGTAATATAGAGTTGTCGTTCCTGCGGGACGGTATGTTTACTTCCATTTGCCTGTTTGACAAGCGGCAACTTTAAAATTTTCGTAAAGTCAATGAGTAATTAAATAAAAATGATTTTTATTGTAACTTGATAATGGAATCTAATAATACATCTGCACCTTCCTTCATTTTTAAACCGTTCTGAGATCTATAACAAAAGAAATCTCCCATAATCCGATGATAGCTTATCACTGAAAATATTTTTCCCCAAGGCGTACCTCAAATCAGGCGAGTGTCGATTTGTGACGTCATGACTTTGCGTTGCTTACTCTAGTCATATGACGTCATAGAAATAAAAAGAGGGGCAACTTTGGGGAAAAAAGATACATGTATATGTGAGCGAGTTTTTCCAAACGATTATTTTGTAACATTCCGCTCCACACGGTTTTCCACTGTCGGAAAACGATTAATATCGGAAATAGAATAAGTGAAAGTTAAAGCACAGAAAATATTGCGGAAAGAGCCGATATTTCTGACTATCATCAAATTGTTTCCTTTTTCTCAATGCTTTTCCAAACAATCTACTGAGGTCAAATACAGGACTTAAGAAAAGAGTTTAAAAAATGAAGAATTCGCTTTTAAGTGTGCCGAAAAAATGACGGATTTTTTGTACCCTTACCCAAACAACAAAGTATGGTCCTTTCCAAATTAAGTATTGCTAATTGTCAGAATGATTCTGATTTTGCTATTTGTGGGCATCAAAACAAAGAATTGGATAGGAAAGGGTTAACATAATAAACCACCATTTCAAATTTAATTCAAATTTGAAGCAGGCTGTAGACTATACGTATATCTACTAAGAAGAAGTTGAACAGTTTGGTGTAGATTGTAGAATAGGAACTATTGAGGGAAAAGCAAAGTCAGTAATCAGCATGTTTTTCTTCTCTCACAAAACGTTAGGCTACTATTTCGTTCAAGTAGATCTATGTTATTCATTGCTTGTTCGTTAAAGCTTCCCGAAAAAAGACCTGGTTTTACTTAATAGAAAATACTTTGGGAAACATCTTGGCAAAATGTAAGAGCACCCTGATAACCATCATTTTCTCCTTCTGTCTCAATAGACTAGATCTACTTTGATATGTTAGCATTTAGTGTGTTGGGACTATGTTGCGATGGGATTTTTCTTTCTTCTCCCCGCTGAGGTTCCTTTGTTGGAATCTCCCAACGATCTACGCGTGTCGGCTAATACTGTCTCTCAGACTCGGGTAGGCCTAGGCCAGATATGATGTTTGGTTCTAATTTTTGCGACTTATTACACGAATCCAAGCTCGTCTTGCATTTGCCTCTTTCGATACAGTTGGTGCAGTTCAAAATTTCCAATTTTATCCGCAAAATTATGGCATTTATGAATGCAGTAGCGGTTCTTTCCCACCGATAGCGCTTGTTTACATTGACACCGGAAGACGGTATACCGTCCCGCATGAACGACAACTCTGTAACGACAGAATTACGAAAATCCGGAATTGAGGTGATAACATTGACCAAGTTTCAAGAAGATCCAGCCAGAAACTTAGGAGGAGTTGCGTTGACAAGAAAAGTGGACGGACGTACGGACGGACGGACGGACGGATGGACGGACGGACAGACGGAGAAGATGACGCCAATATACGTCCGCCTCCGGCGGCGTATAAAAATAGATTTCGTCATAAAAATGCGATATAAGACCATATTAAACAGAAAAAGCTTGATGCTTAATATTATCTTTCGTTGCAAATATGCAAGTTCGGATATAAGGAATATCGGATATCTCCATTTAATCGTCAAAAATATAGTATATAAGCGACCAACTTGAATTTGGTTTGAAGCAATGAAGATTCCACCAGAGATCTGCTGGATGTGGTTCTTTCATTGTCGCTGGTGGTGAACTCGGCCAAAGCGAGGGACGTTTTTAGCTACAACAAGATACAGATATTTTGCGTTTAAAAGTGAGTTTAAAGATCTGATTGGATAGTCTTTCTAATAACAAAGATTTTTTTCTAAAGATAGACCGGGTTTACCGTTATGTATTGACAAACCGTATGTGTTGTTATAAAATCTCATAACTACGGATTTATAGAAGCCGTAGTTACGATATTTTATAACAACACCGACGGAATACTATGATCGCGAAAAAACGTCCAACGCTTTGGTCGAGCTCCCCACCAGTGATTGTATTCGGCTTATAAAAAGTTACTCTGTGTACACCTGTATTGTAGGTTCGTGTGAAGATAAGCCTGATGCCAACTGTTTTGTGCTGGGTAACTTTATATGCTCCGATCCCAAGGGGTCCCGAGAACTCTGTCCTAAAACCTGCAAAGTCTGCTGTAAGTATGACGTCATAGACCCACACAAGTGCCATATGGGGACATGGCATTATTTTGATATCATTATATTGGTCCTGATAAATGATCTGACGGAGCGTATCTACCTTAAGGTAGAATACCCGTAATGTGGCCATTTTGAAATTCCTAAAACATCGGGTTTTTCCGAGCGGCGTTGTTACGTATCTGGACCTATTCTGGCTCGGTCGTAAACATTCGGCGGTGGAAAGTTCCACCACCGAATGTTTTCGATCGCGCCCGAATAATTCCGATGTCGCACGAATCGCATTAGAGGTATTCTACTTTAAAGCTAGATATTCTCTGCCAGATAACTTATTTGGACATATATTGATGATAGTATTGATGTTTTGTCGCTGTTTTGAAGTTTTGACTTATACTTTTAGAAAATATGTTGTAAGTATACTGTCTTGGGTAGGCTAAATTCTTTTAAATTATGCCAGTCTATAATCCATTTTTATTCACCTCACAGGGTGTGGCTAAGCGAAGAGGTTATTCGTCGAGTTTACTTCTCGATATCTTGGTTGATATAAGAGAAAAACGTGCGGCACGAGCATGAACACATTTCGAAATTGAAAGAACGTTCTATTGTAAAATGAGTTGTTATAAAACCTCGTAACTACAGCCTGATTCCCGCTGTAGTTATAATGTTTGCAATAATACCGACGATGTACCGCTTAGCGAGAAGACTGTTTATCCTCAAGCTTACAGTTGTCGCCACATCGTATGGCACGTGTTTATGTTTTCTTTAACGTTCAATTACATTTGAACAAAACATAAATATTGTGCCATACGATGTGGCGACAACTGTAAATGTAATGAACCGTTTACTAGGCTCCGCCCTGTCTCCCGAAAAAAATCAGAATATAATAATATTGAAAGGATAATAACAACTACAAAAACTAGACAACTAAATCCACAACCAGCACAACCACACGGCATAGATGTTTATGTTACATTATATCACTGCTTTCCAACAAAGGCCTCGTATCTGCAGCTTGTTTAAGCTGCAGATACGGTGTTTTTGTTGAAAAATGACGATATACTTCACAGCAAAAGATAAGATCAATTCTATTGCCATCTTCTAAAAAGATACTTTATGAATTGTGTGTATTGAGCCACAGTGTCACAAACGGTCGAAGAAACTGCTAGTTTGGTATCATCCGCTCCAATTTATTTATCCGTCCTCATATATCTACGTCCACAAGTTAAATTGATAACCCGCATTCTTCCTCTTGCCTCAATTGATTTTCTGTCATAATGTATCCAAATTCTATTTTTGATACTAAATTTTTTGATGTCGTCAACACCTATACAATTTAAATATCTTATTTCCGTAATGTGGCCATTTTGGGATTCATTAAACATTGAATTTTTTTGAGCAACGTCGTTACGTATCCGAACCTATTCGGGCCCAGTCGTAAACATTCTGCGGTGGAAATTTCCACCACCAAATGCTTTCGACGCCGTACGGATAATTCCGACGTTGCGCGAATCTCATTAGGGTTGGACTACCTTAAAAGCAAACTCTTTTATTCTTACAGGATGAATGAGGAATTTGTAAATACAGACAACTGTTTATCCTACAATGTATATCGTTAGTTGAAGTAAAAACCCCGTAACTACAGCTTGAAAAGGCTGAAGTTACGAGGTTTTTACCTTCTACTGACGATATGTTTCAGATATGTCGTTTCCTTTCATTGTTTTGTTTCCTTCGCGGAGTGAATTTACAGTTTCTTGTTGGTTTTAATAAAGAATGTTTTGTTTATCTGTGTTTTTTTTTCTTTTGTCAAAAAGGAAATTACATTTTACAGAATGCAGACGATATTCTCTTTTTCATATCGTCGCTTTTCAACGAAAACCTCGTAAATGCAGCTTGTTTTAAGCTGCAGTTACGAGGTTGTCGTTGAAAAGAATCGATATGTATTTCCCGGGTGTATTTTAACATACATTTTAATATTATTCCTGGCATATGACTGAAGACATTTGTTTTTCACTCTTGGAAGAAAATAGACAAGTCCCATAATTATTTAGATAAGCAGGAGCGTCCAATTGAATATTAACTTTTTTTAACGATCACCAAATGATTGAATTCCTGTTTTGGTTAAATTCTCCTGTATTGTAATAGGAAAATCTAACCAAAAACACTCATTTAACCATTTGGTTAATGAAACCATTTGGTTAACGCTAATCGAAAATTATACAATCGGGCCCGGCTGATCTTGAGATAGCACTTGTGTGGTAAGAAACTATTCAACAAAATACAGTTGAGTCAGTTCTGTTTAATGTAACTACATATATCTTTGGTTCCTTTAATGGTTATCTAATGTGCATGTTTTCATGTCTTTGCTTCTTTCAATTTCGCAGATTAAAATCGACGGAAAAGGCGACATATGTCTTTTCACGGCGAAAGAACAACATTAATTTTGTCGCCCTTTCCATTTTATGAAATGTTATTAGTAAAGTCACGCAATTATGTCTCAAATATGCCTCCGTGAATTGAATTCTGTCGCTTTTCAACAAAAAACTCGTAACTGCAGCTTGTTTAAGCTGCAGTTACGAGGTTTTTGTTTAAAAGCAACAATATGTGTCCTATCACGTTAGAATACCATTACCAAAATGACAAAAGTGCAGACTAGTGTTAGCTGCAACACTTTTACCAGGCTTGGATTTGGCGTCTTCGGTAAAGGGGGTTTGGAATACCGTGATTCAAAGATGGAAATATTGATAACCATTTTACTGTCGTTCGTTCTTGTGTACACGGAAAATAATAGGTGCTTTTACAATTGAAATGCTCAAGAATTTCGCTGTTTTTCATCGAAAACCACGTAACTGCAGCTTATAACAAGCTGCAGTTACGAGATTTTATTCGTAGAAAAGCGACGTACGATTTGTCTTTTTTCTGCTTGTCAAAAACTCGAAAGAGATATGTGGCGGCTATGGGCATTTCACGTTCTTTTTTTTAGCGAGCCGGGACTTTATGTCCGGGGAACTAATGTCACAACCCTGGTGTCGGCGTCGCTTAACGTCCCGTCCCGTCTTCACTTGAAAAACTTTAACCTGGTCTATATCTCAGGTACTGTTAGAGATACAGCCTTGATATTTCATACATGGGTACATTTCGACAGGACCTTTCATTTTGACCTAGTGACCTTGACCTTGGAGTTTGACCTACTTTTGAAAAACTTTAACCTGACCTATATCTCATGCACTATCATAGATAGAGCCTTGATATTTCACACATCGATACCTCCTGCCAAGACCTTTCATTTGGGACCATGACCTTGACCTTGTGACCTTGAGCTTGGAGTTTGACCTACTTTGAAAAAATAGCTGTTTTTGTGACAGGCTCCCGTATATGCGAGCTACGTTGTCCGCGGACAAGTCTTGTTTCAAGTTGTTTTTATCAGATGCGCCAAAAAGTATTTGAAAATGGTTGCAATGATAGCGTACTTTTTACAAGCAGGCCTTTCTGGTTAGAACTGAAGCGACCGGTTGGTGAAAGTTTTTTAAAAGTATGCCAAACTCCAAGTTCAAGGTCACCAGGTCAAACGTCATGGTCCCAAATGAAAGGTGTTGTCGAGATGCATCTATCATGAGAAATATGAAATATCAAGGTTGTATCTCTAATAGTGCCTGAGATATAGACCAGGTTAAAGTTTTTTCAAGTGAAGACGCGACGGGACGGGACGGTACGGGACGCGACGCGACGCTGACACTTGGGCTGTGTCATTAGCTCCTCGGACATAAGGTCCCGGCTTGATAATAAGTCTTTACCTTTTACTAACATAAAAAACAAGTCAGTACGCAAGAACAAGGCCCGGTTTTGGAAAACGTTTATGATCTATGAACGCCATATTTTGATTAACAAAAACAAATAATGAGTTCGTAAATGGCGCAAGAAAACACATTTCTGTAATAACTTTTGCCTCCTTTTCTTGGGCTGTCGCTATTTTCGCACGTAAATGACACCTTATTGTAGCGATGTGGCCTGTCACGCGATAACGGACCATTCGGGATATCCATGAACGTCTAATTGAAGTAAACCTATTTGTCGCAATCTATGACGTAAGGATATTGAAGCTCCAGTAAAATGAGTCAGATCAAGGTGACCTGTGATTGGAAAATTAATACAAGAATTGAAAAGTATTTATCTGTGACTGATTATTTTCATTTTTTTCAAGTTAAAAGCAAACGTCAAACATTTTGATCTTCTTTGACAATATTTGTCATTTATAAAATATGGCTATATTACTCGGAAATGCTTGTGAGTCTATTTTGATGTTTACATAATAACTTGTAACAACAGCCCTGATTGGCTCAGTCGGATTTCTCGTGTAATCAGATGTCTTGTTACACAGTTTACACAAATAATTGATCGTAATACATTCAGGAAAACATTCATGCAAAAGAAGTAAATGGTAATTATCAGCTTTTACTAATCTTGTTTCAGTATTTTATTGGCTGTATTTCTAACAAGTTGTCGCTTTTCAACGAAAACCTCGTAACTGCAGCTTGTTCTAAGCTGCAGTTACGAGGTTGTCGTTGAAAAGCAACGAATTTTTTTGTTCTTGGTTACTTAAATTGTGCTGTCTACAACAGCTTTCAAATTTGAACAGTCTAAATTTTTGCCGATTCGGAAACATTAAGCCCAAGCAATTTCTTCATTTCCCACAATATTTCCTACACAAAATGACGAAACAAGTCAAAACAATCAATCATTTAGAATTGTCGTTCGGTAATGGGTTACATGTAGATCAAATATCGAAAAAATAAAGAACAATTGGCAAAGTAAAAAAACACATAAAACAACAACAACAAAAAAAACCGACAAATAATACTAAGAAAATCGTCATAGAATAACAAAAATCGTACAATGGGAAATTATTTTCTATTACTCGTTGGCCAGTGCGGTCCGTGCAGTCTGACTTACATGTAGTAGGATCACGCTAATTCTTTCACTTCCGACATGGTTCTTTTTTACGGACGGGTTACGCATATTTTCTTCCCACCAAAAAAATGATCGATTGATTAAAGTGACATTTCATAATTATTTTTACATAAATTTTACTTTTATTCTGTCTGAAAGAGCATGTTTTCTTATGAAAATTCTGAAGTGTTCAAGCCAAAATATTGAACCGTTTACGAGAAATATATATTTCTGTGCTAAAATGAAACAAATTGTTGTGGACTGCAGTTCAGTTTTATATAGAATTTGTAATTTCTGTCTCAACTTTAAAGGCACATTTACAACTTAAAAAACTGAAGGCATTTCTCGGCATTAGAATAAACAATCTTACCATCAAGCCATACTTTTAAAAAATGAAATAAATGTGAAATGTCACTTAAATTGATTGAGGCTTAACGCCTTTTCAAATTTTATGGTCATATCACGTCGACTTAAGCCTTTCCCAAACAAGACCTGGTTTTGATGTCCCCAATTAAAAAGGCTTGGGAAAATATTGAGACAAAAGAAGAAACTGCTGATAACCAGCAGTTTCTCCTTTTGTCTCAATATTTTCTAAGCCATATTTTACAGAAATCATATCTTTAAAAATAACTTCACTTTTGTCATTTGCGGCAGATTTTGAAGGGGATCACCATAAAATTTTGTCGTTCGGGAAAGGGTTAAGCAACCAATAAAGTATTTTTGGTATTAATTTCAATAGTACTAACGCCATGCCCTCAGCCACTCTCTCATATAGCCGATTCACATACATTTGTGAGAGAAAACGGCTTTTGTCGAATGTCAGAATGGACAATAACCGAGTCGGAGTTCGAAAAAAGGACAAAATTGATATCAAAGAGACATCCAAAAAATATTGTTAAAGCTCACAAAAAGTTGAGACAAAAGTAGAAAATGATGACCGTCACAATTTTCTACCTTTGTCTGAAAGTTATCCCAACCATTTCTTCCAAAGGACACCATTTGAAATCAGGTCTTCTTTCGGAAAGGGTTAACATCTTAAAAATTCTGGCTTTAGGCTCTCGCTTATCTCAAGGGAAATTATCAAGGTTACCGTGCATTTTATATTTCAAAACGAATTACTTCCCTTTGAAAATATTCATAAGCTACAAAGATACGGAGTGAAACGAATAAAGAACATACGGCTTTCAAAGTATTCCATCCACTATTAGATATCGAACACTTCGTACATCTTCGTGTGCTATCTCTAGCAAAGGAATCCGGAGATCCTCGTGAATATACGGGCGTCAACTGTGGCGACGGAAATTGACGAGGATTGCCCTCGTCCATTTCAATTGCCCCCGATGAAGCCGATACTTGCAAATGGTGTTTTTTATCTGATGATGGATTGAATACCTTCAACATCGCCCCTTTTGGTCAGTTTCATAACACCAGGCCTGAAACGAGTCTGGAGCAAGTAAACAAAATAAACAATTATTTAGTCACAACACAATCAAATTGTGATATTGGACAAATCTAACATTCAGCTATGTTCCTACTTCCAATCAGATGGGCTTCAATGACTAGCATAAATTCCCCGTTCGATAAAAGTTACCCTTTCCCGATCTCAAAATTGAAGCCCTATTTATGCAGAACAACCTCTATTAGCCGAACATTCCCATCACCGATAGCGAGAAAGATCTGAACGATGCCGAGAGAGATTTATATGTGCTCTAGTGCTTGCTCTTTTTGAATGCAAAAAATTGGGAAAAATCAGAGCTAATTTCCAAATCGGGAAATAAAATATATTAATTATACCCTCCGTAAATAAAGGGTTAAAACGTTTTAAAAGTATGTTTACTTTTTATACGGAAAGCTCGACAGAATAAATAAACGTGTTTTTTTGTCTTAAGTTCTTTAATAAAAACATTTCAGGTACAATACTATTTCAAGCTATGTGTAATTTATAAATAACACAAGACCCCATATAATGACAAAGGCCAATGTCAATGACATGTGCATTTTCGTACAACCAGTCATGCGTCTCAATGAAAAAAATCCCAAAAGCTTTTTCTGAACTTCGATTAATATCTGACCATCAGTACAAAATCTATGCTCCGTATTATGCGTACTTTCAACCTTAAATTAATTGACCATAGAAATGGTTGTTATTAAACATGTTGGTCAAAATTTCAGAAAAAGCGCACAAAGTAGTCCTTAGATATAAAATAAAACAAATCGAATTGCAAATGGTCGAAAGAAAGTTTTCTCTCAACAAAATGGCTTCACGTTCTGGAGAACGGTTGATTGTTGATAAAAGAAACAAAATTTATCTAAGCACTATTACAGGTGAGGAATTCTATCAAATCTTGTCTAAAGTCTGTTCCAATCGAACAATACAACAGAAAATTAATTGCGTTATTTAAATAGAATACGCCATTAAATAGGTTATGAAGCTCCGCACTACTTTTTACAGTTCGGAGTATTCCATACGGAATGGTTGTCGCACAATGCACAACACCGATGGCAAGGACTTGGTAGGCTGTATGTCGCGTATTAGCTTGTCGTTGTCTTTGTCGTTGTCCATCTTGGTTACCAATAGAGCTTTTGGATCGTTTCATCATTTTTGAGAGTATCAAGATGTTGCATATTAGCAGAATCAATACTGGAACAATAAATATCATCATCAGATCAAGCCAAATTTCCATTTCATAAAAGTATCTGTATGTAAACGTACCTTCTTGGAAAGTACATATTTTAGATTCTATGTTTCCAGTGCCGTTCTTCGCACTGCTTTTGTTTCGATTGTCACTGTTCCTAAACGAGATAATGTCAGAATCAATTGCTTCAGGGATGTCAACTGCATATGCAAGTATAGTTAGTACACATATAACTGCATATATCCGTTTTGGGTTATGTTTACTTATAAACCTAAAGGGCATGTACAAGCGACATACCTTTTCTACTGACAGAGCAACCGTTATCCACATAGATATACGCCAGCATGAATTAACAACAAGCACAAAGAATTTGCAAAGTACTGTGCTTTCATCTCGTAATAAGATGTGAGGGGGGACGGCGTAGACCAAATACTCCACAGCAGGTACCAGCAGTATAAACGTGTCGATGATTGCTAGTGGTTTGAAGTAACAACTGACTGGAAGCTGTCTACATCTCTTGCCCCCTGACCACGTCACAAATGAGAGTATGTTTCCAATTACCCCAAATAAGATTATTATCACCATAAATACAGATAACGGTATGGGCTCAGAGACGGCTGTCATGTTGAAAAGGGCATTATCGTCGTAATCTGTTGAAGATAGAAAATGTACATGTACAAGTATCTTAATATAACTTAACTAGAAAAGACTATGTTTTTCTTTTTTATTTATTTATTTCCCTCGATTATTCTGAGATAATTTTACATGAACAGCATATTTACAATATTACATTTAGCATAATAACATTACTATACTAACTCAGAAGAGACACTTTCATTCCTACACAATCACACATACAAACACAGACGCACCTAAATACATATCTTAACAAAAAATTGCATAAATAAATTATTCCAAGTCATTTTTAAGACAAAAATGAATTTGATTGGTCATACACCGTACAAAAAAACGGCTATTTATCGTCATGTTCATTACTTTTAAAACATGGGCAATGTTTTTATTTCTTTTTTCAAATGTCTTTTCGATTTTTCCGGAAGGCGAAACTTTAAAAATCTTATGTTGGGTCATATGACGTCAAACCGTTGCAAGCCTGAGAATTCTAATACATTTAAAGGCACGACTTTTCTGTCATAAAGTGGCATTAAAATATTTTCCAAATGATCCTATTGCAATCGCTATATGGCAGAATTGTCACAAATTTCACCTGTGATTTGGGATGGAGTCAAGTCACGGTATGACGTCACGCCGTAGCAATTTATGGAAATTATCGATCTTTATTTTTTCAAAAAATCGATACTTTTCAATCCTAGTACCGATGTAAAAACTATTCAATTAAATTGTTAAAACAATCTGGCATAACGGTTCGTTTATAAAACCCGTTTATTTAGTGGATTTCTTCTCATATGAGGCGAAATCAACTGCCTCGCTTGGTACCTTTTAAGGGACAATGCTCAAGATTCTTTAGACAAAATTAATATATTTTCAACTGTTCAACGCTCAAAATTTATCATACGGACATTTTTGTAAATACTATTTTCGGCATAGGCACTAGTTCAAATATTTATAGATCAATTATTGATGGACACATACATGATCGAAGTCTTGGAACATGTATGTGTCCACCGATATTCAAAACTAGTTTGACTAGTCCCTATGCCGAAAATAACATTTACAAATATTATACGTCCGAACGATAAACATTGACCGGTGAATAGTTGTTTATTGTATATATGCATAAACAGTACAGCTGTTTACTTTTTTTAGAACCCAGTCATTTATTTTTTGCTTTTGTCGTAATTTGTATGATTTTTAAAAGAAAATTGAAAGTAAAATCAATTTATACACCCAAAAAATAACGTATCATAAACTTTGATTCGACTTACCATCATTTGTTAATCCATTTCCCGTTCATAATGATGCATCACTTTCGGAAATGAATAAACTATTGCCTTTTAGGAAATTATACGAGCACGTCATACCAAAGGGTATCTTCGGGAAATAACGTATATTTATTCATTTTGTCCCAGACAGCAAAACTTCGACCCGTCCAAACTCAGACCATGGCGAGGAATCACATGACGCAACAATTGAAAAAATGTCCTTTCAGTACGTGGCCATTTTGAAATGGTCAGGGATTAGATGGATATAATAGATCTTTTTAGAATTACATGTAGCTGACGCAAACTCATTGACGACTTCCCAAAAAACTATTAGCTGAATTTTAAAAAAAAGATCAACCACAACCGGCTCATTCCCTGCGTATCAAGTATTCAAAGATGTACTGAAGTTCTTGTAATTGTTAAGTTATATGATTACTCGCTGTTTTTTTCAATGACCAAGCTTAATTTTGAATGTCATTCACATTAATATTATTAGTTTTCATTATAAATGAATGAATCGACCATTTTTGTAGCAACTGCATAGTTATAGAGTAGCAGATTAAAACGACAGACAGGACTCCGGTTGATAATTCATACATATTTGATGCAAAACAAAGTAGAAACACTCTATTATAATGGAATCTTCTCTTTTTATATAACTTCCGCCGTTTTATCTTTTAATTTGAAATTTAAAATCATTTTACCTTTTCCCAAACAACACCTGGTTTTGACGTCCTTAAGAAAACAGACCCGAGAAAACATTGAGGCAAAAGAAGAAAATGCTCATAATAAGCATTTTATCCTTTTGCCTCATTATTTTCTATGCTATATTGTGCACAAATCTTACACTTCAACATAAAAATTGTTGTCTGAATATAGTTTCAATTTGGACCGTTGCCGTTTGGGAAAGAGTTAAAGTGTACACTGATTGTTAAAATTAAACTATTGGGTCGAAACAAACACATTTCTGATAACCAAATATCAAAGTTTCTACAATTTTCCGATCTTTACCGAAGACAAAATTTGAAACAAAGCCAAACTTCCGATTTGAAGTTATGACGTCATACCTGCATGATTGTGACGTTATGGCGGGACAAAACGGGAAGTCATAGGTTATTTCCCGCAAAGCCTGAGATTTCCGACACAGTTAAACGCCCGATTTTTATGCTCCCCGAAGGAAGAGCATATAGTCGCCGCTTTGTCTGTCCGTCCGTCCGGTCCGTCCGTCATTCCGTCCATCCGTCTGTCTGTCCGAAAACTTTACAAAACATAACATTTGCATTTTCTTCAAAAGTATTTGATATAGAATGCTCAAATTTGGTGTGTAACATCATTTCAATGCTATCCATCTGTTCCATGCGAATTGACTTTCCTCATGATAATCTGTTAACCCATATCAACCCTTTACTCTACGAAAATTTAACCTTTTACTCCGAAAACTTAACCTTTGCCTTGTCTCCAAAAGTATTTGACATACAAAGCTCAAATTTGGTATGCAACGTCCTTTAAATATCATCTATCTGTTCCGTGTAACTTGACCTTCCTCAAGGTCATCTGTTAACCCTTATCAATCCTTTACGAAAACTTAACAATTTACAAAAATGGCAATTTCGGGGCATTTGTGTTTCACCGACACAGCTTGTTTCAATTTTGTTTGAAGAGAGGGCATTAAGGTGTAGTCAAACAAGCACATATTTAAAAAATGTGTAATTTCATGGCTTCGTTGTATCCCTTTTAACCTAAAAACGTACATGTAAGGTTTGTGAGATTTACGTACCCATGTTCTTTAAAGTCAATTCTGAAAGTAGGAGCGTTATTTAGAATAAGAACGTGTCTTATTGCATTTCAATACAAGTGTCCCCCCCACTTGATTATAAACACTATTATATAGCTCACCCCCAAATTCAAATCCATTTACGTTTATAGCATGTATAACTTGCTAGCAAATGCGGTTTAGGAGATATTGCTAGGACAAAAATGTAAAGATGAAAGCAACGAGGGAAAATATTTCAAAAATAAATGACCCCTACCGGTAGCTTAGGGATAATAAGTGGGTGTGGCAGAGTAATCTTTCGTGTACCCGACACATTTCCATAATGCTATCTATAATGTTTGGAGTTGCCAGCACGTACGGGTGGGGAGAAATGGTCATTAACGTTACTAAACTGAACGTGTTGGCAGGTAAGAAAAGGGTATTTTCTTGTATTAGAATACTCTTTTGAAATAAATGTATGTTGTCGCTGTACAGCAACATATATTCCTTACAGGGCGACATAATGCAAATGATATACCCGAGGAGCGTTCTTTAGAGCGTGATTTTTTAAGATTTCTTAAGGTGGCTGAATGCGATTCCATAACAAGAAAACTGCCCTAGAGAATTGACTCATACTGTCATATGTTATAAAGTGAATCTTTACTGACAAATTAAGATAATAAAAAAGACAAGTCACCATCTAGGTAAAGAATGAGGGTCGTCTCAAAACCAGCACTGAAATGGCTATTTTTAACATGGAGGCCAATGGGAAAATTGAATATTTTTACACAAATGTTAAAAAATAGAGAATTTCTGCCCTAGAGAATTTGATAATATTTTGTAAATTGATGAACCTGGTCATGATCTGTTAAATAAAGAAATAAAAAACAAAAGTCACCACAGTATCCAGTCTCCATAGGAAATTGAAATCGCTATTGCATGGACATCTGGTAACAATCCTGTTCGAAAAAAAGGGTTCAAAAATCCCATGTAAGGCCTGCATAATGTTTACCAAAAAAAACCCCGAAAAGCTTGATAAATTTGTGAATATCAAACATTTAAAATTCCCTATTTGTTTATGTAAAAGGGAGGTAATTAAAAAAATGACAGATTTGACCTTTATTTTTGAGCTTGCTACAAGTGATAGGAAAGATTTTTTTTGTGTGTTTTTTTTTTTTTTGGCAACCCAGATATGACCAATTCCGAAAAAATAATGAATCAGTTCCTGCGCATGCGCATGTGTGACGTAAGATGTAAATAGCTCTAAACGCAATAAGGGCCGTAACTCTGAATTTAAAGGAGACAAGGCAATGAAATTTCGATAGAACGATTGCTGAAAGCCTGGGAAACAACGTCAAAATATATTTTAGGCTTTTAATTAGATACCTCTCCAGAAATCTCAAAGTGTAAAGTTTTCATTTTGGCTCAGTATATATAGAGGGTAATCGTTTGTTTCAGTGTAAGATTGATTTATATTTCATTGAGTGAACAACAAAAGCTTTATTTTCACGCGTGAAAATGTAGCTTTTGATGTTCACGAAATGAAATATCAATCGATCTTACTCGAAAAACAAACGATTATTCTATTTCTTTAATGCAAAAAATAGACAAATACAAAATTTTCTGACAGATTTTCTTAAAGCGCGTCATTTTGCACGTGACTGCTATACAACGCTTATGATGACGTCACTTATTTTGCCCGGCTTACATAACGTCAGATAGGGTGAAATGAACGAAAGCGGGGCACAAGTTTTTGATAATTTCACTGGACAGGCGATGAGTTTATCAAAATGATAATCTACCGTTATTTCCCGACAATCCAACAGCATTAAAGAAATATTCATACTCGCATTTCGCGTTCCTTCTGGTTTGAATTTTATGACCAGCATTAAAATAAACAAAAACATACAGGGCAGAAAACTACATTCGTCAAAGCTTGTAACACATTACTATAAATAATGACGACACAATTCTGTTAAATAATTACACGTCCATTAAAGTTGATATACATGTAATATAGTTCACGACAAATGACCTGACAGCTAGGGATGCTCTTCTAGGTTATTTATCATGAGCTATAAATAATTATGTATAGCTCAAATTGATTAACAACAATCCATAAATAGGTGTATGGTTGGTACTATTAGTACTGGGTGGGGTAAAAAGTTTATGAAAAAAACAAGCAAACCATATGTCTAAAGAATATGCTCAAAAAGTGTCAATATGAAATCTTGATTGAATCTTTTTTTAGACAAGTAAAAAATGTAAAAAAGGTAAATATGTTACCCGACTTACTCACTCGGGTTTTTTTTTTGGTATGTTACGCCTTAACACATACCAGGCGAGTAATATAAAATGAAAGGTGTGCAAAATAGTACTCTGGGTTGCCTACTAAGAAAGTACTCCCGGCTTCCTTAAGATTACACATGACGAATCTTTTTAAACCATATCATTTGCATCAAAATCCTTTTAAATTTTTGTGCTTTAAACACTTTAATAACACAGCAAAATTTCTTAAATACTTGGTCATTTTCATGAGTTCTTCTTTGTATTTTGTATGCAAAATGACAACAGAAAAACATACAATAAAATTATGCACCTACAGAACTCAATGTATAATCATCCACGTTTCGGCTTAACATAGCTGATCATTCTAATATTGTTTATAATAAAAGAGTATCATGAACAATTGACTATTACGAACATAGGAAAAAACGTCATAGAAGAAGGAACCACCGCAGGAAAAAGCACAATTCTGACGTTTTCAAAGTCCCTCGAATATTCAGATGATAAAAAATAATCTGATGTTATCTGGTGAGAAAAGCCTTTAATAAAGTAAGATAAAAACAAATCGACATTGATAGCTAGAATGAACTTTTTACTATTTTAAATTGAATGCTACGTCATGCTACCATGTAAGACCTCTTTTCAATGTCCAGGCTCATATATGAATGGCATTTCACTCTATTACCAAAGTTCATTATAAATAAATGATACGCACATTTGTAACATCGTTCAAGAGCAACAAAGATAAATGCCAGACAGGAATTTAGTAGATCGGTGTATCAATTTATAGCCATGTTATGCAAATCAAAATGCGAATATGGGTAACATAATGTTATGAAAGGAATTTGTATGTATAAATTTCAATGAATAATGGTGAAAAAAAGACTTGATTTCCATCTTAAGAAAATCTGTTTAGAATAACAACTACGATCTAATAGTCGAACCTTGTAAAACGTAATGACATTCTATAGCATCACAAAGCTAAAGCGAAATATGTAACGAAACATTGAACTTTCTGTGCAGCATTAGTCCTTAGTTACAAACACATGTAAATAATCCAATTAAATCTTTTCTAAAATCACTTCCAATTGAACAATACAGAAGAAAATTGACTGCGTTGTTGAGGTACAACACACCATTATATACGGTGAAAATATCGAAGTTAGCTTGAACTGTCGGTAAAGGTAATATGTAAAAAGGAACTGTTGTTGCACAATGAACAACACCGACAGCAAGAACTTGGTAGGCTGTATATCGCATATTAGCTTGCCGCTGTCTTTGCCTCTGCTCATCGTGGTTACCAATATATATATTTGACCTTCTAATCATTATGCCCCCTTTCGAAGAAAATGGGGGTATATTGTTTTGCAAGTGTCGGTCGGTCGGTCGGAAGGTCGGTCGGTCGGTCCGTCGGTCCGTCGGTCGGTCGGTCGGTCCGTAGGTCGGTCGGTCTGTCCGTAGACCAAATCTTGTCCGGAGCATAACTCAAAAAGTATTAAAGGTAGAATCATGAAACTTCACAGGTGGATAGATCTCATTATGGAGAGGTGCAGTGCACAAGAACCGTAACTCTGCCGATCAAATTCTTTGAGTTATTGCCCTTTGTTGATTTTATAACTTGATTCTTGTCCGGAGCATAACTCAAAATTTATGTAAGGTAGAATCATGAAATTTTACAGGTGGATAGATCTCATTATGGAGAGGTGCAGTGCACAAGAACCGTAACTCTGTCGATCAAATTTTTTGAGTTATTGCCCTTTGTTGATTTTCAAACTTGATTCTTGTCCGGAGCATAACTCAAAAAGTATGTAAGGTAGAATCATGAAACTTCACAGGTGGATAGCTCTTATTGTGGAGAGGTGCAGTGCACAAGAACTGTAACTCTGCTGATAAATTTTTTTGAATTATTGCCCTTTGTTAATTTTCAAACTTGATTCTTGTCCGGAGCATAACTCAAAAACTATGTTAGGTAGAATCATGAAACTTTACAGGTGGATAGATCGCATTATGGAGAGGTGCATTGCACAAGAACCGTAACTCTGCTGATCATATTTTTTGAGTTATTGCCCTTTGTTGATTTTCAAACTTGATTATTGTCCGGTGCATAACTCAAAAAGTATGTAAGGTAGAATCATGAAACTTTACAGGTGGATAGATCTCATTATGGAGAGGTGCAGTGCACAAGAACCGTAACTCTGCTGATCAAATTTTGTAAGTTATTGCCCTTTGTTGATTTTATAACTTAATTCTTGTCCGGAGCACAACTCAAAAAACATATAAGGTAGAATCATGAAACTTCACAGGTGAATAGATTTCATTATGGAGAGGTGCAGTGCACAAGAACTGTAATTCTGCCAATCAAATCTTTGGAGTTATTGCCCTTTGTTGATTTTTACGCTTAATTCTTAACCTTGCCTATATCCCGTGTCCTTTTACACATACAGCCTTGATATCTCACACATAGATACCTCCTATCAACATCGTTCACATTTAACCATGACCTTGGACCTTGTGACCTTGACCTTTGAGTTTGACCTACTTTAAAAAAAAATAAACCCGGCATATATCTCATGACCTTTTACAAATACAGCCTTGATATTTCACACATAGACAAATCTTACCAATACCATTCACAATTGACCATGACCTTTGACTTTGTGACCTTGACCTTGGAGTTTGACCTACTTTTAAAAAACTTTAACCTGGCCGATATATCATGTCCATTTACACATACAGCCTTGATATTTGACACATGGAAACCTCCGACCTAGACCTATCACATACGACTATGACCTTGGACCATGTGACCTTGACCTTGGAGTTTGACCTACTTTAAAAAAAAATAAACTGGGCCTATATCTTATGTGCTATTACACATACAGCCTTGATATTTCACACATGGACACATCCTACCAAGACCTTTCACATTTGACCATGACCTTGGACCTTGTGACCTTGACCTTGGACTTTGACCTACTTTAAAAAACTTTAACCTAGCCGATATATGTCCTTTTACACATACAGCCTTGATATTTGACACATGGGCACCTACGACCAAGACCTTTCACGTTTGACCATGACTTTGGACCTTGTGACCTTGACCTTGGTGTTAGACCTACTTTAATAATACATTAACCTGGCCTATATTTCATGTCATTTTACATATACAGCCTTGATATTTCACACATGGTCACTTCCAACCAAGATATTTCACTTTTGACCATGACCTTGGACCTTGACCTTGGAGTTTGACCTACTTTTAAAAAACTTAAACTAGGCCTATATCTCATGTCCTGTTACCTATGCAGTCTCAATATTTTACACATGGATACCTCCTACCAAGACCTTTCACATTTGACCATGACCTTGGCCTGTGTGACCTTGACCTTTGATTTTTACATTCTTTTAGAAATATTTAACCTAGCCTTTATCTTATGTCCTATTACACCTACAGCCTTGATATTTCACACATAGACACCTCCTACCAAGACCTTTCATATTTGACCATGACCTTGAATATTGCAACCTTGACCTTGGAGTTTGACCTACTTTTAAAAAGACTGAAACCAGGCATATATATCATGTCCTTTTACACCTACAGCCTTGATATTTCACACATAGACACGTCCAACCAAGACCTTTCACATTTGACCTTGACCTTGGCATTTGGCCTACTTTTAAAAACTTTAATCTGGCCTATGTTTCATTTTACTTTTACATATACAGCTTTGATATTTCACACATAGACACCTCCTACCAAGACCTTTTATATTTGACCATGACCTTGGACCTTGTTAACTTGACCTTGGACTTTGACCTACATCAAATGTAGGCCCTTGAGGGGGCATATATGTTTTACAAACATCTCTTGTTTTCATCAGAATCAAAATGTTACAAATGAATAGCATAACAACCGGGACAATCAATATTATAACGAAGTCGAGCCAGATCTGTATGGCATGCAATGTCTCGTTTGTAAATGAGCCTGGTTTAGGTTGGCATAATGTAAATGTATCTTCAGTGTTCACATACTCGTATTCTGTACTGTTTTGGGTATCATTTGGATACCTTGACAAAAATGGACTAAACTTGAATCCATCGTCGAAGGCACAGCAATTCCATAGGCTATTATCCAAAGGATAGTTATAAGGGTATAAATTCGCTTTAGGTTGTGTTTAGTTCTAAACCTAAATGGCATGTACAAGCGGCATACTTTTTCCACGGAGAGAGCAACCGTTATCCACATTGATAAACGCCAGCTGGAGTTAACGACAAGCATAAAGAGCTTGCAAAGTACAACGTATATGTTTCTTAATCCAATGTGCGGTGGGAAAATGTACACCAAAAACTCCACAGCAGGCACCAAAAGTATAAACGTGTCGATGATTGCTAGTGGTTTGAAGTAGCAGCTGACTGGAAGATGTCTACATCTCTTGCCCACTGGCCACGTCACAAATGAAAGTATGTTTCCAACCACTCCAAAGGAGATGATCGTTATCATGCATGCGCATAACGGCAATGTATCGAAGTTAAAACTGTAAACTGTCATCTTGAAAAAGTTCTGATTTTTAATCTGTTGAAGAAAGAATTGTATATTAAAGGAGACAGGATTTGCAAAAACGTCCGTCATAGCATTTCAGAAAACCAAGGTTCCAGATCAGCCTGCATAAACACGCAGTCTGATCAAGCACAATGTTATTCTCCAAAAGGTTCTTCATGACCTGTAGCAACCATAAGATAGCAACATTGATCCCAGTCAGACTGCATTCAGGCACAAATTGATCTTGAAACGTGGCCGAATCAAATGCTATAAGGGACATTTTCTAGATCCTGGCTCATTTAAAACAATGAATATTATATATAAAGAAGAAGGTGCTTTGTGAGAAAAGAACCAACAAAATGCAACGATATTTTTGGCCTAAAAAGATAAACAATTTGGTCGTAGGTAAAAAACGGCCATGTTTTATGCGTTTTCCGGATTGTACCATTATAGTTGCTTGTTTAACCCTTTGCCAAACTTCGAATTTTTAGGGTGGTCCACTTCATGTGTACGTAAACTACATGTATATGACACATTTTTTAAGTTTATTTTATTTATATATTTTATTCTTGCATATACTTTATAATTCCTCCATTACAGAAGACCAGTACATGTATAAGTATAAAACATAATAAATGATAACACATGATAACATAAATACAAATACTATGAAAAAAGAAATGTACAACACAAGGAATATACTTATCAATTTCAATTTGCATTTGACCATCACAATTTGTGGCTGTCTGGGAAAGGGTTAAATAACAAAAATATAAATAAAATGTATACATACGCGAAATCACCAATAATCATCCACGGTCCAACTCAGCTTCCAGTGTGACATTTAAGTGCAGCTAATATTTGAATAACGTTTATTTTCTAAACGAACGGCCAGTTGTCATTTGACCATTTGAAAGTTGCATGTGACTCGTCTAGCTAAAAGAGACCATCTGGGTAATGTGAATTTTATCGAACGTAGTCCGACTCTGCAGATACCACAGGCTTACTTCGAAGGGAATATTTCTTTCTAAGATAATTTTCGGAATAGATCTAGAAAAGACGGTTCTCGTTTGATAGTGTTTTGACGACAAAACAGTAAATTTTGAAAAGGGGATATTGCTGATTATTACAATTTTCTACTTTTAAGTCCATGTTTGTGCAGAACCATGTGTTTGAACGAGATTTTCATGGACAAGATACTTGATTGGTTAGAGTCAAAATAACCCTGTCCCTAACAAGACCTGGCCCCGGTTTCTCGAAAAAACTTAAGTACCATCTCATGCTCAAATCTGAGCACCGTGCTCAAATCGCATGAAATCCACGTGAACTTCAATCGAATACCCTTCATCGTTGTAGAGTATCCCTTTGAAGTTGAGCATGTTCTCATGAGAATATACTTAAGCTTTTTCGAGAAACCGGGCCTGGTTTTAACGTCCTTATTAGAAGCTTTGGAAGATATTTGGTCAAAAGAAGAAAATGCTAAATTTCACACAAACACCATCTTTTTAGATCCATTTTGTCACCTGTAGCAGCTTTCAATTTCAACCAGCCTAACATTTACTCTCCTAAGAACAGAGCACATTCTCTCTTCATTCCATTATGATAGAATGATGCTCTGTTCCCGCGGGGTCATTTCTCGTCTAATCTCGGGGTCTTGGCGGGATTTCGGTATCCAATCGTTAGCTACACACAACAAAACAATTGAAATTTCTGATACAAACTTTCATTGGCTGACGCTTCAAATAACCGGCTTCAGCCAAAAATAGAAGCGACGTAATGTATACGTAATCAAACAAGATAAAACTGTGTGATTTTGATTCGATAATTCAAATGTTACCGGCTTCAGCCAAAAATAGAAGCGACGTAATGTATACGTAATGATCATGCAAGATAAAACTGAATGTTTTTGATTCGATAACTCAAATGTTGTGCTATAATTAGATTATGACGACCAAATAGGTTGTTGGTGTATCAAAAACGGCAGAGGTCACATTTGATGGTTAATCAATAGACCTCGGCTTTGGAGAGTACCTAACATTGTGCCATTTTGGGAAAGAATTTATAACCGATCTGGGGGGTTTCCATGGACCAGATGATATGACCCCTAACGGGTACGTTTCAGATGTTACTGAAAAGTTGACATCGTATTCTAATATATTGTTAATGAGCCGGGATCTGGAAAAAACGTCCCTTATAGCATTTTTCAAAATTGAGTTTGAAGATCAGCCTGTTGTCAAATGCAGTCCAATATCTATCCATGCTGCTCTCTGTAAGTTACTACAAGTCACGATGAAGCTATTGGAGAACAACATGGATTCTGATCAGACTGTGCGTATGCACAGGCTGATCTTGATCTATGTTGGGCTCAAAAGCCTTAAGGGACGTTTTTGCAGATCCTGGCTCAAATATATCTAGACGTAAATATGATGATCCCTACGACTGGCTCATAATGAGATTCAATCGTTCATAAAAATGCGCACTACTGACAAAATTGCAGCAATTCTTCAAGCTTCCTGTTACAACTTGACCAAATTGAAAACGGTTTGAAGCAGAAGTTGTGGGAAAAGGTCATGAATAAGTTATAGGCATTGACATGGTAGAGCTGTTTAAAAAGATGTTGACGAACCACTAAAATTTTCTTGTTCGTCAATAATTTTGTCAACTGATTTTTAAGAGATATCCCACATTCATCAAATCATTGGTATACTTCGGTCTAAACTTTTTTTTTTCGAAACGGTCATATATTAAATTTTTTATTTTTAAATAAAACGAAAATGGTGTCACAAGATTTCCGCAGTGTAATGCAAAAGCCATCAAGAGAAGAATGTGTAAAAAAACTGATCTGGATCCATGTTTGAATCAGATATCATATTTGTACGTTTTCCTACAGCCCAGCTTTATCGTAAATATCGTAGGAACCATTTGAATATCAAAGCCTTAAATCAACCTGTCATTCATTTATTAATTTTGCAGAACTATTTCAAAGCAAAGGTATTTATAAATGTCAGACAAAACTCCAACACTTACAATGCCAAAAAAAAAAATACGACCTCTATATAGTCGCTTTTCAACAAAAAAAACTTTACTAAGGGTTGACCTAGATACATAAATTAGTTTAAGACACCAATAGACTCATATTCGAACTGGTCTGAGATATGATGTAGGCGAAAGTATTGTGCGAGTTTCATGAGCAAAATGGTAAAAAATGTGACATTCTGTGACCTAGTTTATGACATCAGATGACCAAAATTCAAACGCATGAGAGTGTTTGTCAAGACAGTATCTATAAGACACACACGTTTTTTTTTTCAAGTTTGAGCCCATGGCCTAGTTGATGAGCCTAAATGACCCAAATTCAAACTTGTTCCATATTCCATAAAGAATATCGTTCTGACCAATGTTCAGGATGATTGGGCAAAATTGTGGCCTCCAGAGTGCACACGCGGTTTTTTCTAAGATTTTACCCCAGTGATCTACTTTATGACCCCAGATAACCCACTTTCTTGCTCATAAAAATTGTAAGGATAAAAAACAAAAAGACAATAACTCAAAAAGTGGGCGTGGCAGAGTACCAATACTTGTACATTCCACTTTTTCTTAATGAGATCTATCAATGAACAAAGTTTGAAGTTCATAGCTTTCATGGTTTGGAAGATATGTTCCGGACAAAAATGTAAGGGTAAAACAACAAAGGGCAATAACTCAAATAGTTGGCGTGGCGGAATAACAATTCTTGTGCATGACACTTCTGTCAATGAGATCTATCAGTGTACAAAGTATGAAGTTGCTAGCACTAATGATTTAGGAGATATTTTCCGGACAAAAAGGTAAGGGTAAAAACAACAAAGGGACATAACTCAAAAAGTAGGCGTGGTAAAGTAAGGCTTTTAGAACATGACACTTGCTAGTATCCATAGTATAGGTATAACGGCATATATTCGCTTTAGGTTATGTTTACGGCAGGATAATGTACACTAAAAACTCCAAAGCAGGCACCAGATTTATAAAAATGACTGGTAGATGTCTACATCTCTTGCACAGCGACCACTTCACAAAGTAGAGTATGTTTCTGACCACTCCAAATGGTATAATATTTATTATTATCATAAATATTTATAGAAGTATGTACTCGTATATGACTTTCATCTTAAGATTTGGTATTTTGGTGCAATCTTTGTATGATAATGAATGGTATGATTGTAATAATATTGATATAGGTATGTTGCCAAAGCTCATTATAAATAAATGACACGTATAATTTTAATATCGTTTAAAAGCAGCAAAGACAAATGTCAGAGAGTCTTCAGTTGGTTGGTGTAACATGATATTTTTCAAAGGACCTTTTCATTTTATTGTTTTACATATTTTTAAATATGAAACGACAGATTAGAGGATTTTCCCCTTAACGGCCAACATTTGAAGTAGCCATTTAACTATTGATGCAGTGCAATGGCAGATCAATCAACCAATCATCGGCGCAGTATTCCGTTTGTTTTTAATCTCATACTGATCAGTATTATCAAAAAAATATTGCCGTTATTAGCTTCGTCAGTATAAATGTACCGGTACTTTCTTATGTGTCCAGAATACTATGTTTTCATTATCGAATTAGTTTTAGATAAAGTAGTTAAACAATGATTACACACGGCATCGTTAGTTTACAAAGATTCTGAACCATAAGTAAATAGTCCGATTATCCGTTTGTAGGTGAAGATTTAGGGCAACAAAGGATCACTTTGTGCGGAGAATGGGATATTACAGCACGGAAGCCGTTAAGTATGTGACTTTGTTATCATCCACTCTCCATACCTTTGTTAGCAAACATGCTCGGTCAGAATACATTTTGACAACTTTGATTTGGGTACTTCAATCCCCATATTAGGAGTCCTACTTATGTACCTACCTTAACGCCTAATTTACTTCAATACTAAGGTATCCCTTCAACTTAATGTCAACATTCTGTAAAAGGGTTTTGTCTCGAAATAATAGTGTATAACTGTCACTGTTAAATAATGTTTTCAGCTTTGACTTAGAATCGAGAGAATCTCTTGGTATTAACACAGACGGGAGATAAAGGGGGATATTATTTTAACTTCGTTCAATTTGAGGAATAAAGTATCTAAATGTAGGATTAAAAATGAATTCCTATTGAGATTGTTTCCGAGCAAATATAAGAAAAACATAATATAAAATAGTTAAATCAAGTGAGCACCGCCCGTTTTATCAACGTTGTCAATAGCAATGAATTTTGTGCTAAAATAGACTGGGCTTATCATTATGTTGCATCAAGCCAAAGGTACGAGATTGTATAACAACACCTATGAAATCTATCTTTTGTCCAAAATTACCTTACTGTTAACTTTATAAGATCGTAGAGCTTCCTAAGACAATAACTTTGGACACTTATTTTCGTTTTCTTTTAACACTCGAAGACATTTTGTTTTGTCATCAAAGATAGACTACACCCAACCTCGATTTCTTCTCCAATTTCGAATTCAAATGATGATAATATTCTTAACATTTTTGTCTATAGATAATGTGATGTATTTCCTTTTTCACTTTTAAATACTGTATTCAGTTTTAACAATCTGATTACAGAAACACGTTAGCAATGCAATTAAATCACGTCTAAAATCACTTCCAATCGAACAATACAGAAGAAAATTGACTGCATTGTTAAAGTAGAACACGCCGTTATATATTTTGAAAATCATGACGTAGTCCACGCTTACACTCGGTAGAGATAATATATAAAATGGAACTGTCGTCGCACAATGAACGACGCTGACGGCGAGGACTTGATAGGCTGTATATCGCATATTAGTTTGTCGCTGTCTTTGTCGCTGTGCAAATTATGTTTTCAGCTTTGACTTAGAATCGAGAGAATCTCTTGTTATTAACACAGACGGGAGATAAAGGAGGATATTATTTTAACTTCGTTCAATTTGAGGAATAAAGTATCTAAATGTAGGATTAAAAATGAATTCCTATTGAGATTGTTTCCGAGCAAATATAAGAAAAACATAATATAAAATTATAGTTAAATCAAGTGAGCACCGCCCGTTTTATCAACGTTGTCAATAGCAATGAATTTTGTGCTAAAATAGACTGGGCTTATCATTATGTTGCATCAAGCCAAAGGTACGAGATTGTATAACAACACCTATGAAATCTATCTTTTGTCCAAAATTACCTTACTGTTAACTTTATAAGATCGTAGAGCTTCCTAAGACAATAACTTTGGACACTTATTTTCGTTTTCTTTTAACACTCGAGGACATTTTGTTTTGTCATCAAAGATAGACTACACCCAACCTCGATTTCTTCTCCAATTTCGAATTCAAATGATGATAATATTCTTGACATTTTTGTCTATAGATAATGTGATGTATTTCCTTTTTATACGCCGCCGGAGGCGGACGTATATTGGCGTCATCTTCTCCGTCTGTCCGTCCGTCCGTCCGTCCGTCCATCCGTCCGTCCGTCCATCCGTCCATCCGTCCATCCGTCCGTCCGTACGTCCGTCCACTTTTCTTGTCAACGCAACTCCTCCTAAGTTTCTAAGTGGATCTTCTTGAAACTTGGTCAATGTTATCACCTCAATTGGTAGATGTGCATGAAGGAAGGATTTTATGGTTCGTCGATTTTTGCCTGAGTTATGCCCCTTAAAAACTTAGTCTCTGGGGCTTATTGAAATTGCAGCCTTGTCAACGCAACTCCTCCTAAGTTTCTGGCTGGATCTTAATGAAACTTGGTCAATGTTATCACCTCAATTGGTAGATGTGCATGAAGGAAGGATTTTATGGTTCGTCGATTTTTGCCTGAGTTATGCCCCTTAAAAGCTTAGTCTCTGGGGCTTATTGAAATTGCAACCTTGTCAACGCAACTCCTCCTAAGTTTCTAACCGGATCTTAATGAAACTTGGTAAATGTTATCACCTCAATTGGTAGATGTGCATGAAGGAAGGATTTTATGGTTCGTCGATTTTTGTCGGAGTTATGCCCCTTAAAAACTAAGTCACTGGGGCTTATTGAAATTGCAGGCTTGTCAACACAACTCTTCCTAAGTTTCTGGCTGGATCTTAATGAAACTTGGTCAATGTTATCACCTCAATTAGTAGATGTGCATGAAGGAAGGATTTTATGGTTCGTCGATTTTTGCCTGAGTTATGCCCCTTAAAAACTTAGTCTCTGGGGCTTATTGAAATTGCAGCCTTGTCAACGCAACTCCTCCTAAGTTTCTGGCTGGATCTTAATGAAACTTGGTCAATGTTATCACCTCAATCGGTAGATGTGCATGAAGGAAGGATTTTATGGTTCGTCGATTTTTGCCTGAGTTATGCCACTTAAAAGCTTAGTCTCTGGGGCTTATTGAAACTGCAGGCTTGTCAACACAACTCCTCCTAAGTTTCTGGCTGGATCTTAATGAAACTTGGTCAATGTTATCACCTCAATTGGTAGATGTGCATGAAGGAAGGATTTTATGGTTCGTCGATTTTTGCCAGAGTTATGCCCCCTTCAATCTTAGTCTCTGGGGCTTATTGAAATTGCAGCCTTGTCAATGCGACTCCTCCTAAGTTTCTGGCTGGATCTTAATGTCACTTGGTCAATGTTATCACCTCAATTAGTAGATGTGCATGTAGGAAGGATTTTATGGTTCATTGATTTTTTCCAGAGTTATGCCCCCTTAAAACTTAGTCTCTGGGGCTGAAAATTGGTGGATGTTATTACCTTAATTGGTAGATGTGCATGAAGTAAGGATTTTATGGTTCATTGATTTTTGCCTGAATTATGCCCCCTTGAATCTTAGCCTCTGGGGCTTAATGATATTTTAGCCTCGTGAACGCAATTCCTTCCAGGTTTTTCACTGGATATTTATAAAAACCTTTTTGTGAACACAATTTTTTTACAGGTTTTTCAGTGAATATTCATAAATCCTTGTCAATGTCATTTTTTTGTCTCAAGTTTTATAAGTGGCGGCGTATATTGTGACGATGGCGCTCTTGTTCACTTTTAAATACTGTATTCAGTTTTAACAATCTAATTACAGAAACACGTTAGCAATGCAATTAAATCACGTCTAAAATCACTTCCAATCGAACAAAACAGAAGAAAATTGACTGCATTGTTAAAGTAGAACACGCCGTTATATATTTTGAAAATCATGACGTAGTCCACGCTTACACTCGGTAGAGATAATATATAAAATGGAACTGTCGTCGCACAATGAACAACGCTGACGGCGAGGACTTGATAGGCTGTATATCGCATATTAGTTTGTCGCTGTCTTTGTCGCTGTGCATTTTGGTTTCCAATTGTGTTCGTCGACCGTTTTATCATTTTTGCTAGAATCAAAATGTTACATGTTAACAGAGCAACAATCGGAACTGTTATAGTTAGAACAAAGTCAAGCCAAATATAGATTTCACGATATGTATTGTATGTAAACGAATCATCCTTTGGCAAACACAATTCTATTTCAAAATTATCAATGCCTATGTCCGTATTGTTTTTAGTTTGGTTGACAATGAACCCAGATTTGAATATAGTGTAATCAACCGCTGAAGGCACATTTATTCCGTAGGCGACTATCCATAGTATAGCAAGTGCTGCGTATGTTCGTTTTGGATTGTGCTTACCTCTAAATCTTAAGGGATTATACATGCGAACACATTTTTCTAGTGATAGCGCAACTGTTATCCACATTGAAAAGCGCCAACTCGAGGTGACAACAAACGAAAAGAACTTGCAAAATACGATATTATTATGTCTTAATAACCTATGCGGAGGGAACACTTCGATGAAATATTCCACGCCAGGAACCAGTAGTATAAACGTGTCGATGATTGCTAGTGGTTTGAAATAGCAGCTGACTGGAAGATGTCTGCATCTCTTACCCACCGACCACGTCACAAAGGAGAGTATGTTTCCAGCAACTCCAAACGACATGATTGTTATCATAAATATGGAAAGAGGCAACGGATCGGGATAAGCTCTCATCTTGAAAGAAGTTTTTTCGTTATCTGTCAAAGATAAAAAAAACATTTTTAAATACATGTATCCATATCCTTTCATCATACAAGAATAATCTGAGATTGCTTAAAATAAATGAATTGGTTGCAGCTTATTTATTCAAATAATTGAGCATCACAATGGCTGACGTAAACTATCTAGGTACTGAAATTATTGTTCTGTTGCAATAGTACATTTCAAATCCAAAACATGTGTCGTGTGTATTCATTTGAACGGTCTCAAGAAGACTATTCTAAAAAGTACCAATATCATATGGTTAGATGGTCCATAAATGAAATAATTATTCATTTTGAAAAGCCTTCATACCGTGTTTTCTGTTTATCTGCTACACTATTTTAAACAAAATACGTTTTGAGAATTAAAGATACCATATCCCAAGAATTTTGCGATTGCTTGTGAAGTTTCATTTCCTCACAAACACACACATTTTAACGGAAATTCCTATGTCGATTATCTGTACATTTATCACGTCAAAATTGAAGTTTCTATCTTTTTATCATCATTAACCATAAAGCTGGAAACACAGTAAGAACAAATTTCGAAGACGTGGAAGCCCTCACGACATATTGAAATAAACTTGGCTTCGTCAAAGAAGAATGTACGTTGATAAACGGTGATATGCTTAATTCTAAGCAAAAGGGAATTATGCCAAAAATGACATATTCTTCAAAGCATTATGTCCCGTATACTGTTTCGGCTATAGTTCGTACACCGGCATAGTAACAGACTTTTATCGACCATACACCAGCAAGAGTTGTTCGTATTTAAGAGTTCAGGAGCAAATACAAAGAGATATGTTTCAAGGAAATTGGAAAAACAAAGAATGTTTGATGATTCGAAATTTTGGTCATAACTAACAGTATAACTCCTAAGGTATACAGTCCATCATTAAAGACACCACTTTCTACAGTTTCTAGCCATAGGAGATGCATCAGATTACACAAACTTGTAAATACACTTCACATAAGTTGATTCATCGTGCCGGATTTCAAGATTATGATTCAAGGAAAAATATACAAATATTAGTTTATTATGCAATGGAGGTAATTTTGGACATTTTTGTCAAATGTCAATAAGATTCCATTAATTCAAAACTCTAAACCGTTTAAGATGCTTATGTTTGTATTTGGATTTGAATGTAACACAGTTTAAGAATTACTAGCATTTCTTAAAGTTCTTTGGAGCTCTTTTGATGGGTTGCATACATTAAGGAAAAGGTACGAGTTAGGCCGGCAATTGTTATGAAAAATATTAGTCATCGGACAGAGATTTTTATCGATTATATCAAGCAAGCATTTCCTAGTTTTGTCACATAGTTATAGATCAAGATCACTGTATCAACAATGTTATTTCCATATGTAACAAGCCGAATATGATAATAATATTTGGAACATAATAGAAGAAGTACGTACCGTGTAGTGCACCTGGTTAACTTTCGCTTCGCTCGAACGATCGCTTTATAGCCGATGTACGTGGTTAGACGGTGACAAACGAAAAAAACTGTTAAAATCACCATCAACAATTCAATTCGGCAGTGGTCAAGAACACCGTGATACATGTATTAAAACTACACATCAACAAAGACACGACCTGTTCTAATGTGAAATATTATCATATCCCGTTATGCTTAAATGGACAATTTGGAACTTGTAAAAGGCATTGATGAATGTCAGTCTTCACGGACTGCTCAGTATGACTGAGGTCGAAATTCTGTCAGGATTATATTTTGTATCTTAATAGTTTTCCCATCTAAAAATAGTAGTCGCTTTTACGAAAACTACGCCCAGTTAACGCCTGCTGCAACTAAATTGTAATATAAAATCAAATAGAATAATACATGCCCAGGTTCATCTTGATCCATATTCCGATCGGATACAAGGGTACCTTTTTATCATATCCTTACTTGATTACGTTATCCGAATCAAAATATCATAGCTTTTAATTCCTGATTATTAATTCATTATTTCAGAATATTTTTCTGGAATGACAATTATTAACTGTCAAATAGGTCTCGTGACATTATGTCGGCAATGGGGCGAGCTTTAGATGATGTGATTGTTCTAGGATAAAATATTACCACAAACATGACTAGTTGTGACGTTCCCTAGGAAAGAGTTTCGGATACTTAACCCTTTTCCAAACAAGACCTGGTTTTGACGTCCCTAATAGAAAAGGCTTGGGAAAACATTGAAACAAAAGAAGAAACTGCTGATAACCAGCAGTTTCTCCTTTTGTCTCAACATTTTCTATGCCATATTTTACACAAATTCTATCTTAAATAACGTCTATTTTGTCATTTGTGGCAGTTTTTGAAGTGGATCACCCAAAAATTTTGCCGTTTGGGAAAGGGTTAAGGACAAAATCAGATATTCCTCATAATCAGTATTTTCTTCTACTGTATCGATTATTCTTATAATGTGCACACTTCCTGAAATAAATCATGGTCTTCTGGAGTCTACAACAGCTTTCAATTAAAAAAGATATACGAATTATAAATGTATAAGTAATCATTAGTTCTGTCATCACATACTTTTTTCGATTTTACTAATGTGACGCATAAATGAATATCGACGCCTGACAGGATTCGAACACACCACCTCTTTGTCCCTTAGCCAACACTTTACCACGTTGCTAAAATGTATCTGTTACGGCGGGATAGTTTAGGTGCCCATTGCACTACACCCGGTTTCATACACCCCATGGAAAATTAAGATTTTTCAGTAATTCTATTTTTCTCAACATCATCAGGAACACGGAACATCCACGAGGCACACACGGTGCATCATGATAGGTATAACAACTATGGTTAAATTGGTCTCGATTCTGGTAAAAAAAAGATTACAGTTATTATTTCTGCGTCAATTTGCAAATGGTTTGTTGCATGAACCCCGTGCAACTAAATTTTTTACTAAGATATGTGAATTATATGTTGAATTCTTTTACCTTTTTCCAACAGTAATTGATCGCAACCGACCGAAAAAAAAAAAACAACAATCAAGGCCAAATTATCCACGATTTAGATAAGTTTCAGAGTCAATTTTCAAGTGTTGCATGTAACCCATCTTACTACACGTTAAAGAAGATTTTAAATATTGAACATACATTGTTTACTCCGTTTGGGAAACATTTTCTTTTCCAAAGAATCATTTTTCCAAGGTAGTACCTTTTAAAGGGTATTTTGTGTTGCATTGCTTCTACACACCTACAGTGTTAGGATCCAAGGCTAAAAAGACACTTTTCGGTACATTTCCTGGTTAAAACAACATTTGAATTGAGAACAGTTTATTTTATTGCGTTTGGGACAGATTTTTCGAAATTCTATTTTTCATTGTACTACATCTTGAATGGTACATTTGTTTTGTATTGATCTTACTTACGTAAAACATAAGAATTGCAGACCAACAACTGAATTTACGGTACATTCCATGGCTAAAAGAATCTTTGAAATATTGAACATTCACTGCTTAGACCGTTTGAAAAACGTTTAAAAACAATTTTTCAAGATAGTACCTTTAAAACAGTATTGTGTGTTGTGTCGCTATTAGATAGGTACAATGTCAATATCCTTGACAAAAAAGACACTTTTCGGTACATTTTCTGGCTAAAAGAAGATATGAAATGAGGACAGTTGATTTTATACAGTTTGGTACAGATTTTCCGATATGATTATATTTTTTAATGTACTACTTCTTGAATGGTAGTTTTGTGTCGTATTTATGTTACATACGTACAACATGAGGATTGTAAACAAACAACCAATTTGCGGCACATTACATTGCTAAAAGAAGATTTGAAATATTGAACATTCATTGTTAACACCATTTAGGAATCTTTAAAAAAAACATTTGTGAAACTTTTCTTAAAAATCATTTTTGCAAGGCAGTACCTTTAAAATGAATTTTTTGTGTTGTATTACTATTACACACCTACTATGTAAGGATCCTTTACTAACAAGACACGTTTAGGTGCATTCCCTATTTTAAAGCAGATTTCAAATGAGGACAGTTGAATTTACACCGTTTGGGACAGATTTTTCAAAGAAATTATATTTATCAGTATACCACCTCTCAAATGGTATTTTTTGTTGTATTGATGTTATATTCCTAAAACATAAGAATTTTAAACCAATTTGAGATTCATTCCATGGCTAAAAGAATACTTGAAATACTGAACATTCACTGTTTACACCGTTTGGGTGGTAATATTGTGTTCTATTGCTATTACACACCTACAATGCCAGGAACCTTGACTAAAAAGACACTTTTATGTATTTTCCCTGTACTACCTCGTGAATGGAAGTTTTGTGTTGTTTTGGTGTTAGATACGAACGACAAAAGACTTGTAGACCATAAATATCATAAAAACCAAATTGCTAAAGTATTATATTATAGGGTTAATTCACGTTTTTGAGGTCGTTAACATTCTCAGAGGCCCAAAAAATGCGTTATCGCCTTAGACCGGAGGTCGAAGGCGATAACCAATTTTGTGGGCCTCTGAGAATGTTAACGACCGAAAAAACGTGAATTGACGCTATTATTGCATAAAATATGAATAATTTGCAAAGAAATGTAATAAAATAAGACGAATAACTAAAAAACTTAGTGAAAATTTAGCCACATTTACACCGACAGATACCAGAGTTTTCCGGCATTCGACTCGACATATATCGAGTAAGTGCGATATCCACTAGACGGGCCGTTAGATTTTCATCGTGTAGCTATATAGTCAAGTTTCATCGCATTTTTACTGACATAATCTTCATTTGGGTTGGCGAAATCCTAACAATATTCGACTTAGTTTTCTTTTGGAAACATGCTCCGGATATCCTTACGTTCATTTCAGTGCGAGTAATGAATTAAAAGGTCGGAATTTCCAAGGTAGATCTCTTGACCGTTTGGTTCGTTTCAGACATTCGTTCATTTCAATAAAAACAAAGTTGTAAAGGAAAAATTGCAGTAACGAAAAGAAGAACTAGAAACACATAGGCTTACCACCACATTTGACCTAGACCACAACCACTCAATTCTAATTTCTATCCTTCCATGTCCACGAAATACACTTTTAGTTTAAAATCTGTCAGCTGCCCGTTTGTTTACTTTTTGATTCCAAGAATTAAACCTACGTCACTATAATTATTACGTCATCAGATATGGTTACACTGGGAGACCTAGGTTATTGGGATGTAAACTAGAAATGGGGTCTTACAAGAATTTACATCGCGGAAAAGGGAAATGACAAAATTTCGGCTTTATTTTCAATTTTCTGAAGCACTCACAACAAATCCCCGATCGAGGATATTTGAGTGCAAAACTGGTCCGATATCGCACGTGAATCTGCCGATTAATGCACGATTTCTCTGGATATCCGCCCGCTTTCTGCTGGTTATACAATGCCAATAACAGACTGAAAACACACATTTTAGGCAATAATAGCTTATTATTCATTCTTTGAATTTGCATACCTATTCAATATCGATGGTATTTGCAAATGTCAGACAAAACTCCAACACTTATAGTGACAATAGACGATCTCTGTATATTCGCTGTTCAATAACTGCATCTTAAATCAAGCTGCACGTACGAGGGGGTCGTATATTGGCATCATCTTCTCCGTCTGTCCGTCCGTCCATCCTTCCTTCCTTCCGGCTGTACGTACGTACGTGCGTACGTCCACTCTTCGTGTGAGCGCAACGTCTCTAAAGTTTCTGGCTGGATCTTTTTGAAACTTGGGTAATGTTATGACCTCAATTGGTAGATGTGCATGAAGGAAGGATTTTATGGTTCATTGACTTTTGCATGAGTTATGCCCCTTAAAACATAGCCTCTGGGGCTTATTGAAACCGCAGCCTTGTGAACGCACCTCCTCATAAAATTCTGGTTGGATGTTAATGAACCTTGGTGGATGTTATCACCATAATTGGTAGATGTGCATGCAGTAAGGATTTTATGGTTCATTGATTTTGCCTGAGTTATGCCCCCTTAAAGCTTTGTTTCTGGGGCTTATTGAAACAAGAGATGTTTGTAAAACATATATGCCCCCTCAAGGGCCTACATTTGATGTAGGTCAAAGTCCAAGGTCAAGTTAACAAGGTCGAAGGTCATGGTCAAATATGAAAGGTCTTGGTAGGAGGTGTCTATGTGTGAAATATCAAAGCTGTATATATGTAAAAGTAAAATAAAACATAGGCCAGGTTAAAGTTTTTAAAAGTAGGACAAATGTCAAGGTCATGGTCAAATGTGAAAGGTCTTGGTTGGAGGTGTCCATGTGTAAAATATCAAGGCTGTAGGTGTAAAAGGACATTATATATATGCCTGGTTTCAGTCTTTTTAAAATTAGGTCAAACTCCAAGGTCAAGGTTGCAATATTCAAGGTCATGGTCAAATGTGGTAGGTCTTGGTAGGAGGTGTCTATGTGTGAAATATCAAGGCTGTAGGTGTAATAAGACATAGGATAAAGGATAGGTTAAAGATTTCTGAAATTATGTAAAATCAAAGGTCAAGGTCACACAGGCCAAGGTCATGGTCAAATGTGGTAGGTCTTGGTTGGAGGTGTCCATGTGTGAAATATCAAGGCTGTAGGTGTAAAAGGACATGGTATATATGCTTTGTTTCAGTCTTTTAACAGTAGGTCAAACTCCAAGGTCAAGGTTGCAATATTCAAGGTCATGGTCAAATGTGAAAGGTCTTGGTAGGTGGTGTCTATGTGTGAAATATCAAGGCTGTAGGTGTAATAGGACATGGGATAAAGGCTAGGTTAAAGATTTCTAAAATTATGTAAAAATCAAAGGTCAAGGTCACACAGGCCAAGGTCATGGTCAAATGTGAAAGGTCTTGGTAGGAGGTGTCCATGTGTAAAATATTGAGACTGTATAGGTAACAGGACATGAGATATAGGCCTAGTTTAAGTTCTTTAAAAGTAAGTCAAACTCCAATGTCAAGGTCCAAGGTCATGGTCAAAAGTGAAATATCTTGGTTGGAAGTGACCATGTGTGAAATATCAAGGTTGTATATGTAAAATAACATGAAATATAGGCCAGGTTAATGTATTATTAAAGAAGGTCAAACACCAAGGTCAAGGTCACAAGGTCCAAGGTTATGCTCAAATGTGAAAGGTCTTGGTCGTAGGTGTCCATGTGTCAAATATCAAGGCTGTATGTGTAAAAGAAATTGATATATCGGCTAGGTTAAAGTTTTTTTTAAAGTAGGTCAAAGTCAAAGGTCAATGTCACAAGGTCCAAGGTCATGGTCAAATGTGAAAGGTCTTGGTAAGATGTGTCCATGTGTGAAATATCAAGGCTGTATTTGTAAAAGGTCATGAGATATATTCCGGGTTTATTTTTTTTAAAGTAGGTCAAACTCCAAGTTCAAGGTCACAAGGTCCAAGGTCATGGTTAAATGTGAACGATGTTGATAGGAGGTATCTATGTGTGAGATATCAAGGCTGTATGTGTAAAAGGACATGAGATATAGGCAAGGTTAAGAATTAAGTGTAAAAATCACCAAAGGGCAATAACTCCAAGAATTTGATTGGCAGAGTTACGGTTCTTGTGCACTGCACCTCTCCATAATAAAATCTATTCACCTGTAAAGTTTCATGATTCTACCTTACATATTTCTTGAGTTGTGCTCCGGACAATAATCAAGTTATAAAATCAACAAAGGGCAATAACTCAAAAATTTGATCGGCAGAGTTACGGTTCTTGTGCACTGCACCTCTCCATAATGAGATATATCCACCTGTAAAGTTTCATGATTCTACCTTACATACTTTTTGAATTATGCTCCGGACAATAATCAAATTTGAAAATCAACAAAGGGCAATAACTCCAAAAATATGATCGGCAGAGTTACGGTTCTTGTGCACTACACGTCTCCATAATGAGATCTATTCACTTGTAAAGTTTCATCATTCTACCTAGCATAGTTTTTTAGTTATGCTCCGGACAAGAATCAAGTTATAAAATCAACAAAGAGCAATAACTCAAAAACTTTGATCGGCAGAGTTACGGTTCTTGTGCACTGCACCTCTCCATAATGCAATATATCCACCTATGAAGTTTCATGATTCTACCTTTAATACTTTTTGAGTTATGCTCCGGAAAAGGTTTGGTCTACGGACAGACCGACCGACCGACCGACACTTGCAAAACAATATACCACCATTTTCTTCGAAAGGGGGCATAATTACAGCCTTGTGAACGCAACTCATCCTAAGTTTCTGGCTGATATTTATCAACATAATTTGAAGATGTACATACATGGATCAAGATTGTTTTTGGTTCATTGATTTTTGTAAGAGTTATGCCCTTTGACACTTAGTCTGTGGGGCTGAATGACATTTAGCCCTGTGAACGCAATTCCTTTCAGGTTTTTGACTGGATATTTATAAATCCTTGTCAATATCATTTTTGTGTCTCAAGTTGTATTAGTGGCGGCGTATTTTGTGACCATGGCACTATTGTTGTTGAAAAGCGACGATATGGGGGCGGTCCTGTACTATATAGTTTGATACACAGCCATTGCAATCAAGAGCTCGCTCATACAGCCTCTCTGTTTTGACGTCTTTTTGAGAAATATCTTTGGAAAATATTGAGGAAAAAAATGCAGATAACCAACATGGTATTTCGCCTCAATGTTTTCTGTGCTGCATTATGCCCAATGTAATTTTGAAGTTTGCAACAGCTTTCAAATTGGAACAGACCAAATTTTGCGTTTGGGTAAGGAATACCGGTAATTTTCCTTTTATCGTACAACTTCTGATGTACCTTCCCATTCGTTTCTTTTTTTTTTCTTTTTTTTTCACAGCACAAATACAACATTCATTATATAAGTTTTGTACATATTTACATAAGCAATAGGCCAAAATAAATTATTCTGCCTCAGCAATCTTCTTTGCTCTATAATCAGCAACAGTTTGGCGAATATTGTCAAACATGTCAAATTTGATTTTATAATTGTCATGTGTCAGGCCGTTAATGGATCCGTTAAAGAACGCATTTTTGATCTCACTGTTTAATGTAAGTCGGTTTATTAACCCGGTGATTAATTTCGTAACGTCGTCTATTCTGTTACCAGTATTTTTCATATTCGTCCTCACTCTCAATAGTTTTTATGAGTATAGGTCTGTTTCCGTTTTTTTCGACGGTATCCTGTGTATTGCTATGATTTCGTTGGGAAAAGGTCCACGCCCTTGGCGTGCAGGGTGTCGCTTAGTTTCTTTATAGATAAGCCTCCATTTCAATTTCCTTAGTCGGGATGTCCAATATTTTTATACTATTTTTCCTGGAGTATATTGTTCATTGTAGTTAGCCATACGGATACCGTCATTAGCTCGATTTATGTGTTCGTCTGTTTTTTGACCCAGTTCGTCTATGGCTTTCTGTAGCTTTTCGTCTTTCTTTCGCAATTAATCTTTTAGCACATTGTTTTCGTCGATTGTGGCTTTGATTTTTTCTTCAATTGGTTTGCATTTGCGTTCACTTGTTTCTCAATCTCACCCTTCATCCTTTCTCTAACGAGTCAATGACCCCATTCACAGTTTTTACGATCAATGTTTCAATGTCTTTTTTCTTTAGAACCGATTGTAATTCCCCTCTAATTTGTGCTATATCTGATGTTATAGAAGCCAGTTGTTTACTGACTAAACTTTCTTCCCTGATACTCTGTTCTAATTCTGTTTTGTTTAATATACTCTCATCGAGGGACTGGTCATCAGTTGTCTTTTTGTTTGGTTTGTTTGTTGTTGTTTTTGTTGTTGTTGTTGTTATTGTTGTTTTGTCTTAAAATTGTCTTTTTTTTTATTTTCAACTCGTGCCGCCATTTTAGATTAGTCCGTTATATGAGGTAGACCAGATGAAAAACTACTCAGGTGTATGGGTTGCCTTAGGTGTGATTATTCTATTTATAGAACCGCAAATAGACAAAGAAAGTAAAAAACCCTTTTTTCTCCAAATATCTTAGTCCAATTCCACATTTATCGTAATTTATCACTACTGATGTTTTATCTATATACCCATTAAAATCCATCACTATCGCATCTATCGTAACCGAGATATTTGATATTCTATTAGAGCATAATTTATGAGACTGGTCACTTCAACCGACGAATCGGACCTGATTTTTCCTCTAAAATCTACGTTTAGGTGGTAGGCACGGATGGTTATATCAATAATTACTAAAATATCGTTGCTGTCATTTAAGCTTTTACTTTTCCCCCATGGCAATTCAAACGCATATTCGGTATTTATGTTTATTAAGGTTTTAAAATACCCGTTAATCATGAATGCCTTTTTAAGTTACCTTTAGCATAAAACAGTACAAGTGCGCATTGATAAAATTATTTACACTATATGTTAAAGAACGCGTAGATATGTTCAGAGTTATATGAAAGCGAACGCGTGGATACGTTCGGAGTCAATTGATATTGCAAGAGTGGGTTATTTTGAGGTACGCTCGTAAAAGGGTATATTCGGAGTAACATGAAAGTAATTGTGGGGATAGGTTCGACTATAGTCAATATTAAACGTGTGGTACGAGGGTTGTTCAAAAATTACCCGGACTGTGTCCGGTAAAAAGATATTTGCCACGCAATATTACCGAATTTTATATAATTTTATATCGGAATTCAATACACACCTGTATATACCTGTTTTAATTATTTTTCTAAATAAACACGCTTACAATTACGTTCTAAATTACCATGGTAACGTGCACCCGGCGCAGCTAAAAGTATGATTCTTTTAGAATTCCTTTTGCTGTTCATAATTTGTCCACTGTAATTGCGAACAATGCGGAATTATCACAGAATACGTAATTTGGAACGTATTACACCTTGTTCAATTTTTATATCACTCGGTGAATAAATGCACGAGACATACACTTTTGAATAGCGGTGGGGTTGGCATTTTGACAGTTAAATGTGGCGTCAATTGATTGTTGGAAATTCGGTCGGTCATAAAATTCTGCAAATACCTCAAAGAAACGCCGACAAACTCTTACAAAAAGTCCACCACGACAAAGGGAAAATATTCAGTCTCACGGACTCTACAATTTAATTGGTACAGCCGTTTTAGGAACGCAGCGGAAAACTTTGAAGCTAGAGATGAACAAGACCGGAAAAGGAAAATAACGACGATGTCACTTACGACCATTGCGGATGCACTATATTTGTAGAAATCGGAGGATGACGGTACGGACATTGTCAGACGAATTTTATATTAGTGTAGGCATCATTCATTTGATTTTTATATATGAATTGAAAATTACGAAGGAAATTTTGTTTTAATATTTTTATTTCAAAACTAGTAGCAATTTACTACTTTTATCAACCTGTCAAAACTTTTCGTAATATCCATTTACCCAACGGCGAAATTTCGATGAGTCCAACTTTTGAATTTTCTACTGCACATGGATAGGTCCAATGTATATCATCCCATACGACAGGTGTTACCGATCTGTTGTTAGCTTTACTTTGACTCGAAACCATATCCTATCCACCATATTCTCTAGATTTAGCACCATTTGACTTCGCCATATTCCCAATGATAAAAGCACAACTGATGGGTAAAAGATTTTCATCATTACCAGAACTGCGAAATTAAACAAGTTTGATTACCAGACAATACGGGTCTGAGTGGTATGGTGATATTTACAACCAATGGTTGACCAATAAATGACGCTGTATTGAACATAATGGCAATTACTAATATACGCAACATTATCTGTATACTTTCCGACGACGTCGTCGACGTCGCCTTGTGATAAGTGACGTGCGCCGGTCCCTAGTACCTATACGAATTTGACTGTTTGTAAATTCCATACCCGTGATCGGATTCTCAAATGATTTCACAGAAGTGTGCATACTAAATCTAACTTCCGATGAGTGAAGTATCGTTGCTATTTGATATCCCATTTAATTTCTATAGACACAATCCGGATAATTTTTGAACATCCCTCGTACGTTCGGCGTAATTCGACAAATAACGCGTGGGTGCGTTTTGAAGCGGTAGTTGACGTATGGGTGCGTTAGACAGTCCGCATGTAAACGTGTGGGTACGTTCGGTGTTGAATGATCTTGAACGTGAGGGTACGTTCATTATAAGACGCGAGCGAACGTGTGAGTACGTTCTGGGTTACTTGTGAACGTTTGGTATGTTGGTCACTGTGTACGGATAGGTATGGCGTACCAAATGGGTCAAAAGTCTAGATACCAGGTGCACCTCTAAAAAATACAGGTGCACGTATAAAATTTACAAAACCACCTCAAAATATACAGGTGCACATGTATTTTTTAGAGGTGCACTTGTATTATTTATAAGTTCACCTCAGAGCATACAAGTGCACCCATATATTTTGTAGGTGCACTCGTATTTTTAGCCTCGTTTTATAAAAAATACAAGCGCACCTGTTTTATCCAATCAGAATGTACGTTTTATCCAACATTTCGTCGACTTCTTTAGGAGACTAAAAAGAGATGAAAAAAATGATTTATAATTGATTTGTAACTCCCTACTATTGAATAAATTTCAAAATTTAAAACTAGATCTAAATTCAATCAGAGATCTATATTTATCTTGTTTTTGTTTTCCCCTCCATTCAGCGGCGCCTGTCTGCGGGACAGTTGTTCTGCAGCGATCTTTAGATCAAATTAATTGAAGATAAACAATAAAAAAGAGAGAAAATTAATGTTCATCTTATTCCTTCTATTATTATTATTCTTTCACATTTATTTTAATTAAAAACTGCATCGATCTACACCCGAGTCGAATTTAATATGAACTACGAGTGATTCGTACCCTAACTATTTCGCACCAAGTATTTTACTACCACGTTTACAATATTAGACATACCATCGATTTTGTACAATGGGCCCACGGGTCTAGCAACGCCATAAAGTTTTGAACTTCATTCATATAAATTTCTTTTATTAAAATGTTGTCATTTCTTTAAAGACAAAATGATGAGCCACAAATCTTTGAAAAGATACCACTGGAAAGACAATAAAATGATGGGGATTTTCATAGCACTTGCACAGGGGCAGATATTGCATAGAAAAACAATTAATAGATAACTAACATCTACCAATCTGTTGGATTATATTTAAACCAGTCTTATACATGATCAGCTTTATTATGCAATTTGCATTCACTCTTTCAGCACATGGAAAATGCTTATGACATTTAAAATATTTATTATGGATTCTTAATCTGCATTGAAAGCCAATTTTAAACCATATTAACTTAAAATTGCTTCAGGCATATAAACAGACGAAGCTTACAATATACTCTTTCATTCTATGTTTTATTGTACCATTTTCTATCCGGAAGCCTTTCAAAGCATGCGCTAACTGAGTCTGGCTATCAATCCGTAAACTATTTCTTGTTTATTAATTTACATGCTGTGGCCATAGCGCAGTCGGTGGAGTGTCTGAATCTCACTCATGAGGTTTGGCGTTGAACCCGAAGCCATAGCAAATGTCCTAAATGCCATTTGTCTCCTACGAGTGGCTGGATAATAGTAAATCTATGCGGGCGAGCAGCCGAAGACTCCAAAACGGTTGTTGTGGTAGTACTATAAAAAAAGACAAGAATTCATTGTAAGGTGCCCAAGCTGCAATGGTATGTCTATGCATAGCTGTTAGGCGTTAACCCCCATTCAATTAAGCAATTGATCTTAATACACAAAGTAGTTTCAGAGACTCCAAAAGGATGTTGTAGTAATACTTATGAGAGAAACGACAGGAATCCATGGTTATGTGCTCAAGCTGCAACGCTAAGACCATGCATAGCAGTTAGACATTAGCCCCCATTCAATTATTCAATTGGTATTAGAACAAAAGCTTGCATCTAAGCTTGCGCATGAGTCATGTGCCTTCGGGATAGAACATGGCACAGTATAAAACATAACGCAAAAGGTCCTTGCTAAATATGGAGTTAAATCTAAATTCTGTCTGTATTTTCTGCATTTTTTTCCTTTTCTTTAATGTTTTCTACAAATCTTATTCAGTAGTCTTGACAAAAAAGTCAATATCATTTTAAGGATTAATCTATTGCATTGTCATTGTTAAACAACCATATTGACTTGGTAAGATGCACCAGCCGCACAATATCACTCGAGTAAAACAGCATTGTTGTCGTTAAACTACCATATTGACTTGATTAGATGCACCAGCCGCTCAATACCACTCCAGTAAAACAGCATTGTTGTCGTTAAACTACCATATTGACTTGGTTAGATGCACCAGCCGTTCAACATCACTCAAAAAAAAAACAGCATTGTTGTCTTTAAACTAAGATATTGACTTGGTTAGATGCACCAGCCGCTCAATATCACTCAAGAAAAACAGCATTGTTGTACTTAAACTACAATATTGACTCAGTTAGATGCACTAGCCGCTCAACATCACTCCAGTAAAACAGCATTGTTGTCGTTAAACTACCATATTGACTTGGTTAGATGCACCAGCCGCTCAACATCACTCCAGTAAAACAGCGTTGTTGTAGTTAAACTACCATATTGACTTGGTTAGATGCACCAGTCGCTCAATATCACTCCAGTAAAACAGTATTGTTGTAGTTAAACTACCATATTGACTTGGTTAGATGCACCAGCCGCTAAATATCACTTAAGTAAAACAGCATTGTTGTAGTTAAACTACCATATTGACTTGGTTAGGTACGTTCGGGTTACAGTTGTTGGAAATTGGTTTGTATTGCGAATTGATGAGAATAAATTGCCCACAGTCGGTACAGAGTCCAACTAATATACCGAAAAAACATTTTTTGTGTGTGTTGTTATATTAGAGGAGAGTGAGTTTGCAAGGGAAAGGTTCGTTCCACAAACGGTTTATGTTATGGCCCTGTCCCATCTAGACGGACTTTACACTATATGCGAACCGACCTTAATTCGTCATATTCGTTAAAGGTTCGTTCCACAAATGGTTTATGTTCGGTGTGTTTATGGTGCGTTTCGGTGCTTTTGGTCGACATTCGGCGGTGTTCACAGACGCTCAAAAACGTTTTTGAGCATGCACATAATTTTTCGACGAATGCAGCGATCAAAATTTTCGGAATGAGTTCGGTAATGGTTCTCAAAGAAATTGGTAGGCGCCCATCTGACATTCGTTGCTTTTGTATTGGTGTCGGTAATAATTCTGTGACGTATACCTGGTCGGTATGTTCGTCATGATCGCACCGAAGGACAAGGGTTTGCACTCCGATAAAGGTGCGTTCATATACCGATCTGACCGAAAAGGCCAACGTACCACCAACGAAACACACCGATCCACACGATGCCATTCCGAATATGACGTTATAGTCGTAGTTTCGGAGAAACCTCGTTGGCTGTTCGACACGGTCGCTACAAAAACGGTACGTGTTCGGTGCATGGTCGGTACAAAATCGTTATAAACCAAAATTCTCCAAATAAAAGGGTAACGAACACTAGGAATTCCGTGCTTGACTTTCGGTACAAATTCGCTACGAATGTTCGGTTAGGTGGGATAGGCAATTAGGTATTCACTACGAATGTTCGGTAATAGGTGGGACATGCCTATAATACCCATGTCCCACCTAACCGAACATTCGTAGCGAATGTGTACCGAAAGTCAAGGACGAAATTCGCGATGTTTGTCTCTTTTTTATTCGGTGAACTTTGGTTTTCAACGATTTTGTATCGACCACGCATGTAGCACGTAACGAACTTGTATCGACCTTGTCTAACAGCAATCGACGCTTTTCCGAAATAGACCGCAATTCGTTCCCAAACATCAACGAACCCCTATCGTTTGAGTAACGACTATAACGTCATATTCGGAATGGCATCGAGGGGGTCGGGGTATTTCGTTGGCAGTACGTTTGCCTTTTCGGCCAGATCGGTATATGAACGCACCTTCATCGAAGTGCAAACGTTTTTCTTTCGGTGCGATCATGATCCACGAACATACCGACCAGGACATCGTCGGCGAATTACTACCGACACCAATACGAAAGAAACGACTGTTAGACGCGCGCCTACTGATTCCTCTGCGAACTATTTCCGAATCCATTCCGAAAGTTTTTATCGCTGCATTCGTCGAAACATTTTGTGCATGCGCAAAAACGTTTTTGGGCGTCTGTGAACACCGCCGAATGTCGATGAAAAGTACCGAAAACATACCGAACATAAACCGTTTGTGGAACGAACCTTTAGCAAATACTCCAAATTAAGTTCGGTATGCATTCGGTGTAAAGTTCGTCTAGGTGGGACAGGGCCATAAGTAACAATACTGTCTAGAAGATGCAGTTTATCGATATCGAGCATATGTCCAAATTATTAAACTCACTGCATGTAACTATTTACAGAATACCAAATACTGTAATCCCATCTTCCCAACAATTAGAAGAAAATCAGACTTGCCGAAATTCGGGTCCCTCAATTTAGTATAACAGGACCATTGACTGCGACACATCAGTTATTGTTTATAATCTTTACCAAAGTTTATCGCTCATACTGATCGATTCGAACGCTATCAAAATTGAACTATTTTTTACATCTGACGTCATTTACTGCATCACTGTTTTTTTTTTTTTTTTTTTTTTTTTTTTTTTTTTTTTTTTTTTTTTGCATAATCCAATCAAAGTCTACGCATGTAGCGATCACGCACTAAATCACTCATCCAAACAATGATATTTATTCAATGGAAGTGAGTTTTCGGATAACGTCGTTAGGGACGGTAAGTAGAAGTTTCAATCAATGCAAATCTGTATCAGATTTTTAGAGTGTCAGCCTATGCACTTTTCAGCGAACTATTGTAAAATGGAATGCCAAAGATTAGACGAAATTCGCTGTCGTAATATCAAAGCTTTACTGTTTCGTAGTAAAACTACTCTCTTAACCCTTTCCCACACGACAATATTTTAGGGTGATCCACTTCAAAAACTGCCACAAATGACAAAATAGATGTTATTAAAGATATGATTTGTGTAAAATATGACAAAGAAAATATTGAGACAAAAGGAGAAACTGCTGGTTATCAGCAGTTTCTTCTTTTGTTTCAATGTTTTCCCAATCCGTCTCTATTAGGGACGTCAAAACCAGGTCTTGTTTTGGAAAGGGTTAAGAACAGAGCACATTCTCTCATTAATCGATAGAATGATGCTCTGTTCTCGCGGGGTCATTTCACGTCTAATCTCGGGGCCTTGGTGGGATTTCGGTATCCAATCGTTGGCTATACACAACAAAACAAGTGAAAAATCTGATACAAACTTTCATTGACTGACGCTTCAAATTACCGGCTTCAGCCAAAAATAGTATACGTAATCAAACAAGATAAAACTGAATGATTTTGATTCGATAATCTAAATGTTACCGGCTTCAGCCAAAAATAGAAGCGACGTAATGTATAGGCCTACGTAACGATCATGCAAGATAAAACTGAATGATTTTTATTCGATATTCCACATGATGTGCTACAATTAGATTATGACGACAAAATAGGGTGTTGGTGTATCAAAAACGGCAGAGGTCATATTTGTTTGCTAATCAATAGACCTCGGTTTTGGAGAGTATAGTAAAACATAATAAACACAGAGTGATTATAAAGAGTATAATTACAGTGTATCACATCTGTAGACACATTAACCCTTTCCAAAACGACAAAATTTTATGATTGTCCAATTTGAAATCTGCTGCAGACAACAAAATCTGCTGCAGCAACAAAATGAAGGCTACAAAAGGTAAGATTTGTGCATAATGTAACAGAGAAAATATTGAGGCAAAAGGAGAAAATGCTGGTCATCAGCATTTTCTTCTTTTGCTTCAATAATTTCCCAAGCCTATTCTACTAAGGACGTCATTACCAGGTCTTGTTTGGGAAAAGGGTTAAAGACATAGTCGTACATAGCATGTGGCGACAAATAGCGGAGCTTTCAAAGTAGCATATACAGTACGGAATATCAGGAATTTGACAATCAGAACGGAACGTGAGCGATCGGTGAATGCAACCCGAGCGGAACTGAATGATCGCGATTGAACGCTGAACGTTTTCATAATATGCCCAAAAAACAATCATTCAATCTTTGCGATCAGCTGAGTGCTATATTTGAATGAACGTTTATTGCCTCATTAATAGAATTATTTTTAACGAAATTCCCCAATCCTTATTTTTTTAAATAACAGTTTCCGAGCCTATTATTATAGATCTATCTATTTTTTAATAAATAAAAAAATCGTTTTCAATGTTTAATATTTTTTTAAAAGCAGCAGATGTCAAATTGAGACCGATTTATAAATTACTCAAAATAATTTCGAGTTATTCCCCTTTTTGATTGGAAACGGGCGGTATTTCCAAAATGGCTGAATGTCAAATATTTGGCGAACGTCACCTCTGATTTACCTTTATCCTTTCCAATTAATGTTTACATATATTCTCTCACTGCTGCCCGTAGTTTAGTATTGTTTGACCACATTAAACTCATACTGATTAAATTTCGTGTGCAAAGTCCGTTAGTTGAGTGTCGTAACAAAACAATGAACAGTTATATTATTGTAGATCTATAATAGAATGAGAACAAAAATAGTAAATTTTTGTGTGTATTTAACCCTTTTCCAAAATGAACAGTAGAATGAGAACAAATCTTTTGTCGTTCGGTGAACCAATTACCCCAACACATCTTGTCCAAAAACACCTGGGAGCACAAGGCCTTTATCAAGCCCATCGGAGGGGACAGGAGGCGGGGATTCAAGGGAATCTCACCTCTTGCCCTTTCGAGGGGCCTGACATCGGCCTTGTCAAGGACAACTAGAATATCACTGAAAGTGATCATACCCCCCAAAAGCGCAGTTTTTGTGCATTTTGAGAAGTAGATTTCATTTGTACTGTGAGCTGATCAATTGGGAAATAGAGCTAACAAAAAATCAACAGACCAAACAACACATGTAAATGTTGCAAAAATACCAATTTTCATCAAAAGGATATAACTCATTTAACAATCCCCAAGCTCGCCCTGCCATGCCCATATTTTTCAATAAACCAAAAATTCACAACCATGTTTTGAAGACAGTCAATCAAGGAACATTCCTGTAAGATTCGGTTCAAATTGCTTTTTTAAAGAATTTTCTCATGATTTCGATAAGTCTGATAAGCCCTGCCCTGCCATTACCACATATTTTGCAAATCAAAAATTCACAACACAATAAAGTCACCCAATGAACATTCCTGCCAATGTTGGTAACAAATCGCCGAATCAAAAAATCAAAAACACATTTTGAAAAGAGTCACCCAAGGAACATTCCTGCCAAGTTTGGTAAAAATTGGCACAGTGGTTAAGGAAGAGAAGATTTTTGAAGAATTATCTGAAGAGTTCTCTAAGTCGGCTAAGCCCCGCCCTGCCACGCCCACATTTTTTGACGAATGAAAAAATCATGAGCATACATTGAATACAATCACTCAAGGGACATTAGTGCCAAGTTTAGTTCAAAATGGTCTAATAATTGATTTTTAAAGATTTTTCACATGATTTCTCTAAGTCCGAAAAGCCCTGCCCTGCCACACCTACAATTTTTGACGAATCAAAAATTCACGAACAAGTTTTGAATAGAGTTACCCAAGGAACATTCCTGCCAAGTTTGGTAAGAATTGGCCCAGTGGTCAAAAAGGAGAAGATTTTTGAAGAATTATCTAACGATTTCTTGAAGTTGGATAAGCCCCGCCCTGCCACGCCCAAATTTTTTGACGAATGAAAAAATCATGAACATACATTAAATACAATCACTCAAGGGTCATTCCTGCCCATTTTGGTTCAAATTTGCATGATAATTGATTTTTACAGATTTTTCACACAATTTCTCTAAGTCGGCTAAGCCCCGACCTGCCACGCCCACATTTTTATGATGAATCAAAAATTCATGAACATACATTGATTACAATCACTCCAGGGATATTAGTGCCAAGTTTTGTTCAAAATGATCAAATAATTGATTTTTAAAGATTTTTCATGTGAATTCTCTAAGTCCGAAAAGCCCCGCCCTGCCACGCCCACATTTTTTGACGAATCAAAAATTCACGAACATGTCTTGAAAAGAGTCACCCAAGGAACATTCCTGCCAAGATTGGTAAGAATTGGCACAGTGGTTAAGGAGGAGAAGATTTTTGAAGAATTATCTAACGATTTCTCGAAGTAGCATAAGCCCCGCCCTGCCACGCCAACATTTTTTGACGAATGAAAAAAATATGAACATACAATGAATACAATCACTCAAGGGGCATTCCTGCGCAGTTTGGTTCAAATTGGCCTGATAATTGATTTATAAAGATTTTTCACATGATTTCTCTAAGTCCGATATGCCCCGCCCTGCCACGCCCACAATTTTTGACGAATCAAAAATTCACGAACAAGTTTTGAAAAGGGTCACCAAAGGAACATTCCTGCCAAGTTTGGTAAGAATTGGACCAATGGTTGAGGAGGAGAAGATTTTTGAAGAAAAACCAACAGACAGACAGACCAACAGACCAACAGACAGACAGACAGACAAGCTGACTCCTATATACCCCCCAAATTGAATTTGGGGGGTATAATTAAGAAAGTCCTGCCGTTGAAAGAAGGCGGGCTCCTGGTGGAGGTGTGCTTGGCGGAGCAGCTCGTTAAGCTACTCAATCGAGACTCCCTTATCATCTGTGGTAAGCCGTGCTTTGCGTACCGACCAGATGATATGGTTACGTTTAAGGGAGTCGTCCGTAACATCCCTGTGGATGTGGATCCACAGGGATTTAGCGAGACCCTCGAGGCGGAGGTCAACAATAATAAGGTCCCCATCATGCACGCCTAGAGGATCTATCATCCAGATGATCCGACGGAGGCGCTGATCGTCACATTCTTCCGCAATACCTTGCCGGGGGAGGTGACGGTCAGTGGTTCTGTCCTATCCCTGCCGGTGTAACGTAGTAAAGTGACCCCCATAGAATACTGACCCCCCGGTCACTTTACTATATAGAATACTGACCCCTTTCTATAAAATACTGACCCCCCATGTAAAATAACGACCCCCCTGATTTTATCTATAAAATACTGACCCCCACCTAGTTTATTGCTAATTCAACATACACTACGTGTATACATATCGTTTCAAATCACATCCGTACGTTTATTATGCTCCTCTAAAAAAGTTTCGGGGAGCATTTAGTCGCCATGCTATCCTTCCGTTCGTTCGTCCGTCCTTCCGTCCGTCTGTTTGTCCGTCTGTTTATATACAGTTAAATGTCAGCAACCTTTAGGCCAAATTCAATGAAACTTCACATGTGTAATCCCTGAATATCTTTTGAGTCTGTGTTCTCGCTTTGTTGTTGTTGTTGTTGTTGCTTTCAAATTGAGGCTGCGTCACAGAAAAAGGGGCCTTAATGTAGAAATTAGTGTTTCTCCAATTTCTCTTCATTCAATGAACATAATTTAATGAAATTTTGTTCTTCAGTCATGAATGAGATATTCTGTAGCTTATATAATTAATAATTCATGTACTAAAATCCTGTCATGTGAAAAGGGGACTAAATGTATAATAACATTGCGTATATATCTTTAAGTCTGCCCGAAGCAGAATCTCCACAACTTTTGCACCAAATTGGAGGAAACTTCAATATGAACTTCGTGAAATTCTGTAAAGATGTTTTTCTTTCTGTTCCTCAATTTGATGCTGTGTTATAGGAAAAGGGGCCTAATTGTAGAAGTTTTTATCATATTTCTTTAAATCTATATAGAATTTAATGAAATTCTATATTCGATTAATTTTTTCATATCTTACATCTTTATTTTCCAATTGCGACAGCTGCTTGACGCCTTTTTAGTCTGACTTATCTAACTAAATCAAGTTTTATGGACTTCCCATTATGTCCCCTTTAGCGTGACGGGTTACTTATACCTTCCCATGACAAACACATGGTTCTACACTGAAATGTGACATCATCATGACCTAGTTTTCGGATTTTAAAAGTCGCTTTGCCAATCGTTGAAGCGTTTATTTGATTGGTCAGAAAATGTGTCAGAGAAGATGACCGCCTGCTGGTGCCTGTCAGATTTACTGTCAAGTCAACACAGGATTTTAATCAGATTGAGAAGCCTAGATAACTATCTCGCTATTTAAAGTGATTAAATGTTAACATAAGCACTCTGCGAGCAACCGCCAGGTAGGAAAGTGCGTATGGCAGACACACATACATAACTCTGGTAGGCTTCGAACTCACAACGCTGAGGGACAAGTGATTTTCGGTCAGAAACCTTTTAAAACCATTACCCTTTCCACAAAAATATACATCGGTAGTAGTTCGATCCATGAACATACTGCACGCATGCTGTGCATACGATTAAGAACCAATACAGCTGCTCCGAGACCGGAGAGCTTAGTTGGTAACGTCGGGGTCTGTCAATCAAGGGGTCGTGAGTTCGACCCTGGCTCGGCATGTAGCCATTCTGACATTTGGCAAAAGTCATTTGTCTCTCACAAATGGGTGTAACTAATCATCTATATGAGAGAGCAGCAGGAGGGTTTGTTTGTATTTTTGGTAGTACGGGTGCGAGAAATATCAGGAATCCATAGTAGGTGCTCCAGCCGCCGCAATATGACCTTAACAGTTGAAAAGAGCGCGGAGTTTAAATCAAATCAATTCAGATGCGGTGGAAGCGTCTAACCAGCCAGTTTGAATCGGGTTCGTCCAATAATGAATGAAAAGTTGCGGTCAAAACACTCTGTATGTACGGACAGACGCATGCACGGACGAGTGCCATTGCACCTCTGAGGCCTTACGATGAAGATAATTATGTTGTACGTCTACCATAGTTGGGTTTATATTAGAGTAAGACTTTTGGTGTGTATGTGGAGAAGGGGGTCGGTATTTTATGGGGGGTCACAATTCTACGTGAGGGGTTACTTTTCTACGTGTGGGTAGGTCATAATACTATGACCCCCCGGTCATAATATTATGACCGGGGGGTCAGTATTCTATATAAAATAGTGACCGGGGGGTCAGTATTCTATGGGGGTCACTTTACTACGTTACACCGGTAGCACCATACTACAAACCACCCCTCAGGTGCTACCGATGTCATAAAGTTCGGGCACACCTCTGCTAGGTGCCCAAATGAGGGTAGATGTGCCCGCTGTGCGGGTACTCATGATAAGCGGCTGTGCGACGCTGACCGAAGCGTCCGCAGATGCGCAAACTGTGGGGGATCCCATTCCCTACGGTCTGTGTTTTCCCGGGAGTACCAATTGGCATCCCAGATTCGAATGTACAGGGATGCCAAGGGGTGCTCTTGGGCTAGGGCAGCGAGCGAATGCCCCGCAGCCAGGGTTGCTGCCACAGAAGCCCCCCGTACAAGAGGCCCAGATGAAAAAGACCCCCCCAGCCCCATCCCAGCCCCCCACTATAGCTAAAACTATGCCCCAGAGGTCTGCTTGTAATTCCCCCCCCCCTCCCCTCAATCAATCAAATTCAAGTAATAAGGGTAAGTGCAAAACCCCATCACCCCCAAAGAGCTAAAGAGTGCCAATTTCAGTCTAAATTATGAAGAAATAGCAGAAAATAGCCGAAAACCAGGCTGCTATAAAGAATGAGCATCTGCTCAAAGCAGCCCCGGGTCAGCGTGCTCCCCGGAGAAACAAGGCCCTCGATTCGAATTTAATTATGACAAAACCAGTTCGGTCCGCATGCTGACCTTCACCAATACTGACAAATCAAAAAAAGTTGTCCACGCCATGTGCACAATTGCCAAAGGTCACGGTCACTTGTCCGCGGACAACCTAGCTCGCCTATACGGGAGCTTGTCACAAAAACAGCTATTTTTTTTAAAAGTACATCAAACTCCAAGGTCAAGGTCACAAGGTCAAGGGTCATGGTCCCAAATGAAAGGTCTTGGCAGGAGGTTACTGTCCATGTGTGAAATATCAAGGCTCTATCAATAATAGTGCATGAGATATAGGCCAGGTTAAAGTTTTTCAAAAGAAGGTCAAACTCCAAGGTCACTAGGTTAAAGGTCATGGTCCCAAATGAAAGGTCTTGTCGAGATGTATCCATGTATGAAATATCAAGGCTGTATCTCTAATAGTGCCTGAGATATAGACCAGGTTAAAGTTTTTCAAGTGAAGACGGGACGGGACGCGACGCCGACACTAGGGCTGTGACATTAGCTCCTCGGACATAAAGTCTCGGCTTGCTAAAATTGAAAAAAACACCAGTCAAGGCCCTAAATAACTCAGGCTCCTTCTTGACCATCTCCAGCTCCGATAGTTCTTGAGTTGACATGCTGGGGCCACTATCTACAAACAACAGCCCCATCTCATACCCAAATACCCACAACAAAGGGGCGTGTAGCTCAACGCCAAATGACAAGGAGGGCAGCTCGACATTTACCGACGTCTCACAGGTAGACGACGTGAGTGTCGGGCCCCCCCCCCCTTGTCAAGTCGGTCCAGGAAGTCGACACTCAAACCACTGTTGAAAGGGCTAACGCAGACAGCCAGACTCCATTTACTCAAAAAAATGATGCTTCAGTGCAGCCGGTGCCTCAAATAAACAGTAAAATGATCCCTATTAAATTAGTATTTTGGTTACAAATTTGACCAGTCTAATATCTAAAAACCCACAACCAAATGAAGGTCTGATCAGGATCACCGTTCTAGAATCAGTTTCTCAATCTCACTCTGGTCATCCTGGTAAGAGGAGAGACAACCCGGGCCCAGATCAGGTCGCACGGCCGGCACAACGGGCCACTCTGGCCAGAACGGGAACCGATATAAAGAAACCATGGTCGCTTCCGAAACCAAAAATCCCTGGAGGGGCTTCCAGACTGTAGAGCCTACCCTCACCCAGTAAGTTGGGTGGGGCGCGGCGACACAGTCGGTATTGGGAAAGCTGTCTATCCAATATTGGCTTTCATGATCGGACCGATATCGGCTGTCAAAATTGGGCGTTTATCGGCTGTGTAACAATATCTTACCGATATCGGCTTTCATGATCGGACAGATATCGGCTCCATTGATTTTCCCAATATCGACTTCCATGTTCAGTCCAATTATGGACCTGTAGTCCAAAAGCTGGTTAACCGATATCGGCTTTCATGATAGGACCGATATATCGTCTCCTATGATCGGTCTGATATCTTCCGTCAAAATCGGGCATATATCGGTTCTGTAACACCAAACAATATCTGCCGACATATGGTAGGATGATACATGTAGGCTTAGTCAACTTATCAAGAAATTGCTGATAATTGAATTAAGGTAGTCAAACCCTAATGAGATTCATGCAACTTTTCCGAGCAACATCGTTAACATTTGATACGTAACGGGAATTTATATGTGCGACGTTGTAAACATTCCTCGGTGAAAAGTTCCACAGGCATATGTTAACAACATGACCCAAATAATTCCAACATCCTGTGAATCTCATTTTGGATGGACTGCCTTAGGAAGATGTTGGTAATGTCCGCTGTACTTTGTCAGATGAAATTGGCTGTATTCTGGTATTCTGCTTTGATGGCTTATGGCTTTGCCAATGTATGGAAGAATGATACATGGCGGCTTTTACAACTGAACAATACATTGCTCATGATGATTGAATTAAGGTACTCAACCCCTAAAGAGATTCATGCAACATTGTTATAACATTGTTACCTTATCCAACTTATATGGGCGACATCATTAACATGCACTGGTGGAGTGGAGAATTCCATGGCTGAATGTTAACAACATTACCGGAATACTAATCTGATGTTGCGTGAATCTTATAAGGAATGGACTACCTTAAGAACATGTGGGAAATGTTGGCAGTACTTTTTCAGATGAATGGCTGTATTCTGGTATTCTGCTTTAATGGATTATGGCTTTGCCGACATATAGTAGAATGATAAAAGTGTATGTCGGCTGTGCCAACTTATAAATAGATTGCTGATAATCGAATTAAGGTAGTCCACCCCTTATGAGATTCATGCACATTCAGAATTTTTCGATCGATGTTGTTAAATTTTGTAACGTAATCCGAATACATATGTGCCACATTGATATTATTCCGCTAATAATTTCAATGTCACATTAATCTCGTTTGGGAATTGGACCACCTTAGGACAATGTTTGTAATGTCCGCAGTACTTTGTCAGATGAATGGCTGTATTCTGGTATTCTGCTTTGATGGTTTATGGCTTTGCCGATGTATGGTTGAATGATACATGTCAGCTTTTACAACTGAACAAAACATTGCTGATGATTGAATTAAGGTACTCAACCCCTAAAGAGATTCATGCGAAATTGTTAACATAGTTACCTAATCCAAACTTATATGTGCAACATCATTAAAATGCACTGGTGGAGAATTCCATGGCTGAATGTTAACAACATTAACGGAATACTAATCTGATGTCGCATAAATCTTATAAATAAGGGATGGACTACCTTAAGCTTTACAGACCCTGAAAAATTCACCACTTTCCTGCTGTACGAAATGCGTCAAATTACACACAATTGTAAATACACTTTACATAAGTTGATTCACATTGCCGGATTTCAAGATTATGCTTCTTTTAGAAGAAAATAATTTACAAATATCATTTTATTCTATTTTCATAAACAAGGGAGGTAATCTTGAACATTTTTGTCAAATATTTCCATAAGTATGCATTAATTCAACATTTCAAACTGTTCAAAATGCTTAAATGTTTGTATTTGAAATGGAAATGCAACACAGTTTAGGAAAAACTTGCACTTTTAAAATTTCACATCTGGGTTTTTGGTGCTTTTGAGGGTCTGGATACCTTAAGAACATGTTGGAAATGTTGGCTGAATGGCTGTATTCTTGTATTCTGCTGGTTTTGCCGACATATGGTAGAATGATTCATGTCATCTTTGCGAACTTATAAATAGATTGGTGATAATTGAATTAAGGTAGTCCACCCCTTATGAGATTCATGCACCTTCAGAATTTTTCAATCGACGTTGTTAAACTTTGTAACGTAATCCGAATTGATATGTGCCACATTGATATTATTTCGCTAATAATTTCAATGTCACATGAATCTCATTTGGGATGGACCACCTTAGGACGATGTTGGTAATGTCCGCTGTACTTTGTCAGATGAATGGCTGTATTCTGGTATTCTGCTTTGATGGCTTATGGCTTTGCAGATGTATGGTAGAATGATACATGTCAGCTTTTACAACTGAACAAAACATTGCTGATGATTGAATTAAGGTACTCAACCCCTAAAGAGATTCATGCGAAATTGTTAACATAGTTACCTAATCCAAACTTATATGGGCGACATAATTAACATGCACTGGTGGAGAATTCCACGGCTGAATGTTAACAACATTAACGGAATACTAATCTGATGTCGCATGAATCTTATAAGGGATGGACTACCTTAAGAACATGTTCGAAATGTTTGCTGTACTTTGTCAGATGAATGGCTGTATTCTTGTATTCTGCTTAAATGGATTATGGCTTTGCCGACCTATAGTAGAATGATAAAAGTGTATTTCGGCTGTGCCAACTTATACATAGATTGCTGATAATTGAATTATGGTAGTCCACCCCTTATGAGATTCATGCACCTTCAGAATTTTTCGATCGTCGTTGTTAAACTTTGTAACGCAATCCGAATTGATATGTGCAACATTGATATTATTCCGCTGTGAAACGTTCCACAACTACATGTTAACGACATTGCAGGAATAATTGCAAATTGTCACATGAATCTCATTTGGGATGGACCACCTTAGGACGATGTTGGTAATGTGCGCTGTACTTTGTCAGATGAATGGCTGTATTCTGGTATTCTGCTTTGATGGCTTAGTCTGGCTTTGCCAATGTATGGTAGAATGATACATGTCAGCTTTTACAACTGAACAATACATTGCTGCTGATTGAATTAAGGTACTCGACCCCTAAAGAGATTCATGCGAAATTGTTAACATTGTTACCTAATCCAAACTTATATGTGCGACATCATTAACATGCAGTGGTGGAGAATTCCCGGGCTGAATGTTAACAACATTACCGGAATACTAATCTGATGTCGTGTGAATCTTATAAATAAGGGATGGACTACCTTAAGATCATGTTGGAAATGTTGGCTGTTCTTTGTCAGATGAATGGCTGTATTCTGGTATTCTGCTTAAATGGATTATGGCTTTGCTGACATATGGCAGAATGATTCATGTTGGCTTTGCCAACTTAAAAATAGATTACTGATAATTGAATTAAGGAATTCAACCCTTATGAGATTCATGCACCTTCAAAATGTTTCGATAGACGTTGTTAAACTTTGTAAGGTAATCCGAATTGATATGTGCGACATTGATATTATTCCGCTTTGAAACGTTCCACAACAACATGCTAACCACATTGCAGGAATAATTTCTATCGGAGGACATCGTTAAAATTTGTTACCTAATCCGAACTTATGCTTGCAACATCGTAAACATTCGGTGGTAGAATGTTCCACTGCCACATGTTAACGACATTACCCGAATAATTCAGACGTCACATGAGTCTCATTTGGGATTGACTACCTTAAGATTCTGTTGGAAATGTTGGCTATTCTTTATCAGATGAATGGCTGTATGCTGGTCAATTGTCTGTGAGTATTTGACCCTTTACTAAATTCTTTATACATCTAACATGCTGATGGGTTGCTGCTATCATATAATGCTCTAACGCGCCAGCAATGCTTTTTTTGGTAATATCGGGGAAGTTCTAGGTGATTAATCGGAGATGCGTAGTCGATTGATTGTGACGCATTGGCCGACAGAAATAGCAGTTTTTGTATAATCGGCGACATGTCGGCCAATTTGCACTTCAAGTTAAAATCAACTGTTCATTCAGTGGCATTCTAAATACAATTCAATACAATATTTTTATTGGCGCTAATTAAATTTTGGCAATTAGTCAATGAGACTTCACCGACTTCTTCAAAACAGAGAAAATTCAGCTGATTGATAGGTTGGTTTTAACTAGCAGAATATATTGGCTGACACGCTGCCGATCATGAAAATATTCTGTTTTGTTGACCAATGCCTCTATCAATCAACGACATAGGCCTACTGCCAACTAATCTACGATAATATCTCGGATTCTAAAAAAATATTTGCCAGTACCACATCGCCGGGGTGTCGGAACGTTTATGTGAATCCCCCAGCCCCCCCCCCCCCCCATGACGCGTTCAGTGACGCCTGAGCTGCCACTCAAGGGCTGTGACATCAACTTCCAGACATGAAGTCCGGACTCACTTGACATGATTTGACAAAAACAACGACAAAAACATCACCTGCACGTCCGAGTACTTCTGTGACATTATAAACTCTACCGTAAAATCCATATATATAGCGAAAAAGGAACTGCATTGGTTTTTATTTGAACAACAAAGACTCTATGTAATTATGCTTTGTGTATGTGCCATAACGTCATGTGGCGTCAAGGTAATGTCAGATGACATCATCAATGAAGTCACTAAACCGCAAATGCGTTTCCTACGCAAAAACTAGATCATGGCAGAATTTCCACAAAATAACACATTTAGAGTGTGCATTTTCTTATTAATCGTGTTATAATGGAGATAATAACAAGTTTAGAGGTCTTTATTTGCCAAATAAAAACCTCTGTGCTCTGAACTACATGTTAAGGCAAATACCTCGGCGCTGAGCACCTTGGTTTTTACCTACACATGTAGTCCGTCGGACATCGGTTTTTATTTGGCGATTTAAGACCTCTAAACTTGTTATTATTTCATAACTATAGTTATCGATCAACAAAAATCAACAGATCAAACAGTGGCATTTCTTGGATACAATAAAAGTCGATAAAGAGTTGGTGACTACTCATCGGCGATCAGGCAGAATATTGCTACAAGTCTATTGTTAAACCGAAGTGACCGTGCGCTGTGAATATTTATAAACAAACATAATCGTCTGCAATATTGATAATAATGAGCGCTAGTTTACTTCGGTTAAACAATAATAGCCAATGCCCAACTTTGTACACATCGCAAACATGTCTGACCCAGTTAATTTTGTCTTAAGTTATTTTAGATCTGAGCTCTAGCTGCTGGCTTTACAAAAGCAGGAGACGAGGGCTAACTTCGATTCGCAATGGCTCGCGCCATCGTTCGAACCATCGCCCCAACCGAACACCGATAGTGCGAGCTATTGACGTCATTTCTGCAGCTATAGCTCCAATCGAACAGCAATGGCCCGAGATATAGTCCAACCACCGGAAAAAGTGTGGTCTGGCCATCCGAGCCATTACGTCATTCGGAACACCTCGGATAACAGCGAACCAATTAGTGTCGAGGTAAACAAAGCTTTTGATTGGCTGACTCAGAACGGGGAGGAATTCAATAGACAGAACAGCGCTGGTTCCCAATAATGGTTCCGATCACATGAGCTATAGTCATAGTGCCAAACGAAGTCAGCCCAAGTGTCCCCAAAATTAGTTGTCGCAAGAAAATGTTAAAGAAGAAGAATCTTTAGAAATGTGTATTAATTTAGGCATTTTTGATTGAATGGAATTGGCCCTTGATAATTCAAAGTTGCTAAAAAGTGAAACATGTATAGGCCTAGATATGAGAATAAAAAGGAATAAAACGTATCCATAATTCAACCTACTGTCGAGATTTCGATTTGAAATAGTCCTTTACATAGAAAATGTTGGTGGAAAAAGGAGAAACTTCTGTTTATCACCAGTTTCTAGCGGCGGATCAAGGATTTCTGTGAAGGGGGTTCGTTTGTACACAAAGGGGGGGGACTCGTTTTATATCACACACTTTTCACTGAATTTCTGCATGAAAATAAAATTATCAGGCTTCATATGTGGGGTTCGTTTGAATCCCCAAACCCCCTCTGGATCTGCCACTGGTTTCTCATTTGTTCTCTTTGTTTTGAAAAGATTTTCTCTGGCAAATAATTTATTTCTTGGCAAAAGGTATGCTCACAAAAGCGGCCGTGGCAACCATTTTGTTGTTATTGTTGTGACAAAAAAGCGAATCGGTTTTAGACGAAACGATTGATCGAACGGTTAAACATGATTGAACGGAATGATCGCTTGTTTCGTGAATGTTTTTTTAAATAAGGCCATGATTGAACGCAATGATTGGTTTTACATGCTGATTGAAAAAAACATGATCGCTACCGGAACGATCGTGAGTGGTGATTGAACGGAATTGCCCGCGATTGAGCGGAACGCACACGCTATGATTGTCAAAATCCTGATATTCCGTACTGTATGCATGAAAACATTGTTTCTTCATTTGTAAGATGCAGGCCCGTAGGAAGCAATTTCATATGGGGGGGCTAAAGCCCTTGTCCTGAATAGGGGGGGGGGGGGGGCTAATTTGGATTGTCCCCAAATTTTCAGTGTAAAATTAAGAAAATTCGGCATTTTTGGCCAACATTGGGGGGGGGGGCTTAGCCCCCCAAGCCCCCCTGTTCATACGGGCCTGAGATGAGACAAACACATCTAATTACGAGCACCTTTGATCAAGTCAATTAAATCTTTTCTAAAATCACTCCCTATCGAACAATACAGAAGAAAATTGACTGCGTTATTTAAGTAGAAAACTCCGTTATATGATAAGCTAATCCTTCTGTCAACTGCTTCATGTACACTTGGCACCGTTAAAATGAAATAGGGCGTTGTTGTCACACAATGTACAACACTGACAGCAAGCACCTGGTAGGCTGTATGTCGCGTGTTAGTTTGTCGCTGCCTTTGTCGTCGTATATCCTGGGTACCAATAGAGCTTTTTGACCGTTTAATCATCTTCGCTAGAATTAAACTGTTACATATTAACAAACTGACAACCGGAAGAGTGAATATTGTAAAGAAGTCAATCCACATATGTATCTCACCATCAAGATACGTGTCAGAAAACGAGTCTGTCTTGAAAGCGCACCATTTGTATTTAATGATCTCAAAGCCGTTTTCCGTATCGTTAGATGTTTGATTATATATAGATTGATAAACAGTTGAGTCAATCGCTGTAGGCACGTTAATCCCAAAGGCTACTACCCAAATTATAGCTAAAGCTGCATATATTCGCTTGGCGTTATGTTTAGTTCTAAATCTAAATGGCATGTACAAGCGGCATACTTTTTCGAACGAAAGTGCAACCGTTATCCACATTGAAAATCGCAAACTAGAGCTAATAACAAGTCCAAAGAACTTGCACAGTACGACGTTCATTTCTCTTAATAGAATACGAGTATTTGAACTGAGTACGTAGACCAAAAACTCGCTAGCAGGAACAAGTAGTATAAACGTGTCGATGATTGCTAGTGGTTTGAAGTAGCAGCTGACTGGAAGATGTCTACATCTCTTGCCCACCGACCACGTCACAAAGGAGAGTATGTTTCCAACCACTCCAAATAAGATGACTGCTATCATAAATATGAATAAAGTCAAGTAAACTGTTGACGTCATCTTGAAGAATATTTGTTTTGCAAACTATTAAAAACAGAAAATAAACATTAAATTGCATTAACATGTATTCATTTTTAAACAATATAAAAAGAGAGATGTTGTGAAAAACAATATAAATCGCATCGACATTTGTAGTGGTGACGTTAACTATGTAGACAAACGAAAATGTAGTTGAGTTCTTAACGTCTACGACCTTAATACCATGATTAATACGTCCCTTTATTCTATTACTACGAGTTTGGCCAATATCACAACATTCACCGACAAGAATTAAATCATAGTCCACAGAAATGTATTCTATGCAAGAAAACTAAGACTGGGCTAATTTTAGGAAACATATCAAGCTTTTAATTTATGAAAATAAAAGTTAAAACTGCGCCATGTGAAATGAATCACAAAATAATTTGAAATTGATTCAAACAACCACTCTATGGACTCCATTTCAACGTACATACATTTGCAACGGTACAGAATTCAACAGCTGACCGTTAGTGCGCTTTCACGAACAAACAAGACGCAAAAATCAATATCATGTCAGATCGGTTTTTAGTGTCATTATTAATTTGCTTATAACTTTTGAACCGATTCATATGTTTAAGTAAAATTTGGAACACACATGCAAAAATAATGTATCTTCAGTACTGCAAACTAAAAAATTAGATATTTTGCTTACGCCTTAAAGTATTTGACTTTGAATGAGGGTTCCGTTTTTTTTTTGGTTTTTTTTTGGGGGGGGGGACACTCTGTATTCATTAATTTCAATTTTGTTGTTTGCAAAAAACTTCAAATTAGACCATTACATGTTTTTTGTCGTTTGGGAAAGGGGTTTTAGAGACACAAAGTATAAAAAATATACATACACGAACTCGCCAATAATCATCCACGGTATAACTCAGCATCCAGTGTGCATTGTAGTGCAGCTAATATTTAACCCTTTCCCAAACGACAAAATTTTATGGTGATCCAATTTGAAAGCTGCTGCAGACGACGATGTGGACGTTACTATAGGTAAGATGTGTGAATTAAAAGCTCAGAAAACATTGTGGCAAAAGGAGAAACTGTTGGTTATCAGCAGTTTCTTCTTTTGTCTAAATGTAACCCAAAGTCATATCTATAATAATTAAGGACGTCAAAACCAGCTCTTGTTTGGGAAAGGGTTAAACAACATATTTGTAATTTAACGAACGACAAATTGTTATCTGAACATTTAAAACTGACTTGTGTATTGTCTGGCTAAAAAGGGTCATCTGGGAAATGTGAATTTTATGGAAAGTAGTCAGTCTGTGCAGATACCGCTTTTCTCTCAAAGATAATATCTGAATATAAAAGTAATTACTGTTCCCGTTTCATAGAAGTTTTTGACGACAGAATAGGAAATATTGAAAAGGAGATAATGTTGATTATCAGAACTTTCTCCTTTCCATTTCCATATTTCCCAAAATAGTTTCACTAGGGACGTCAAAATAAGTTATTGTTTTGAAAATAGTTAATTTCAAAAGAAAGGTAATCTGACAATCACGAGTTTCTAGTTTGGAAAGGAAAGGTGTAAATTCAAACATCTATATTAAAATGTGTAAATAAGAAATGTTATAAAGGACGTATGTTTAAAATTGTCAATAATTATGTTAAATCATGACCAATTTAAATTCGGTTTGAAGCAGAGAAAGTAAAAACGACGTAATTTTCAGGTTGTGAGGGATCTTTTGAAAACATTATAAAAAACTCAAAGACGACTAAGTTAAATTCAAATTGGTCATCAATGGCTTATTTATAAGGTGAATGAAACAAAAAACAAAAACACCATATCCCTGACTTTTTTCCGCCTACTCAACTTCAAATCATTTTAAAACTCAGTCACATATTAACCCTTTCCGAAACGTCAACATTTACAAATAAAATGCTATGGAAGATGAAATTTATTTGTAACATAGCAAGGAAAATATTGAGACAAAAGGAGAAACTGCTTGTTATCAGCAGTTTCTTCTTTTCTCTCAATGTTTTCTTAAGTCTATTCTATTAGGGACGTCAAAACCAGGTCTTTTTTTGGGAAAGGGTTAAAAGAATTATTGAGGATTTTCTGCGACTCTTGTGCCACGTGATTTTCCACACGAATGTAAGATTTTTCAAACTAGAGTTTTTGTCGTTACATGTCCGAATGAAAAAAAATGATCGACTAATTGATATTTTTTCCAAATTTTAGTTACATTTTGGAATGGGTTACAGTCAATGACGAATACGAGATCAACGGATTTTTTTTCGAAGCTCATTACTTAATTCATTAACTCTTTCCCTGCCATAGGCGAGTTCACTCGACTGTAGGGGTCCCTGCCATAGGCCAGTTCACTCGACATTTTTTTTAGTTTTTCGATGAAATCAGTAAAAAAAAAATTTTGTCAATTCTAGGTAACTTAATATATATCTTCCAAACTTTCAGTGCATATAGATGCTTAATTCCTCTGTATGTGCTGAAAATTTGAAAGGAACCTATCGAATGAGTCAAAAGTTATGCCTTTTTTTTGTACAGTGTATCGATTCTTGGAAATTTCTTCGAATTAATTCAGCGGTGAGAGACGCATCCGAAATCAAAATTTGGCAGGGAAAGAGTTAAAGTCTGAGTATTTTGATTGGTTAAAATGTTTCTTTCATAGCTCTATGGAAAAAACAACAACAACGGAACTACTTTCCCTGTCAAACATTGTTTTACGCCGCATTATTAACCTGTAATTTTTTGTTGAAAATAAATTGTGAATAGTTGTGCTTTGTTGAGTTTTTTGTTCAATCGCAGAATTTAAGATTATAAGAAGTAAGTGTAATTTTCTTTTTAAACAGACAAAAAAAATCTTATCACACTTTGTATAAACCGCTTCTCAGATTCAGATATAATATGGTTACTTTTTCCTACATTCCAGCTCGATCGTAAATATTATATGAACCAAAATATCAAAGCAATGAATTAACTCGTTATTCATTCATTAATTTTTCAGATTAATATTGTAGTTATGATATTTACAAATGTCCGACAAACATCCATGCTCTTACATTGAAAATAGACGAGCTCCATATCGTCGCTTTTTAACAAAATCCACGTAACTGCAGCTTAAAACAAGCTGCAGTTAAGAGGTTTTTGTTGAAAGACGACGATATGGAACGGTCCTGTACTAGGATGTTACACAGCCATTGGAATCAAAAGCTCGCTCAAAAAGCCGTTCTGCCGGGCTGAATTAGTGGCTAAAAATGACGCTATAATAACCCATTCCTAAATAAGAACGGTTTTTAACTTACCTATGAGAAAATACGTTGGAAAACATTGAAGGAAAATACAAAAAATGCTGATGACCAGCATTTTCTCCTTTTGTCTCAATACTTTCGGTGATGTGTCATACACAAATTATTTCTCTGTCCACATAAACTTTGAAAGTTGTAGCAGCTTTGAAACCGGAACAGTTAATTTTTGACGTTCGGGAAGGGATCAATTTTCATTTATATTGCGACTTCTAATGTACTTTCCCATTTGTTACAGTTGTTTTTCTCAACCAAAACTACAAAATTCAATCTAAGCCAATATCTAGCTGCTCACCCATCTCTTCAGATGGTTCATACCCCTTTCCCAAACAGCAAAATTTTCGGATGATCATCTTCAAAAACTGCCACAAATGACAAAATGGATGTTATCAAAGATAGGATTTGTGTAATATATGGTATAGAAAATATTGAGACAAAAGGAGAAACTGCTGGTTATCAGCAGTTTCTTCTTTTGTCTCAATGTTTTCCAAAACAATCTCTAATAGAGACGTCAAAACCAGGTCTTGTTTGGGAAGGGGTTATACGCAACAAATTATCATTTTTCTGCTTCTCATCAAAAATCTCGTAACTGCAACTTAAAACAATCTGCAGTTACGAGGTTTTCGCTGAAAAGCGACGATTTGAACACACGCAGTCTGATCAATTTTCATGTTCATCCTTGACCTTTTCCTAAGCAACAAAATTTTAGTTCCAATCTGAAAGCTGCTTCTTCCAACGCAACGCATATTGATAAAGATAAAATTTGAGCACGCTTTATAGCAGAGAAAATGTTGAGGCAAAAGGAGAAAATTCTGAACACCAGTTTCTTCTTTTTTTACTTAAAAGTTTTCACAAGCCTATTCTAGGGTGGAGGTAATGCTGACTATCAGCATTTTCGTCTTTTGCTTTAATGTTTTCACAAGAGTATTCTAGGGACTTTAAAACCAGGTCTGAGAAAGTGCCATTTTTTTCTGAATGGCAAGTTGTATCTATATATGCAAAAGAGAAAAGAATATATCACAATAACATGTTTTTCTTTAATTCTTTTAAAGTAACATTTCACATTTATTTTTTCATAAAATTTACTAAATCATTTTTATATGAAAGAGAAAATTTCAAGCCAAAATATTGAACCGTTTACGGGAAATAGAATATATTTTAGTGCTAACATTTAACAAATTATTGTGGGCAACAGTTCAGATTTACATGTACTTTGTCATTTCTGTCTCAAGTTTAAAGGCGTATTTTTCGCTTATAAAAAATAACAACTTTAAAAATCTGATAGCGTTTTTATGCATTAGAATAACCAATTTTTACAACAAGACATTAACAAAATGTTATGTCCGTTTAATGATTACAATTTTGTTTGTTCTGGGCGGCTTCCATCGTCTATTGGAGAAAATGACTTGTTTATGTTTCCTTTTTCTTCGTCGTTTCTTGGATTTGTTTGCTTCACTTCCATTTCTCTGTCTAGTATTGTGGTAATGTTTGTCTTCTTCTCATCTTCTTCCGAAATCTGCGAAATGAAAATAATGTGATACTTATTCTATTTTTTTTCTGTTTGGTTTTGAAAACTTTAACCCTTTACCACACAGTGGGTCTTTTTGACTCCCAACAAGATAATGGATTTGGAAAACATTGTGGAAAATGAAGAAATTGCTTGTGATAAGCAATTTCTTCATTTCCCATAATAATTTCTACACAATATGACCAAAAAAGTATAAAAATCATTAATTTGAAATTGTCGTCTGCAACATCTTTGGATTTGGAACAGTCTATTTTTTTGTTTGGTAATGGGTTAATCAAAATAAGTTTCTTGTTATTTTTTTGTTTTTGTTTTTTTTTAATATACTTTTACAAATACCTGGCTTCAAAAACAATTATGTATGGTAAATGCCCTGATCCGCAATTTTTGACAGATTTAAGATTTAATAGTTTATTAAAGTCTCGTTCACATATATGCATTTTTACAAATATACAAATGGATAAAATTACAACATAAAATATATATGTGACCATTCTTAAAAAGAATTATAGGAGACTATCTTATTGACATTACACAATGCTTGTACTTGTCGATTTCAAATTCGCTCCTACATAGAACCGTTAAGATATTCTACCCGTAATAAGATTCGCGCATAGTCGGAATTATTCTGGCTACGCCGAAAACATTCGGTGGTGGAACTTTCCACCGCCGAATGTTTACGATCGCGCCCGAATAATTTCGGATACGTAACGACGAAGCTCGAAAAAAAGGTCGATGTTTTGTGAATCTCAAAATGGCGACATTACAGGTATTCTTAGTCTACCTTAAAAGTTAGTACATGTACAGTGCCAAGAAATGACATAAAGACCATGTTGTTACGAAAAAAAAAAAATAAAATAAAAAAGATTAAAAATCAATTAATCCATTCAGATATATTGGTTTCTTAGATTGGCGTAAATATGTAGTTGCTTCTCAAACATAGCAAGAAAAGTGAAAACGTCTATAATCAGCATTTTCTCTTTAACATTCATTCATAGATCTTTTCTTAATTCTACCAAAGCCTGCTTTTGACATGCCTTTTGAAATAAAAGGCTTACGAAAAGATTGAGGCAAAAATATAAATTCTAATGACAGGAATTTCATCCTTTTGTCTCAAATTTTTGTACGTATTTTTCACAAATCCTTTATTGGTATCATCAAAGATTTTATCTGCAACAGTTGAAAAATTGAATGATATATAGTCTGTACATTCACGTCTTGGGAACGGTAAAAACCTATTAAAACAATTCCTACCTCGTTATGTCTAACTCCAAATCGTAAAGGTTTACGGTATTTTTCTGGTAGGCAGGGGAAGAATGTGTCAAAGAACGGGCATATCAGCTTCGGGTTTAACGTCTTTGTGTCTGTCAGTCCTGGAAAAGAAACAGGGCGGCGAATCATGTACACATAGCATTAACAACAATGGCAGCAAAACGCGAAAATGCTGGTTCCGATCGAACTATGAGGGGGCGTAAAAACCAAGTCTTGTATATGAAAGATATTTATTAGTATGAACAGTACACCAGGGGCCGGTTTCATCAAAACATTTCAGACGTATTTTTGACTTATCGATGTCTTAAATTTCGCTTAAAACAACAATCGCATAATCCAGGTTTTGATAGAATGGCTATAAGCGTTTCTTACGCTACACTTGTCGTAAGTCGTCGGTAAGTAAAAAATACGTCTTAAATGTTTTGATGAAACAGGCCCCAGGGCTACAGATAAGTGGGGGAAGACATTCTAACTTTGTTATGTCAATTCCAAAACCTATGTTGTGGGTACTCATTTGAATCGTCTCGAAGAGACGATACAAATGAGTACCTACAACATATGGTTTGATGAACAGTAACAGAATTATTGCAATTTAAAAATTCATCACCCTCTCTTATCTGGAGCTCTGATACACAGTCTGGTTGACGAGTTTGTAAATGATAAAACTCCAAATATCAAAACTGTTCCCCAAAAATGTTAGATATCACACTGGACTGAAATTCATAACCAGTTTCTGGTTTCGAATGAATGGATTCATTTCGAAATAAACATTAACATTTAAGCCAGGATATGATTGATTAAGGCTTTAGGTTTTAAGGCCACACAGCTATTTTGCAAATGTTATACCAGTATTTTGGCATTTGGAACAACTTTTCAGGAACTTGCGTCGTACCTACTTCACTTTCCTACTATATTCCGAAAATGGATGTATAAACAAAATTATAATGATGCGAAAAAAGTTCAAGAACGTATTCAAGTACAAGAACTTTCTAGAGCTCCCATTTAACGATCTAGAACGTTTTAGAACAGTCGCTGAACTTGGGTCTAGAACGTTCTAGAGCAGTTATTGAAATCAAATGCGTTCCTGAACTTTTTTACGCAGGGGAAACTCTTTATTAATCTGGTTCATGCGAAACCTACCGAATGTTTGATGAATCGACATCCTGATAATATATCGAAGGTAAATTGGCATTTCCTACGACTTTGACGCAACGAGTTTAATCTTATACGAACCGCATGATCTTGTGAAAGAGCTATTTACAAGACGGTAAAATTTTAGACTATTCTAAACTCAAAGAGGTTGCAGACGACAATTTTAAAATTCTGTGTGCAAACAAGTTTGCTTTATTGTAGAAAGCATACAAGCAATTTATTTTCATCCACAAAGTTTTTATAAGCCAATTTTTGCGGTAGGATCAAAAGAAGTCAATATGAGGGAAAGGATGAAAGAACACGACTACCATGTTTGCAGATCAACCTGCAACTCAGTGCAGTCTGATCAGGATCAATACTGATATCTTTCAGTTGCTTCAGCATTTAACAAAGCAGTAAAAACAATTGTAATTAGATTTAATATAGATTTCATTGAATCAAAATGCAAACTGATCTTGATTCGTGCGGATATCTTATATTTGCATCAAATCATAACAAAGCTGTGACAGACAAACAAGAGTCTTGATCAGTGTGTCCATGATTATAAGGTGCAGGCTGCTCCTGGTCCATGTTGTTTCTCAAAAAACATACTGGCAATCTTCCCTTACCATATCTCAATTACATATAGTCGGTGTTATTTTAACCATTTCCCAAACGGCAAAATTTTAGAGTAATCCACTTCAAAAGCTGTCACAAATGACAAAATGTGTGTTATTAAAGATAGGATTTGTGTACAATATGACATAGAAAATATTGAGACAAAAGGAGAAACTGCTGGTTAGCAGTTTCTTCTTTTGTTTCAATATTTTCCCAAGCCTTTTCTATAAGGGACATCAAATCCAGGTTTTGTTTGGGAAAAAGGATAATACCGCCTAACAATACAGATTCATTGAAGCTGTAGTTATGCGGTTTTAGAATAAAACAGACAATGTGCATAACATGCCTGCGTGTATGGTATGTAAATACCTTATAAGGATGATTTAATTTTGCCTTTTAGAATTAAAGCTTACAAATGACAAAAATAACACCGGCGATATGCATAACATGTCTTCATGAATATTATAACTATAATTTATTTTGGTGTTAACGCTTCCAAAAAGTCACGTGGGTTATCGACCGTGATTTCTAGATAAAACATGTACGATTGAATTTCATGCAATTTGTTAGATAATCCAATCAACTTGGTGACGCAGATTTTGATATTTAACTGACAAAATTATTAATGTATTTGATAGAATGAAGTTTAACGCTATTCTTAACAATATTTATTTTAAATCATGGATGCATTCCAGAATTTATATTGGGGTTTCGCGATCATTCTCTCAGCGGTACTTCCACAACATGCTTTCCAGCATCCCCAAATAACACAAACATAGCTTTACGATTTTGTACCTATTGACGTAAAAGATAGGTCGGCGGAAGTATTTCGACGCCACTTACAGATTTTCAGTCAAGGGATAATAACTCACTTCTACAGATAATCGGCAAATAAGACATTTAAAAACGTTTACGTATTAGATAGAGGCTGTATAGTAGATTCTACGCGATATAAACGTTCAAAATGCGCAGCCTTTAAACGTTTATGTCGCGTAGAATCTACTATACAGACTTTATCTGACTTAGTGTTCGTCAAACAATGAAAACATACGCTTCTTCTTTCATTCTTCAAACCATGCCTCCTACGTTCCTAAAAATTACATCATTTTCCCCAAAACTACATCATGTTTCATAACTGCACAGGAAACGGGGGCGTGGCTACGTAAATGCGTGACATAAACTGACCGGCAGTGCGTTTATGTGAAATATAGCGCCGAAATTTTCAAATATACTGCAATTTCATTGGTCCAAAAACTAGGACGAACACTAAAGAGAAATGCCGAATTGCAACAAACAAAATTGTAGTATCCCTTTCCTCAAATAAATGTAAGGCTTATTCTTAGAAGTCCCTTGCAGAATGTATATGACTTCCAACTAGAAGTATGGTCTGGATCCATGCTATTACATATGTGACCCGTCACTCTAAAAGGGACCTTACAGGAAGTTTGAAAAATATCGACCCGCGCAGCCAGACTAGGACCGACACTTTTCAGTTTCATATAATTTTCTAAATACGGAAAGTTTTCCCTATCTTACTATACGTTCATTTTTCGCATTCGCTGGTTGACCTGTGCTGGGTCTGACAGGTTTGTCAAATTTTGATTTTTGGAGTTCGGATAAGGTCCCTTTTAGCGTTAAGGGTCACATGTTTCTTACATTGCTATATAGGGCTTAACAAGGAGTTAACCCTTAAAAGATTAACAAAAAATCAATAAAAAACTAAAAAAAATGTCGTTTGAGAAATGGTTATGTCCGAATCAGTCAATTAATTATAATTAATCAAAAATCAATCATTTAATGGATTAAGGTATCCTGCTTTACTGTACCTGTGATAAGGCTGACGATCATCCCTATTACAACCACGGTCAACATGCCCAGTCCCGTGTACCATTGAAACGACATGGAGTAGATTCTTTGAACACCACTGAAAAAACATTTGCAAATCAAGACATTGAGCTCATATTATCATCAATCACGGGACTGACTTAATCGCACAAGATGTTCGCATGACAAATAAAATTTCCATTTACTTCGGTCATACGACATGTCTAATTTGGTAATTCGATCGTTTGTAATTATACAAGACTTTGGTTTTGACGTACTTAAAAGAAAAAAAAAATGTAATCAGCATTTTGAAATTCCTCGTTATTTTCTCATTTATCTGTGTGAAAACGTGCTCCCCAGTTGACTTATATCGAAAATGAATAATATTATATATTCATGAATATATATTTATTTATTTTGCGGACAAGTCTTCATTCTTTGTATTCAAACAAAGCAACAGATGAAACGGACATCGTTCATTCATTCCGACCACAAAACTAGTCAAAAACATTGATTTCGAAACGTCCAAAAACGTTTACTAGTTTCATTGGTTGTTAAAAAAAAGATGGCAGGTCATTGGCCGAAAAGTTATCGAGGGCGTATTATAGACTAACCTGCTGATTTGTAATACTGGTAAATTTCCGATATGGGGGTGTTACTCTTTCAAAATCACGTTTGATTGGTTGAGAGTTTATCGTGGGCGTGTTATCGAAATATTTTAAAATACACAAAACCATTTGAAACGCCTATTCCATTCATTCAGAAAATAATTCACAAAACATTCCCATTCTACTCAGGATGTCAATTTCACTATGTTCTTAACTCTACTCATATAAATAAAAACACACGTGAAAAGTAAATTCGCAATAAATATGGGTATTGAAATATGGTTATAATTTTATAGATTGGGAATAAAACTAAACATATGTAATATGAACTGCAGCGGCAAGATTTCATGAAAATGCTTACCTTCACGCATTGGAAGACATAAGTATCCGTACGATTAACTCGAATTTAAGATTACTCACGTGTACTTATCGAACACAGACGTTGAACTGAGACCACTCGCTATTGTTGTGGTGGTGGGTGGGGAAGGTGTTGCTATTTTAGAGAGGTTCCAATTACATCCCTCAGTAGAGAACGATGATTTGACGGCCACACTTGTACTGGTAACTATTGTACCTATACCGATCCAGAGTAACAGCGCACTACTTGTTATGACGCCGACAAGACCGCCCTGAATTTGAAAATTAACTTTGTTACAAAGCTCCAGGCGAATGATCATAATCTTTGTAATAAGCCATACATACGTGAGAGATATACATTTAGAGGGCAACCACCGATGAAAAGATACCAAAGAAAGCTTTACATTTCGGCTCACTCGCTAGCATTATACAAAACAGTGACCGAATATTGATTTAGGGGAGTGGCAATTGAACGACTGATGCACTTCAAAATTGTACATCTATATGTCTAATGAACTTCCACAAAAATATTAAAAAAAATACCTGAATAGTTTGCATTATGCAACGTGTTTTAATTCGCATAGTAACTGTTGTATAATAAACATACGTTAGATTAACCTGAAGAGAACAAATTCAAACCTACCCATCTATTTGCCCATGGAAACAACATACCAAGGGTATATATTCCTAGTAAAGGTCCTCCAAATATACCGAACAGAGACAAAACTAGCTGAAATTAAGAATAATACAGTAAGAATTCACAAAACATAGACATAGAAAAGTCAGCTACCTTTAAATAGGCTTAAATATCAATTTTAATGGAACCATGAAGATTTCATATCTCTTATACTAGGTGTTAACGTAATACGAATTTTGATTATCGAAATCTATAATTATGATTGTAGAATTGCAAATCATCGAAATAAAAATAGGCCTACTTACAAAATTAGAAATCAACAATTTATCTAATAAAGCGTTTACTTCTTCGTCTTTTTTGCCCCACCCCCACCCCCTTCTTTTTGGAAAAAAAGATTAACGCAGTCGACAGGACTATTTGTATGGATTGACGATTACTACACAGTTTAATACCTGAAGGATCATGGAGTCTAATTCCGAGACAACAAAAGCTAACACCAAGCATATACCTCCAACAAGAATTACTGAAATTAGAAAAACAACAGCAATAATCAACCTATCATGGTCATTTAAACGGTATTTGCAATCATGGTGTAAGCCGGAGATTTCGTTGATAGTTTCTTTTTAATATTCAAAGAACTTTGAACTCCAGGTCCGTCTCATTAGTAAAATTCAATTTGTCGCAACATATCAATTTGGGAAAAAAACTAGTAAATTTGCCATCTATGAAAGTGTTAAAAAATCAAACTAATACAGTCCAATCATCATGTTAATATTTTTTTTCTTATTTTGTCTAATTTTCTATAAAATGTTTATTGTTCGATTGTATGAAAATGATATTTTCAGTATTGTTGTCTGCAATTTTTTTTTAGATTTGGACCGTCCTTAAGTTTTCCCGTTTGGAAAAGGGTTGGTGGTAATAGTACTTATCAACAGCAATAATTAAATACATAACAATACGAAGGATCAGCTTACCCAGTCCTTTTGATAACCATGTAGCTTGATTGTTGGTTATATTTTTACAGCAGAATGGACGAACGAAATCTTCAAGTATAACTGCAACCAAGGCATTGTATCCAGACGAAATCGTGCTGAAAAAGTAAAAAACAAAATGCAATAAATTTGGTAAATAGATTTTCATTTTTCGTAAATGTATCATATTGCCGAAAGAAATAAGTTTTGTCCCACAAATCGAAAAAGACCGGGAAATTATTGAAGATAGGAAAGAAAGCTTTTCATTTTACCTTACTATTTTCTATACAAAGATGATACGCAAATCAGATTGTTACCAACGCCCATTTTGTCATCTTTATCACATTTATATGTTTGAAATGTCGAAAGATTTAATTTCACCAAATATCTCTTCGACTACGTAAGACATGATAACACATTGCTATTTTTTGTTGGTAGCTTTGATCGGAATAATAGATATAATACCTTAAACGGTCGTAGCAAAGAATTGTTCGGTCAATTATTTGCAACGTACAGTCTGCGTCGTGGTTGCGTCTACCAAATTCGTACAGTGCACGTGCGTGCATCGCGCGACTTTGACTAGGTTTTAGACGCAGACCGCAAGCAGGAGCACCTACGACTGGTTGTAAGCGTAGAAAGGCGTGTAGGACATCTTGTTGTTTGGAATAGGGTTCTTTAATTACCATACCTGAGGCTTCCACTAAAGATTGCAGCCAAAAACAGTCCTGGTACACCATGGTACGGTCCTAGCAAATCCATCGTAAATAGAGGGACAAGCTGCAATCATGAATTTAAATCCCTCAAAATATTGCAAGGTTCTAACTTAAGGGAGAATGCTCCAGTTTCCTAAATTTTTTCCCAATAATAGAATTAATTTATATTTTGTATGTTGAAATTACATGTTATTACAAACTGAAAAATAAAATAAAAATGGATGGTCAGCGATCTTGTTTGAATTTTATAGGCATTCGTATCACATACCCCTACATCGATAAAATGCACAATTTCTTGCACCTGTCCAAGGTCACCTAAATGCCAATAAAATGTTGTTTATTCATCGTTTAGTGCCGAAAACGGATTTAAAGTAACGTCTTGCATTTAATAAGAACAGAAAACCCAAAATATGTGCAATTATAAACGCGTACATGTCTAAAACATCATGTTCACGTGTTCGGTTAGATCAACGAAGCTGGAGTGTTTTATGTCAAAATTTGCATATTTTTGGGAATATTTCAAGTTCTACATAATAGAATTTGATAAAACTCCCCCATTGTATTAAGCAACATGTCATTGTAATAATTCAAAAAGAAAATGTATAGGTCAGCGAACTTATTAGTGAATTACAGCAATTTTTATCAGATACACATGAATAAAATGGCACAAAACATTGGTAACTGCATACACACTTACGACTGTCTTGCTCTAAATAATCGATTTCCATCTTGAGGATATCAGTTTCGCATAATAAATACACGTTTACCGCCGAAAATGGTAAATTGTAATGAATGTGTTTTATTATTGAAAATCTGGTAGCGAAACATATTGGTACGAAACATTTAATTTACTACAGTAATGACCGAGTGTTCCGAAAAACTGGAGCATACCCCCTTAATATTTTCAAGAAATGGATTCTCCGTTTTAGCATTGTGAAAAATTGATCTTTGCGAGGCAAAGAATAGATATTGTGTCAGTACATGTATATATTCTTGGCCACAATAAAAAAAGTCCGTAACTTCAGTCTAGGCTGTAGTTGCGGCATTTCCGAACATTACCAACGATTTAGTGCCTCTGTGTTGCGATTATGTGACAACTCTTAATAAAAGAAACGATGTCAATTATTTCTAGATATAACGTTTTATTTCTAGCTTTTAGATCTTAATTTTATTGCTAAATGTTATAGTTTATGAGTTAGAAAAACAAAATGGCTGTATTAGTTTACAAAATAATTATGTTGTGCGATAAAGTTTTTCAAACCCTTGAAAAAGGCAAATTGCCGAAATATTGAATTGAGTAATTTATAAAAGTTTTATAGATTAGGCAATATTTATCAATTTTTGGCACTTCTTTGCCAATCTCATGTTAAGACGAAAAATTCAGCACTTTCTTCGGTCAAATGATTTCGAAGTCGTCCAAAAATGCCGATGCTCTGAGAATCTCTTTTATCTTTTATCTACTTTATACACCTTTAATTCTTAAAACAAATCGGAATTAAGTTACTCAATAGTGATAAAGAACATTGTCGGAACAATATAACGTCGTTTTTCAACAAAAATCCTCGTAATTGCAGCTTAAAGGGCGACTGTAACAGATGGTCTAATTGCAAACAATGATTTTTTTTTGAAAAAATATGCAAAACTTTTGTATTGACCACCTCGGGATGGTTAATAATATGCGATTCAGACGGAGAATGAGCCGAAATTACAAGACAGATAGCTGAATTTAGGGAGAATCCAAGCCTAAATTAAACCCCATCACTGATGGGGTTAGAATTATTTTTAAATTGTTGCGCATGCCCATACAGCGCGGACCATGATTCAAACGAGATTCATACTTAAATTTCAATATGACGTCATCATGTATGTTGTGACGTCATTTAAGAAAGTCGCATGTCCTACTGTTTTGACCTACTTTCGACATCGCTTCATGAATTTGGTATCAAATTGCGAAAAAATGAGTCGTTGCTTCAATAGTTTCTCGTAATCATTTAATCAGGTCATATAAAGCTTAAAAAGTGTACATTTCGTTTGTATTTGACAATTTTTTGGTCCAAATCTGGGAAATAGTAGCTTTAAACCAAGCTGCAGTTACGAAGTTTTTGTAGAAAAGCAGCGACAAGTAATACCTGATCAGTTCTCGTTACGAGTTTTGCAGAAACTGGGTCACATTTCGAGTAGAATGATGCCATCACTATACCAAGTAACATCGCCAGTGACTGTATGAAAGCGAAGCCGGGAAAGTTCAACCATATTGCTCTGTAAATAGTTAATATTACCACTTTTCGTCCGAAATCTCGTAACTACAGCTTCATAAAAACTGAAGTTACGAGGTTTTGAATTAATGTGACGTTGAAATTTAAGTATAAAATAATCAACGGATACTATTGGTATCGAAATATAATGAAACAATCCGCGCACATTCATATTTAGATGTTTAGCAGTCCTATTTTTCCCAAGGATCTTAAAATCCTCTGTCATCCTTTGTAAAAAGATAAATCCATGCACTGGGTTATAATCACCTACTAATGGAAAAAAGCCCAACTAATTTGGTTTGGTTGGTCATTTCAGAGACATTATAAGAATCTTCATGTTATACAATAAAGCCCATTTGCAAACAAAAGGACCTTACTCCAACGTATTTCTTTACTTTTAGGAAGAGTTATTTCCCTTGGCTTGCAATGGAATAGAACTACACATATCTGTTGGAACAGTGCGGCTGGATTTGGAGGCTTAGCCACCCTAAAAGTTGGCCAAAAATGCTGATTTCCTTTTTTTAACATTGAATATTAGCCACCTTCCAATATTCAGACACTGGGGTTTGCGCCCCCATATGTAATGGCTCCCTACGGGCCCGCTACAGTTTATTCAAACTGTGGTTACAACATTTTCGACTATAACCAACGACGCGGTAATGTACTTACACTTTTGATCTACACACATTTTTCACAGCAATGGCTCGTTGAACCTGTGCCTGGTTGACACCAAATACAGCCACCCAGAACATGGAGCCACCGACTATAGTGTTCCACACACTGTACCGCACACGGGGATCTGGATCTATACTGGAATGTACGAAAGAGTTACATGAATAATGATGGTTGCAAATAGTTGTATACGTCTATATGATGCCATGGTCTGGTGATATGAATAGTACATCGTCAGTGGGAGATAAAACCTCGTAACTACAGCTTTTACAAGCTGTAGTTACGAGATTTTATCTCCCACTAACGACATGTAGATTGCGTGCTCCAACCTCGACACTTAACCCTTTTCCAAACGACAAAATTTTAGGTTGATCCACTTCAAAAACTGACACAAATGACAAAATAGATGTTATTAAAGATAGGATTTGTGTAAACTATGGCACAGAAAATATTGAGACAAAAGGAGAAACTGCTGGATATCAGCAGTTTCTTCTTTTGTCACAAAGTTTCCCAAACCTTTTCTAATAGGGACGTCAAAACCAGGTCTTATTTGGGAAAGGGTTAATATCAATCTGCAAGATATCGTAGGTAGATAGATTCTTCGTCAATGGGAGATTTTATATCCCACTAAGGACACGTATATGTAGTTTGTGTGCTCCGAGATCGACTCTTGATAAAGTCTTGGGGCTGAATCTCACAGATGCTGCCGGATTTTGCTTGCTAAAATGTTGCCGTTTGGTAATGGGTGAATGCGCTCCAATAAAATGTGCATGCTGTTCATTAATTGTGTTAGATTCCAAATATCAAAGAAGATTTGATTAACTTGAAGTTTTATTACATTTTGAAATAACGTTTAACACCTGTTAAACCTTTTCTCAAAAAGAGCGTAGAGCAATGAGCTATCTGGAAAACGTTAGGGGAATTCATGTATATCTAGCCTACATCAGCTATTATAAGTACCAACATACCTATGAATACAATCGTCATTTGAACAATGTCCGCCCATAATACAGCCTTCATACCGCCCCGTTATTGGTTGAAGGACATTTGTGTATTTTTAGTTACATACATGTGTCTTATATTTTATATATGTATCGATAAATGAATTTTTGCAGAGCATCTCTAGCTAAAATCTGTAGATGCTCTGTCAGATCATTAATCATGACATATTTATAGCATTTTTACGTCCCAGTCATAGAATGATGGACATGTTTTCTATTTTAAGTGACATATTTTGAACGTCTTATACTTACTCGTCAAAGACTATTTTCCCCATCTTGTCGGCCGTATCCCAAACAGTTTTGATATCACCCTGTACTTCAACACCGGCTATTATAAGTACCAACATACCAACGAATACAATCGTCATTTGTACAGTGTCTGCCCATAAAACGGCCTTCATACCGCCCTGTCAATGGGAAAAAATATTTTGGAATTACGATGATTTTGCATGACTTCGTCGAAGCACCATGTTTAGTGAAACGGTAAGATAGTTACAAATGAATTTTGATTTATACGCGTTTACGAAAGATAATAATGAGCTAACTAAAATCATGTCAACCACCAATTATATGCTATATGATCGACTTGAATGATTGGATCTACTTGAACACCGACCTGTGATTACTCGTATTTGACTTATGTGATATTGTCAAAATATACTATATGGATCTTTCGTACGTGATAATTGTTTTCGATAATCGTTTTAATTTGAAAAGTTGTATTGTGTTTTTCTATAAACGGTAAACAATAGTTGGTGGACAACGTATAAATGTCGGAACATGTAGTTTTTGAACGTCTGTTATCGAGCAAATATATCGTAGTTGTAATTGCAAAATCTTGTAACTACAGATTGAATTAGGCTGTAGTTACGAGTTTTACAATAACAACAAAGATATTAAAAGATCGGATGTACCTACCAGAAAGGTATAAAACATGCACACAACACTGATAGCCACAATTGTCCCCCACAGTGAAATACCTGTCACTGAAAGGATAAAAGCTTTCAAATAAGCTTATGTATGCAATCAATGAACTTCTTACCATGTGTTGATCATCAAAATAAAACAAAGCCCAAGGATTAGACAACTGCATAACTTTATTGATCATAAAGTTTCAAGTTTGCCATGGGTGCCAATAAAGTAATCTACGAGGGGCGTTCAATTAAAAGTGGTACTAATGGTCCACCATACTACACGGTTCTATAGAACTAGTGGTGCTTGTGGCTATTTGACGGGAAAATTACTGTCTATACTTGGTCAAAATTTTAGACAAATTCGTTGACTCTTTAAAAAGTTATTGAACTTTTAAGTTGGTTCAGTCATATACACTGGCTATTTCGCTGTGCGCAAAATGTAAAACGAACTGAAGTAGGATGTACGGGTCTACATTAAAGGTCGCATAGGCTTTGAAATATCTGCATCACATGTATATAATGAACTATATCAGAATCGTGGACATCCGAACGGTTAATATACGTCAGTTTTTAGGATGATAATAGAAATTGAAATTGGTAAAACTGGCCAGAATGATGCCCCCCTCTCATGCAATCAGGGTAGAGCTAGTACCAAAGCAAATTTTGCTGTAGATTCCGACATGACCAAACAAGACGCACGAATAAACGTGCAAAATATAGCAGATAAAGTTGGCTTTTCATCGGGGACATGTTATACGATTTTGAAGAAATGGTTGAAACACAGAATGGTTTATGCCCATTGGGTCCCCCACCTGCTGCCTAAAGGACAGAGAGCACTCGTGCAAAATATATTTTGAAATAATGCAATAAATGCAACAAATGTGGGCTTTCTGAGCTTTATTCGTATGATTGAACAATAATCTACTATTATGAGCACCAATTGCATGTAATTAGCAAGCAATGGTTGCGAAAAGATCAGGCAAGGTCCGTAATAGCCACAAAATTAAAAGCGCGGGAAAAGTTTTGTACGCGGTAATTTTCAAATGTAACGGGTGTATTGTTCAAATTACTGTTTCAAATAGTACTACTATCGCTGGTCATTCATACAAGAATTGTATGTCGGAGAAAGTAAAGAAATATAACGAAAAGAGCAGGTCTAGGGCCGGCTAAAGAGGCATGTACCAAATCCATGACAGCGGAGCTGTCCACAGGTGTCATCTTGTCCAAGACTTCCTGAAAGAGACACATGCTGCACAGCGTATTCATCCACCCTTATAGCCTGGCTTAAGCCCGTGTGGCTTTTTTGTGTTCCACATGATGACGAAAAAAGCCTCTGGTCATCGGTATAGGCCTTCTTGTTCCATATGCAGTGCAATTTACCAGTGTCTGCGGGGTGTTCCAAAAGAGGCACATTAATTGGCATATAAGTAATGGATCTCAAAACTTCAGAAGTGTGTGGGTGTCAAAGAGGATTACTTCGAAGGATTGGAGAAACTTAAAATTGAATTGCGACATAACTATGGCTTATAGAACCCCAGTTCCACAATTAATTGAACGTCCCTCGTACATTTGAATATACATTTACCTACAAAAGCACCTACTTTTAGGTGACGAATTTTTTTACATTACGCGCATTTCATATCGGCGATGGGATACCAACTACTCGTAACTCCAGCTTTCTTCAACCCAAAGTTGCTAGGTTTTGATCTCCGACTAATGCTACTATCTTTATCAAATTAGAATCTATATTTTCGTCTGCAGTATTTCAATATCAAATTGAAATGGTCCAAATATTCGTCGATTGAAAAAAAAATTAAAAAAAAAATAAATGGTAAAGCAATCACATACCTGCGTTTAAAGCAAGAGACGGGGTATATAATACAACTGCCATATAAAGCATCTGTAACAGAAACAACCAAACATATATGACACGGTGTGGTATCATAGGTGAAGTTAACATATTTTCTGAATTTTTTCTACAATTTCAATGTTGTTGTGTTTCGTGGTATTTCGTGATATTAGCCTAGGTCTAGAAAATGTCCGTTGTGGTATTTCAGAACACCATTGATCTAGATCAGGCCTGAATCAATCTTTACCTCTGTTTTTTGTCATTTTTCGTTTCTTCGCAACTTATAGCAACTAAGACTGGGTTCCAGTCTGATCATTTTTCCCTCTTTACTTTCTCCGGTCTAAATATTATGTCAATATTAACACGATCAGAAATGGGCGCCGCAACAATGTAACTGTTATTGATTTTTATGCACCATCTTAATGACTAAATCTTATATTGACAACTGCATTAGAACAACATAGATCCTAATAATGCTTCACATGCTGATCAGGAAACATTGTGATTTCTATTGATATCTTATTCAAGATCCTTGCTCGGATGTTTGAGAATCATCTGGGAGTGCGGTTTGTAGAATATCCGTAATGTGGCCATTTTGAGATTCATAAAACATCGGCTTTTTTCGAGCGGACCCGTAACGTATCCGAACCTATTCGGGCGCGGTCGTATATATTCGGCGGTGGAAAGTTCCGCCGCCGAATGTTTTCGACCGCACCCCCAATAATTCCGATTAATTCCGACGTCGTGCAAATGTCATTCGGGATGGACTACCTTAGGTCTACCACGCATAAATATCATTGTTCATCTCATTCGCTTTAAACAGTGTTTCAAATTAATTGTTGTTGTTGTTGTTTTAAATTATGTGCTATGCCTGTCTATTTCATCGCATTAACTTGTTACATTGTTAAGAATTGATGTCAGTCCTGTGCTACCGCAGTTTTAGGTCTACTTTTCTTTTCTAATTAATGTAAAATATCTTTCATGCAAGACAGGTTACAAATTAATAGTGCAAAACATGCATGCATGATTTATCTTAAACTTGTTTTTTATTCTTAATTCTAATCTAATTCAAAATTGTAAAGGATTATCAACTGCCTATTTTAATTCTTTTCGCGCCGATACCTATGCATCCCTATCTGTTTTGCAGGTAACATAGATTAAGATCAGTCTGCGCCAATAAACAGTTTGTGCTTATACTCACTGGTGGTGAACTCTGCCAAAGCGAGGGACATTTTTTCGCGATCAATGAATTCCGTCGGTGTTGTCATAAAATATCGTAACTACGGTTTTATCGAAACCGTAGTAACGAGATTTTTTAACAACACCTCATAAAATATCGTAACTACGGTTTTATCGAAACCGTAGTAGGCCCCTAACGAAATTTACGAAATTTTTTAACAAACCGACAGTTTGTCAATACAAAACGGTAAACCCGGTCTGTTTTTAGAACAAGTTCATTGTCATTGGAAAAAATCTATAAACTCACATTCAAACGCAAAATATCTATACCCTGTTGTAGCGAAAATTGTTTTAGTTCACCACCAGTGATACTGTAGTGGCTGTTATCTAATTTCAGCATGACATGAGTTGACACCCATTTACATTTTCCAAAATAATACATAGGTGGCTCATTGACATAGGCTTTCCAATTTAAGAGGTGTTCCAAGCCACAAAGTAAGTTATAACAAACGCAAAATATATACAGTTTAGTATGATATAGCATGGAAAATATTCAGGAAAACGGAAAAAGCTGGTTTCAAAATTCTTTTTTCCATAGTGATTTCAAAGGCACTTTCTATAATAAACGATAAAAAACTATGCATTGAACAGAAAAGCGTTTAAAATCATCACAAATGTGCGAAAGTCTTCAGCATTTTTTATTTGCCCAGGCTTTGTTAAAGATTCACGACGCATTTGCTCACACAGCAAAATATTGTCTTGATTAAGAGGTTTATTGGCATTTCAGAACAGTGTGGACGCTGATCAAGATCCATGTTGTTCATTTACATATAGCTTCTTCATAACACGTAAGAAAATGATATAGATCATGACCAGGCTGCACTTAACCCTTTCCCAAACGACAAAAAATTGGGGTGATCCAAATTCAAAGCTGCTATTACGGATTTCATTTGACCTGACACTGACCTTTACTAAAAATGTGTTCATATTTCGCATATAGCGTAACATTTTTTAAAAAGACTTGTATCATAGTAAACAGATTAAACAGGTACACAAGAAAATATTACTGATTTGTTAGTTTAGAAAAAGACGGGCGTTTAATTTATGATAATAAGAGCTAAAGCTGCACAATGTGAAATGAAACTTGTAATACAGACGACAAAATAGATGTTGAAAAAGATTGAAATTGTGCAAATTGTAGCACAGAAAATATTGAGACAAAAGGAGAAACTGCTGGTTATCAGCAGTTTCTTCTTTTGTCTCAATGTTTTCCCTAGCCTTTTCTATTAGGGACGTGAAAACCAGGTCTTGTTTGGGAAAGGGTTCAGCAAATGGTGATCTGGATATATTGTGGTGTCAAATCCTAGCTAGGTCGATCATAAAGATAATGTCTCATTTTATTGTATAAAAGACGAACTTACCATAAATATAAAATATATGAAACAGCAGAATAGCTTTGTGTATCGACAAAACCGCATCTCAATATACTGAAAAGTAGAACATAATATTTGAAATTAATTTTATTCTATATTTATATTATTTCGTTAAAGCAAGGTAACAAAACCTGATATTTTTCCATTAAGTAATCCATACTTTATGAGATTCAAACGACGTCTAGATTTTTAGGATGACTTTATAAACAATCGGCGATGGGATGTTCCACTGCCAAATATTTACGACGTCATCCGAAAAGTTTCGAATGTTAAAGACGAATCTCAATAGGGATGATCTACCTTAAGCTTTTTTCCTATTAAGGAAGTCAAAACGAGGTCATGTTTTGGAAAGGGTTAAGTAGGATATGGAAATATACTGACTGCCACAAGAAACGCCTCAATGAAAGTTGTCCTTATTTTACTTACGCCTGCTACACTATTAATGAAATGTACACAGTATATAATTATTGTGAAGGACAATTACGTAAAATAAAAAAATAAAGCGTTTCTATTCATCAAGATGTCCATTTCCGGTGACTGGTCACTTTTTCTACGTGCGCTTCGTGTATGTATACCACGTGATGAAATTAGTCACATTTTACACAGCAACATGTGTTAGTGGATATTCATTCACAAATTTAAAGATTTTCTTATGAAACATCTGTATTGAAGGATACCGAGGCTAAATTCTGAAAAGGGAACTCGTAATATTGCCATATTCGAATGCGAGGAATGCACAAACAAGTCGCCAGACAGTTTAACGTATTGTGTTTCTCGATTTGGTGTCTTGATCGACGCCTCAGAGTTCAGCAAACGTTCATCGATCGGTCACGCGCAACTAGACCCCGTGTTATGCCCGTAAAGCAAAATAATTGCTCACGTTAACGTCATGTACGTTTCATGGTTGTGACGTAGGTATCGACGTTGTGTTGTGTAGTCGGTTACTCTGCTGGTCAGATAAGTTTTTTATGGCGACTTTTGTTGTTGCAAGTAACGTTTGAAACAAACACACTATTTGGAAAATAGAGCTTGCAATTTAGCCATTTGCTAATATTGGAAAATAAAAAAACAAGCAGTCGGACGTTTTGACGTCTCGCAATGAACGATTAGGCATCTTGGTCGACGATTTAGAGTTACAGAAACATTTGCCAATCGGCCAAAGTCAGAAAGACCTCCTGTAACGCTGTTACATAATAAGATTTCTCACGTTAACGTCGTATGCGTTTCCGGTTCGAGACGTTGGGATCGACGTCGCGTTTAGTATTCATTAATTATGTTTGCCAAAAAAGACGTTTTACGGTACCTGTTGCTGTCGCAAATAAAGTTTGAACCACTCGCAACTGATTTTCAAAAGAAAATTATGATACCTCTCTGTTTAAATGTGCTGTTTTTCTAAACCGTTACACTTTGATAATTTCTTAGCCATCATTTTTCAACAACTGATAATCAAATTTACAGATGAAATAACTTTTTTGTAATTTCACATCAGATTTACTGAAAATCGGACTTTTAATATGACTGAGGCGTTTCTTATGGCCGTCAGTATACATAAACTACCAAAACGGTTTACGGGTGACTGAGCTGAAAATAGTGTAACCCATATTTTACTCTTAAAAATTCACTACAGGTTATCGTAAAAGCGTAAAATGAATTACTTTGGGAATGCGCAATTATAGTGGATAACATATTTATCCTTATCAAACTGATATTACAATGCATGCACATGCTGCTGTAGTTCTTTATCGTCATTAAAATATGCCAAAGGAACCCTTTTTATATCGAAAGCAATTCCTGTTTCCATAATGCAATGTAAAAGATTTGTGGACACTAGTTCTATTTAAACTTATGTCGTCAAAATTCGGCAGCGGTAAATACAGAGTGTCCCAAAAAATCGGAACCCTAATTCAAAGTCAAATATTTAAAAGCGTAAGCAAAAATTCTAATTTTTGCAGTACTGAAGATACATTATTTTTGCATTTGTGTTCCAAATTTCATTTGAAAATATGCATCGGTTCAAATGTTATAAGCACATTAATAATGACACTAAAAAACCGATCTGACATGATATTGATTTTTGCGTCTTGTTTGTTCGTGAAAGCGCACTTACGGTCAGCTGTTGAATTCTGTACCGTTGTACATGTATGTACCGATTTTCTCAAAAATTAATATGTTTACGCTCTGTACATTCAAATTGAGTCCATAGGGTGGTTGTTTGAATTAATTTCAAATTTTTATGTGATTCATTTCACATGGCGCAGTTTTAACTTTTATTTTCATAAAATACAAGCTTGACATGTTTCCTAAAATTAGTCTAGTCTTGATTTTCTTGCATAATATACAGTTCTTTGGACTATGATTAAATTCTTTTTGGTGAATTTTGTGTTATTTGTGTTTTGCATAAAGGTCAGTGTCAGGTCAAATGAAACCGGTGATACTTTTCAATTGAGCGGTGACTGGCATGTTGGTCAGAAATAAAATAAGTGGTACTGATTATTATTCATGAGTCTGTGATGCACTTGGATATTTTGTTTGTATTGATTCTAGTTACATCGCAGCTCGCAGCATTAACAGTTTATTTATTAGCAAAAAAATGAAATGAAATGAAAATGCAATATTATGAATACAATGTTTCAAAATCATTTTTGTATCATATTGAATATATTAACTAATTGTATAGCGTCAATTTATTCAATGAGTGTAGGCGCGCGCTGCAAAAAGGAAAGATTGATATCGTGTTAAAATGGTTTTCGGGGTATATTCAGTTGAATATCAATCTTTTCAAAACTAATCATTATTTTTCAACCAAATTTTAACTGCTTATAGAAAACTGTCGTAGCTATTGCATACGCAAATTTGATGGAGAAGTATTACTTGATACATGAGAAATGTACTTTCAAAAATGGGTTCCGTTTTTATTGGGACACCCTGTAGATCTATATTTAATCTAAACAATCATGAAAAGACTTCGTGTTAGAATCACAAACATAAGTCGGTGCTATTACAAAACACCGAAACAATATCCTTATCAAAGCTGCAGTTAAGAGATTTTTGCAATCACGTCGACGAAATGTGGTTTTATTGTCTATCAATGGTGCAGTATTAGTTATTATTTACAAACATCAAATACTGTCGTATGCAGATAAAATGCAATAAAATATCTGTAAGTACTTAAACAACTCACACTTCAAGAGATTATGCTGTAGAAACGAGGTTTTGTTGCCTTTGCATGGTACAAGTACAATGAATCTAAAATAAAACATACCGTGAAAACACTTGTCAACCCAAGGTTGTAGAAAATCGGTATATAAATGTGCGCTGCTCCAATCGACGTAAACAACATCGCCACAATGATGTACCAATACATCGACGTGTAAGAATATGACTCGGCGGGCGTCCCAATCACCGTCACCGACGAAATGAAGCTGGACAATAACGACATTGCCACTGGGATAGGGTGCATTCCTCGACCGGCCAGCAGGAATTCTTCTGTGGTGTTTTTCTTTCTATCCTTGATGGCGTAGAAGACGCCGATGACTGCCGATAAGCCTAACATGCAGCCGAACACGGCATAGTCGCCTGGGTGGAAGGTCTTTGGGTCTTCTGTTTGGTAACTGTACGGTCCGGATGACATTTTGTCCCTGCAAAGTTGACAAAATTACTTATTTTCTTTATTTCATTAAGCTGATCAGTCGTATAGCATGTTTTTGACGAGAGGTGGATGTGACCAATTTTGTTCAAAGAAAAATGTATAAAATACGTATAGAACTTTTATTAAACCTACAAGGGGCGTGCAAATGTATTACGCGAATACGCAGCTGAATCTACAGTATTTTGACCAGTTGACCCTTCGTAGACTATAATTGCTAGATACAATCAACACTAAGGCCAGTCATCTCGATTGTCATGCCCAAACAAGTATACCGTTGGTGAAAACAGCTCAAAAGAGGCGCAAACAAGGGCTATCCCAGGACATCAAAGCGCGACTTCCAAGACTAGTGCTGGATAGTGAAAATTTCCAAGTCCGAAAGATTCAAATATTCGATTAAATTAGATAATTAACGTATGTTTGTCTAGAGTCTGATATTATGGTCACAGAAACATGTGCAAATTTTGAAAGCAATAATCTTTCCGGAAAAATTAGATATCACAGATAGTATGCAAGTTGCACGTAAAATCTTAAACAAGGAATTGTCCAAAAGGGTAAAAATTCCACCAAATTACATGTTAAAGTTGAGAGCAAGTTCACTTTTCGTTAGGCAAGCTTATTCGTGGACTGTTCCCATGATGAAATTCAAACTTTTTCCAAATAAAATGTGCGGATCCAGCAGCGGGCGCAGGAGCCCGAGCTTATGTTTACCTTTTGAATTTGTAAAAAAGGCTTATCAAATTGGTTTGTAATCAATCTTTCATGCACAAATGCAGTCAACACTCCACCCCTTCACCCCCCCCCCCCTAGAAAAAAGTTCCAAAATCCGCGTATAATCAACACCTGGTTTTGGCGTGCCTATGAGAATAGGTTTTGGAAACATTGAAGAATCAAAGTGCTGAGAGCACTGTAATTGGACGTCTCTGATTGATTGAGCGGGATTGTACAGGGTGTCCCAAAAGTAAGGTAACACTTAAAAAGCGTACTAGCTCTGTTATTTCTTGGTCGATTTCTTTCGGAACATTATCATTATCTACAGAATTCATTGAAATTATGTTTGACATATACTTCAACAATATGCACACATCAAAATGGTGTCATTTTGACGTCATTTGTACCCCTATTAAAATGATGTCACAGCCAACCTTCTCACAGCGAATATATATGCGATAAAGCATATATAATCAATCTAAATCTCTAACATGTGTTCAAAGAAAGTTTCAATCTTAATTCAAAACAGAAGATCTACCAAGAAGAAAACCCATCTACTCAATAATAGATGAATTTGAACGATCTCGGTCAGATTTTTATGAACATAGAAGCTTAAGATCGAAAACATCCTGCAGCGCAGAAAACATCTCATTTTTTAATGAGACTGTAAATTGCAGTCCATTGAAGTCGATAAGAAGAATTTCGTCGGAACAAGATTCATTGAAATCATTAGTACAGTGCAATTTGATATTTTATTTGAAACTTTTCCATATAATATTCAAATTATGCAATCGCAGTCTTTCGGAGATCAAGTCAAACACTTAAGATTGTTTTCGGTGGAAACATGCCGGATTTGAATTCCTTTGGCTGTTTTCTGTGAAGACACTTTTGGTAAGTGTAAATTCATATTGAAGCAAGAACGTGTTACAATATATTGCTTTCAAACGTTTAAAGAGAATGTAGGGAAATATCTATGGACACATATGTGGCAGTTAATTAAAAAAAAACTTTATCACAAGAATAAATCAAGGAAAGCGACAGAAGGGACGTAATCTAGAGAACGTCATTTACTTTCAAAATGACGTCATTGATAAAATAGGGTGTGTTCCATTTATCATAGATAAGATATACAATTTGCATGATATTTTGATGAAATTTCTTATATTTATTTCTAGACATAACCTTCTTTTCTGTCAGCGATGTAAGGAATATACAAGTGACACATTAGCCGAGATATACGAGGTTAATAATGTTACCTTACTTTTGGGACACCCTGTACATGAACGAAAGATATTTTATTCATTCTTCTGTGTTTAATTCTATAAGATCGGTTTCGGACATACGAAATCGGCTTTAATACCAGAAAACCCTTCTCAGGCTTCAAATTGATTTGATTGCCGTTTCAAGACAACTGATTTGTCGCTATGAATAATCACTATTAATTTGATTACCAAATTCAATTAAGGCCATGCGATTAGCACTTTTGTCTTCTTGTTTCGGTTTACTATGAGTATTGTCGTCAGTTATACTTTTCATTGATTTTAAAAAGTACGCTACAAAGCAATTTATTCAAAATGTAAGCCAACGCGCTACATAAATGAAAGCCGCGATAGCTCACTTAGCAGAGCACTCACCTTGTACTCTTTACACATGTTATATCCGGAAGGCCCTGGGTTCGAATTCTACTCAGACATTGTTCTTTTTAATCATCTTTTTTATACGCCGCCGGAGGCGGACGTATATTGGCGTCATCTTCTCCGTCTGTCCGTCCGTCCATCCGTCCGTCCATCCGTCCGGACGTCCGTCCATCCGTCCGTCCGTCCGTCCACTTTTCTTGTCAATGCAACTCCTCCTAAGTTTCTGGCTGGATCTTCTTGAAACTTGGTCAATGTTATCACCTCAATTGGTAGATGTGCATGAAGGAAGGATTTTATGGTTCGTTGATTTTTGCCAGAGTTATGCCCCTTAAAAACTTAGTCTCTGGGGCTTATTGAAATTGCAGCCTTGTCAACGCAACTCCTCCTAAGTTTCTAGCTGGATCTTAATGAAACTTGGTCAATGTTATCACCTCAATTGGTAGATGTGCATGAAGGAAGGATTTTATGGTTCGTTGATTTTTGCCTGAGTTATGCCCCTTAAAAACTTAGTCTCTGGGGCTTATTGAAATTGCAGCCTTGTCAACACAACTCCTCCTAAGTCTCTGGCTAGATCTTAATGAAACTTGGTCAATGTTATCACCTAAATTGGTAAATGTGCATGAAGGAAGAATTTTATAGTTCATTGATTTTTGCCAGAGTTATGCCCCCTTAAAACTTAGTCTGTGGGGCTTATTGAAATTGCAGCCTTGTCAACGCAAGTCCTCCTACGTTTATGGCTGGATATTAATGACACTTGGTCAATCACCTCAATTGGTTGATTTGCATGAAGGAAGGATTTTATGGTTCATTGATTTTTTCTAGAGTTATGCCCCCTTAAAACTTAGTCTCTGGGGCTTATTGAAATTGCAGCCTTGTCAACACAACTCCTCCTAAGTCTCTGGCTAGATCTTAATGAAACTTGGTCAATGTTATCACCTAAATTGGTAAATGTGCATGAAGGAAGAATTTTATAGTTCATTGATTTTTGCCAGAGTTATGCCCCCTTAAAACTTAGTCTGTGGGGCTTATTGAAATTGCAGCCTTGTAAACGCAAGTCCTCCTACGTTTATGGCTGGATATTAATGACACTTGGTCAATCACCTCAATTGGTTGATTTGCATGAAGGAAGGATTTTATGGTTCATTGATTTTTTCTAGAGTTATGCCCCCTTAAAACTTAGTCTCTGGGGCTGATTGAAATTGCAGCCTTGTCAACACAACTTCTTCTAAGATTCTGACTGGATCCTTATGAAACTTGGTGGATGTTATTACCTTAATTGGTAGATGGGCATGAAGTAAGGATTTTATGGTTCATTGATTTTTGTCCATCCGTCCGTCCGTCCGTCCGTCCACTTTTCTTGTCAATGCAACTCCTCCTAAGTTTCTGGCTGGATCTTCTTGAAACTTGGTCAATCACCTCAATTGGTAGATTTGCATGAAGGAAGGATTTTATGGTTCATTGATTTTTTCTAGAGTTATGCCCCCTTCAATCTTAGTCTCTAGGGCGTAATGATATTTCAGTCTCGTGAACGGCAATTCCTTCCAGGTTTTTGACTGGATATTTATAAAAACCTTTTTGTGAACACAACTTTTTACAGGTTTTTGTGTGAATATTTATAAATCCTTGTCGATGTCATTTTTTTGTCTCAAGTTTTATAAGTGGCGGCGTATATTGTGACCATGGCACTCTTGTTCGACTTCTATCTCCACCATCGTTGGCGAAAAAACGACTGCAGTGATTTAGAATCGATCTTAACACAAATTCAACGAAATAAAGTAATGAAACGCCGATCATTTACATACAATTCCGCTCAATCAATGAGAGGCGTCTAAATATAGTGCTCCAAGCACTTTGATTTTTATTCCTGTTTAGAGTAAAAAAAAGAAAAAAAAACACGGTAGCAGTTTTCCCTTGTTGTGGTTACAAAACAAATTCAATACATACTTTTCCTGAAACAAAATACCAGATGAATTGGAGCACCTAACCATGGATTCCTCATACAAGTACTACCGCAGCATCCTTACATCTACAGATGTGCATAAAAAGAAGAAATTGGGAACGTGCCGTCGGGAAAATGGCAGTGTAGTACAATAAGCAATTTAAATGTTCATATCATTATCAACGAAAATTTGAGAATAGCAATGTCTCTATCTGTAAACATATTCATACGATCATCCAGGTACCATCTGTTGCAGACCCATTGCTTCATCTTCTTAGCTCAATACACGTAAACGGGTCGCTTAAACGAAATAAATACAGATCGCTGTCACTTAGTCTTATTCTAATAATAATAATTGTTGTCATGACCATCGATCAGTATGTAAATAGGCCATGATACTGTCGTATATCAGTGATACAGATGCTGGAGAAAAAAACTCGTAAGAGCAACTATTTTTCTGAATAGGTGGATTTCACTAGTGTCTCATCTGAGGCTGTTCAGATGGAACCCCGATTTGTCATCGAGTCGAACCCGAGTTGCGAAATGAACTCACTCCCCGATAATCAATTTCAAAACCCTGGTTCCAAAGTACGTCTCGTGGAAACCCCGTTCCTTTAAATATGTCAAAGACTTAAACAACAATGATCAAAGAAAAAGAACCTATCATACACAATACGTGCATTAAATTGGGTAATCATTCTAAAATGTGTGTTTTCAGTAAACACATCAAGAAAAACAAACGTTTTACAGAAGAAATAATCCGAACTGGTTTTGAACCAACGGCGTTCCACATTTCAAACTGAAAAAAGGTTGCGAGGTTAATCCTTTCCCGTTTGAGCTATCGCTGCTGATGATGATATAGGGTGTCTGTTTACATTATAACCATAGTGTATGCATGTATCGCTTTCTAAAGATCTTACCCTTTACACAATAAATATTACGAAAGTCAAAAAACTACAAGAAAATGATTAAATCGAAAAAAGATCGTAAAGTTGGTTAAGACGTGGCATGAATTGAGTCGGCCAATGAATCTTATAGTATTTGTTAGAGAACACATAGAAAGTAGGAAAAGATACGACAGTTTTCCTGTATGGTCGCAAAATCTATTTTGAATTTTGGTCAACTGGCAATTGAGTCTGAGAAAGGGTTTTTTGGTAATGAAAACCCATTTCGCCTGTCCAAAAGTGGTTAAAAGAATTGTACGTCCTTTCGGGCGTCCAATTAAAAATAATAAAGTGCTAGTCACAAGCATGTCCTACTTTTGTCTTTATAATTGCCATGCAAAATTGCAAAACAAATATTCGTCAAATTTACAAATTCAACTACGTTCTATTATTTATTAATCACAAATTCTTTCTATTTAAACATCCACTTGACTGTATGTGTTTTATTCAAAGTTGAAGCATTTTATGTTTTTGTCATGTAGCCTATCAATAATCTATTCTTCTTTTATTTTCATCTTTTATCTTAACCCTTTCTTAAACAAGACCTGGTTTTGACGTCCCTGATAGAAAAGGTTATGGAAACATTGAAACAAAGGAAGAAACTGCTGATAACCAGCAGTTTCTCCTTTTGCCTCAATATTTTCTGTGCTATATTATACACAAATTCTCTCTTTATCTACATGTACTTTGTCGTCTGCAGCAGCTTTCATATTGGATCACCCTAATATTTTGTTGTTTGAAAAAGGGTTAAGACACTTACAAAGCAAAGAAATAGACCTACCTTTGCCGTAATGCAGGTTAATCCGCTAACTCAGTTTATTCACCTCACATAAACAAAATTCTAAAACGTCGTTTGCTATTTAAGTTACATTTACAAACTGTAACGTTGGTTACCCTTTTAATGAAAATAGTTTAACCTCAAAATACAATTTGTGTAGTTTTGAAATACGATACATTATTTTCTCATTCATACAAAATCATGAATACACAAATAACAAGTTTTACATCCCGACGAAGATGTATTTTTGATTTTCTAGCATGATAATTATTACTTTTCTGTTTTGTTAATTCTTCTTCGTCCTACTGAAAACTAAAATGAAAGACAAGGGTTTTGTGTGGTCGCAATTTAAACAAAATTCGATGTTGTGAGAACTCTTCACTTAAATACCACATAGGATAATAAAACAAGTCATTATAAAATGGATCCTTACATTGATTGTTTTTTTTTTTCTTCAAAATGATAAAATTTAAATTCTTTATAAGGCCGACCTATTTCCCAAACAAGATATTGTTTTCACGTCCCTACGTTTAAAAGGTTGGGAAAACATTGAGACAAAAGGTAGATTTTTAAGTTTAACTATCTCCCAAAACAGATATTGAATTCTGCCTTCTTTTCTTGAAACCGTTTTAAAATCACATATTAATTAACGTATTTATTCAGGATTATCTGAATAAGTGTGTCATGTGATTACCCGCCTTAATTAGTAAATGTCGAATCAGAACAAGTTTTGTTTGATTTCATATTTTAATAGTTTGACCCTTATTTTCTCTAAAGGAACGGTAGAATATCTAGACAGATGATGGTGTAAGAGAACAACCGAAAAAAGTATAGAATTAAACAGAAAAAGTACAAAGATTCCCTTTATGTTTGCATTAAAAATTTGATCTGTCCCACAACGATTTTTTTTATTCTTTTGACCTTGTTGATTTCCTTAACTCTTCTCAAAAATACCCTTGTTCAGACGCATCTCGACTAAAGACTTTAAGAAAGCATCGAGGGCAAACAGATAAATCAGGCAAATTATGAAAACCACAGTTTTCTTCACACTCAATGCTTTTTTTCTGTTTATACGTAAGCCTACTTGTAGATGTTATCATTCCTTCCATTCAGAAGTCATTTTAGTGGTTCAGGAATTTCTTTTTAATTCATTGAAATATGGGAGACCGTGGCAATCTGTTACACTGGGCCAGTTGAAAGTGGTTCAAATGAAGAAGATAACTTCGGGCATCGATTGTTAAAGAAATGCAGAGGTTATGTCCCCTGAAACAAAATACTGTCAGTCCTGAAATAATGTTTCAGAGTGACTAATGTTTAACCCATTACCAAACGACAAATTTAAGGGTGCCCAAATTGCAAGGTCTTGCAGACGACAATTTCAAGAGAATGAATATTTTTAAATTTTTGGGTCTTTTTTCATGGAAACATTGTGGAAAATGGAGAAATTGATTGTCACAAGCAATTTCTTCATTTTCCACGATGTTTTCCATAGTCATTATTTTGTGGGGGAGTAAAAAACAGTCATTGTGAGGTAATGGGTTAAGAGTTTTTAACCCATTACCAAACGACACTTTTCTAAACAGGTCCAAATCCAAGTGATCGAAATCTTATATTTTTGGGGTTTCATTGTAGAAAACATTGTTGGATATGAAGAAATTGCTTGTCACACCAATCGCTGCTGTCAATTAAGATATCGATTTACCAATCAAAATTACTCATTCAGTCACGTGTCTCCTACATCCTCTATTGCGACAAATAAACATGGCGAAGAACACAACAACAAGAACAACAATTGGAGAGAAACTTCATGATCGATTTTAAGTTAGCGCGGATCTGGAAAAATGTCCCTTAAAGCTTTGGAGCCTAACAAAATGAAAGATCAGCCTGCGTATACACACAGTCTGATCATGAACCATGTTGGTCTCCAAAAGGTTCTTCCCGGTCAGACTGCTTTTAGGTACAGCCTGCTATTGAAACATGGCTGTCTCAAATGCTTTAAGGGACGTTTTTCAAGATCCCGGCTCAAATGGTTTTAGTCAGAGATGGTTGAAAACGCAAATGACTTGCGGTTGTTAGTTGATCTTTAAGATAAAAGAAATGCTGATAAAAAGTTATTGACGTGTAAAAGAAATGTCTAGCGTTTCTCAATTACTTTTTGACTAAGTGTTGTTTGAAAGATACACCACATCAATCAAGTTTCCGATAATTTATCGGCTTTTCTTCTTCAAACAAAATCAGTCTAGTACCAAATGAAATATTGAAAGTGTTTGGAAATTGTTGATGCTGTATTGTAATGTGATAACCCGCCGACATTTCTACATTCAAAGAATGTGCGGACGTCTTTTTTAATGAAAGGAATTTACCATTTTACTTTTGTCTTTCTATTAAAAAAACCATTGTGGGAAATGAAGAATGTGATGGCCACAAGCAAAGCCTTCAATTACAATTGCTTTGCAAAAGGCTAAATCTGTTCGGGTGTTTATATATAAGGGAATGGTTGGTGAGGAAAACAGTTCGTTGTTTGAATTTTATTTTCTCAGAATTGTTGGTTGTAAAATAAAAGATAAACGTTTAGAACATCTGTAAAGCAACGGAAATGCCCAAATAACAATAAATAGTCAGAGGCTGAATAGATACAAAGCATCGTATTAAAAGAAAGAGTTAATATTCATCTCCTTCTTCATCTTCACCTTCACCATCTGCGGATTCTATACCAACTTCTTCATAATCCTTCTCTAGAGCCGCCATATCTTCTCTCGCTTCAGAGAATTCTCCCTCTTCCATACCCTCTCCAACATACCAGTGGACGAAAGCTCTCTTGGCGTACATCAGATCAAACTTGTGATCAAGACGAGCCCAAGCTTCAGCGATGGCTGTGGTGTTGCTCAACATGCACACGGCTCTCTGGACCTTGGCTAGATCCCCACCTGGTACGACAGTTGGTGGTTGGTAGTTGATGCCGACCTTGAAGCCAGTAGGACACCAGTCTACAAACTGGATGGTTCTCTTGGTCTTGATGGTGGCGATGGCGGCGTTCACATCCTTGGGTACCACATCACCCCTGTACAACATACAACAGGCCATGTATTTACCGTGACGTGGGTCACATTTCACCATCTGGTTGGCTGGCTCGAAACAAGCGTTTGTAATTTCAGAGACTGTGAGTTGCTCATGGTAAGCCTTTTCAGCGGAGATGACAGGAGCGTATGTAGCCAGAGGGAAGTGGATACGTGGGTATGGCACCAAGTTGGTCTGAAACTCGGTCAAGTCCACGTTCAGGGCACCATCAAATCTCAGAGAGGCAGTTATGGACGAAACGATCTGACCAATCAGTCTGTTCAAGTTGGTGTAGGTTGGTCTCTCGATGTCCAAGTTACGTCTACAGATATCGTAGATAGCTTCGTTATCGACCATGAAGGCACAGTCGGAGTGCTCCAGAGTAGTATGGGTTGTCAGAATAGAGTTGTAAGGTTCAACAACGGCGGTGGAAACTTGGGGAGCGGGATAGATGGCGAACTCAAGCTTTGATTTCTTACCATAATCAACACTCAGACGTTCCATGAGTAGAGAAGCAAATCCTGATCCAGTGCCACCACCGAAAGAGTGGAAGATCAAGAATCCTTGAAGACCGGAACATTGATCAGCTTGTTTACGGATTCGATCCAGAACTAGATCAATAATCTCTTTACCAACAGTATAATGACCTCTAGCATAGTTGTTAGCGGCATCCTCCTTGGCGGTAATCAGTTGTTCTGGATGGAAGAGTTGTCGGTAGGTTCCTGTGCGTACTTCATCTAGAAAATAAATATTTGAAGCTTAGAAAGAAGGAAACTTTACAAATTGATCCATGACAAAATTTTAGGCTGACCTCGATTCAGAGATTTTGCAAACGATGATGTCAAGTGAGTGAAACTTTGCGAGATTTTGTCTTTCTGTGTAGAAAACATCGCGTATAGACAAGATATTGCTAGTCGTCTCATCGACATGATTAGAAAAGTAGTAAAAGTACATAATTGGGGCAACTTCTCTCTCCCATATTCTGATAATAAATACATTACATAGTAAGCAATCAGATTGGACAGAATGTTTATCTCGACCACCTTAGGTTGCTTGTATTTTCATCAATCATATTAATCTTGAACGAGTAGTGATAAGTTATAGCACATTTGCAACAATTCAAAGTCGAAAATATATATCTCACCCACGACGGTTGGTTCCAGGTCGACCATGACAGCACGTGGTACATGTTTCCCGGCTCCAGTCTCACTGAAGAACGTATTGAAGGAATCATCGCCTCCCCCAATAGTTTTGTCACTGGGCATCTGACCATCAGGCTGGATCCCGTGTTCTAGACAGTACAACTCCCAGCATGCATTACCGATCTGGGTACCAGCTTGACCCACGTGGATAGAGATACATTCACGCTGTGGAAAAAAGAAAGATCAAATGGTCATTGTAACGTTGATTAAGTATAACGGTCGATAAACAACAAGCGGAGATTTGATATACAACTGAAGCAATGAACTGAGTAATTTTACTAAAAGAATGGATTACGTGTAGTTTTCAGTCATTTAAAAGGTCGTCTACCCCTAATGAGATTCTTTGGGGCGTCTGTAACTTTCGTGCGACGTCGCTAAGATTCGTTACTTTTCTGAATCTATTTGGTCGACGTGGTGTGAATTTCATTGTGTAAGGACTACCTTAAAATTGAAAAAAGTGATAGTTCAACTAATATATCTTTGAAATTTTACATTTATCAATATATCACATAAATAATACATATATCACACTGATGCTTACATCAATAAAGTATATTCTTTGTACTTCGTTTCATATATTTTTTGATAACATCGGGGTAAAAATGCTATAAAATGTAAATAAAATTAACTTACCATTTTAAAGCCTGTTATGCAATTTTCTCACAGATGACTTGAGGATGACACAGTGAGGTTAGCAATGATGCGATTACCCACATAGCAACCAGGGTATATATAGCAACATCCACGGGAAAAAGGGTATTGGAATTCATGTTGGGTAATATTATGTCATCTTATTACGCAAGACAGGGACACCTTTATTTACTTATTGCCCTATCCTACATTATATGCTGATTTGAATGGTGTTGGTAGATTTTGCTAAGTACCAGCGGTCAATTCGCACACTCGATGGATGGCAATTTTAGGTTGGCCTGTTCCCTTACAATTCTGTGCCCTCAACACGTCCAAAATATGCTGCGTAATTGAACATATTTTAACGTATACCAGTGGGATATTGACGCGAAATGTGTCTGTAACCGGGCCTCATGAAAGAAATCAATTGTTGAAGAAACGTTCATTAGAAGCAATGGTAACTATTTGATCCAATGACAAGACGTAGACATTCACGATGCGTCACCAACAGCGTCTCAAATGTAACTGTAAAAATATATTCTGTAACCGTGAAGACAATGAACACAAATCAGCACGTATTAGATAGAGACTGTATAGTAGATTCTATGCGATATAAACGTTCAAAATGCGCAGTCTTTGAACATTTATGTCGCGTAGAATCTACTATACATACTCTATCTGACTTAGTGTTCGTCAACCAATGAAAACATACGCTCTTCAAACCACGCCTCAGACCGGAGCTACTATTAAGCACCACGCCTCAGACCGGAGCTACTATCAAGCGGATCTTACTGGAATTACATCATTTTCCCAAAAAATTACATCATTTTCCCCAAAATATCACATCATTTTTAATAAATGCACAGGAAACGGGGGCGTGACTATGTATAAACTGACCGGCAGTGCGTTTATGTGAAATATAGCGCCGAAATTTTCAAATATACTAGCTGCAATTCCATAGGTCCAAAAACTAGTACGAACACTAAAATATAGTTGTGAGCAGTTTGGCCTGGTATAGCACAGTCACAATCTGTCGCCAAAACGGCGGGTTGTTCTGGGCCATATTCACCAACATTTCTGATTTTATTATCGACAGTAAAATAACATAACAAGACATCTCGGATTGATACAAGCTATCTATTTGGACGAGGCGTATGCCTCGATCGTCCAATCGGATAAATTGTTTTGTAATTCTAAGTGTTAACTTGAAACTAAAGCGGTTTGTGAATACCACGCCTGGGCATTTCTACTTGCGAAACTGTATTTTGTATTCTGTCACATATTTTTGAAATGACTCGTGCATTTTCTTATGACATGATACACACAAGCGACTGATGCCTCCCTAGCAACGGCACACAGCGTCACAACATTAATTGTAAAGATAGAGATTGCAACTGTGAAGTCAATACAGAGAAACCCATACAAGATAGTCATGCACTGTTTAACTTGATTGAAAATAGATCAATGCCGCTGTCGGGTATTGAAAGCGGATTAAGCTATTCCGCCAATTATAAGATACCAAACACTGAAGTGCAACTTCGACGTCATCCGTGGTAACGGAGATTGACGAGGTTATCCGGATTTGTTTTTATCTCTTTTGTTCGATACCCTCGTCACTTTCCGTTGTTATGGAAAATGGCGAAATTGCACGAAGTATATGTATTATCTAATAATGGATGGAATACCCAAGTCCCCAACTACAATTTTTAGACTGGTCGAAAAAGGAAGGTGTTTTTGGCGATAAAAAATGGACGTTGATGCAATTATAAAATGTGTGCAATTTAGCACATAAATATTTAGACAAATGAAATGGGTAATAATAGTTATATAAATGTTAGCTCATTTTTTTCTCGACTCCTTTCCAAACGTTTTCCTCTAATAATGTCAAAACGAGGTCGTGTTTAGGAAATTTTGACCTTGATTGAAAATAGATCAATGGTGCCGCTTGGTTTTCAATCATGGCGAGGAATCACGTAATACCACATTTCCTTTATGTTTTGCAATAATTCTGTTAATTAATGACCGGTTTTAAAAAGGCCTAGATCAGAAAATGCGGGAAAACACAAATAATTTGCTGAATCAAAAGATCCTTTAAAGATCAGCTGATAAAAAAACATTTACGATTTTTGCCACATGATTCCCCGTCTTGTGAATGCGGCTTAAGAACAAGCCATGACTTTAACGATCCATATAGAATGCTTGTTAACCCGTTACCAGTCAGCAATTTATTTTGGACGTCCAAATTCAAAGATGTTGCAGACGACTATTTCACGTGAATTCAAATTCCCCTATCTGGTGTTTTTCGGATAGCAATTATTGGGGGAAATGAAGAACGTACTTGTCACAAGCAATGTGACAAACGATTTGTCGTGTGCTACATTGGGCTATTCAGATTCCTTCCGTCTGGGAAACGCTTGTTTAAGCTCCACATAGGGAATCGCGTAACACAATAACAACCAAAATAGCAGAAAATATCCACTATATTAATACATGGCCGAATTATGGTATACATCACATCTTTGGCATCAAAGAGCCAGGGGCGAAATCTGAAAAGTGCAAGAAATGTCTAAACTGTGTTTCAAATTCCATTTCAAATACAAAAATAAGCATTTTGAATTTTTAATCAATGCCTAGTTAAAATATTTGACAAAATGTTCCAAATAACCTCCTTTGCTTATGAAAATAGAGTAAAATAATATTTGTAAATTGTTTTCTTCTTGAAGCATTATCTTGAAGTCCGGCACGGTGAATCAACGTATGTGATGTGCATTTACAAGTTTGTTTATTTGATGCATTTTGTAGGCCTATGGCAAGAAAGAGGTGTATTTAATGAAGGGATGCATACCTTAACTTTATTTTGATTTGTTTGTTTATTGGGGGTTTACGCCGTTTTCAACTGCTGTGGTCATATCGCGGGGGCTGAAGCATCTGACCACGGATTCCTGTTGTTTCTCCCACCAGTACTTTTACACCATCTTAACCGAGCCTCCAGCTGCTCGCCCATATAGGTTCACGATATCAAACCATTGATGGGTGACATTTTGTCAGAGAGGGTATTTGCCGCGGCCGGGACCTCTCAAGTGAGAGACAGATGCGGACTTTATTTTGAAGCAGACAAGATGTATTATGGCATGCACTTGTTGAATGCGATGCAGAGACCTTTGTTTGTCCGTCAATATCTTTTAACCCATCACCAAACGACAAAATTTTGGACTTGTCCAAATTCAAAGGTGATGCAGACGACAATTTCCATTGAACAAAATTCAACATTTTTTGGTCTTTCTTGGTAGAAAACATTGTGGAAAATGAAGAAATTGCTTGTGACAAGCAATTTCTTTATTTTCCACAATGTTTTCCAAAGCCTTTTATTTTGTGGGGCATCCAAAAGCGTCAATGTGTGGGAAAGGGTTAATCGGGTGGCTTTGTAAAGGGATAACCAAATGTAAAAAAAAAAACGTTTTGTCTTCTCTGCTTCAAACCATTTTCGAATCGATTACTGGGAATTAAAATTGAACAATCCAGAGCTTTAACGCAAAACTATATAACTAAAATGCATATAACTCTATACACTTTCAAAAGATTTGCACCAATCTAAAGAAATTACCCCCTGTGTTTTAGTATTTCTATCGATTTTTAAAATTGATAACTGATTTGATTTTTGTCATCATGAAATTTCAATTTAAATGGTCCAGGAAGTGCCCTTTTTCAAGTAGTTCAATACATCAAACTTAGCCTATCGGTTTTTTTTTTTCTTCTTCAACAAAGACCTTGTAAATACAGCTTGATTTAAGCTGCAGTTTACGAGATTTCTTTTGGAAAGCGACGTAATTTTAGAAACTGACCTTGGCGAAACTTTTAACGTCATGTCTTTTTCCCAAAAATTGTTTGAACTTCCCTATTATTAGTATACGGGGGGAAATAAAGACAAAAGGAAAAACGTTGGCGAAACTTTTAACGTCATGTCTTTTTCCCAAAAATTGTTTGAACTTCCCTATTATTAGTATACGGGGGGAAATGAAGACAAAAGGAAAAACGTTGTCTCAATAGTTTCTGTTCAAAACTGTCCACAAATCATCTCTGTTTCAACGCCCAGTTTTTTGCCTGCTTCAACTTTTCAATTGGAAAGGGCTAGCGTTGGTCCAAACTAAGTCATTACCGACTAAAGCGTATACTGCTATGTGTTTCTAAAAGTGGAAAAATAGCTTAACTTATATAATTTCACCGTTTTTAATTTTAAATTCATTATCATTATTATTCAAGGTTTCTGGAGCTTCCTTTGATCACAACCCCAAAACATGGATTTCTTTGGAAAAGAACTATTTTTAATATGACATCCCACATTTAAATATATCATCAAAAATAATTTTCAAATTTCATTTGACATCCACAAATTAACCTCTTTAATGTTTACATTAATAAGAATTAATTTACGATTTATAGAAATATTGATAAATCAGAATTCATCGAAGCGCGGGCCGTTATATTAGATGCTTTCAATTTCCACCCAACATATTATTTTCAATACAATGGACCCTTTGAAAGCATTGCTAGCAACCGAGGATGAATAAAAACACAACCAAATGACCAGTCCGCGGTTACTTCTTATGGATTTTTACAGTCCTGAAAAACCACAAAACAGAGAAAAATCACAACCGGTTTATTATTGAAATATAGTAGGAAAAAGAAAGAAATTGCTCGAGGCGAGCAATTTCTCTCTTTTTCCTAATATATTGCAATGTCTTTATCTATTTATTTTTTTTAAAAAATGTTCAAAACATTTATGATATTCATTGATGCTACATGTAACGGGACCGGATCTACACTTCGACCAAATAAGAAATATGCTTATGCGATGTGGACTTTACGATTGTCAACTGTATAACAGTGAAAATGGAGAGACATTGCTCATTTTGAGAAATTGTACTAGATGCAGCTTATTTCGAGCAATAATTGTCCTTTCTCTGCAATGTTTCAATTATACATGCAATATGTTAGGTACTTAGTCCAAAAAGTTTAACACCTCGTACTTATTACCGCATTTTATGATGATCTGATTAAAATTAGGATATGTTAAGGTATTTTACAGGAACTTTGAACCTGAAACAACTATTGTCAATTGCATATGATTGTGACGCTGAAATTGACAGTCTTAGAAATGTGAATTGTACCCACCATAGTCAACCTGCGCAATCCTCGCACAGTCGCTAGGATTGGAACGTCTGCTAAGTCTGATTATCATAATTCGTTTTTTATGGACATTCTAGAAGTTTATCGTGATGCGTCATATAATATCAACAGCATTAAACGGTATTGTGTCATTAGCTATACGTCTGGTAAACAAAAGCATTATATCAGAATTGCGTTCTTTAGAGAAATTTTGAGAGTTCTAAAGATATCTCTATAGATAAAGCGTTCTTCAGAGTAAGATCTTTAAGCAGCTCAATGGAATTATGTTATTACCATGTACTTCTTACGGAAGCCAATGGCTAATTCTATAGATACAATGTATAGAAAACTGACCGATTTGCTCCATATTTTATAAACTGTGGCGTACCGAATGTTCCATACTAAATACAAAGGACGTCATGATGGCTTTATTTGTGTAAAGTATGGAACATTCGAAACATCTTGGTCAGAATATCGATCTTAAAAAAACGCTTAATATAAGCAATCGTAAGAAATCTTAAAAATATCGCTGTAAAGAAAGCGCCTCGTGGATAACCGACACTTGACTGGGGCTTGAATATGCTTGCTCAATGGTGTTAGGAGCAGTGATGCTAGCGTTAATTGAACCAACAATCATTTGATTGGTCTCCAAATCGAAGATTACAAGTCAAACCCCCTACCAACAGGACCTAAACAGGACCAATAAAGGAAGAATGGTGAGCGTTATCAGAAATCAGTGAAAAACCAAATATTGTTCATGTGAAAATTACTTTCTACTCTTTAGCACTGTACTAAAAACGACAATACCATTTTGTCCGTATAAAACGCGGGTTGCTAAGCGCACAAATCGCTACTCACAAATTTGTCTTGATCAAGTCAGTCGTGAGCGACAATAAGTAAATAAAATCAACTATGGTAAGTTTAGTTTTTGTCTTTATTTCATTGTTTAAATGTATTTGTTTTACACAATACTTTCAGCATTGGCTCTAATACATAACATGACTGTAGCAATAGTGTTTAAAGTGACATTTCAGAATTTTTTGTCATAAATATTACTTTAATTTTTATCTAAAAGAGCATATTTCCTTATGAAAATTCTGAAAATTTCAAGCCAAAATATTGCACCGTTTAAGAGAAATTTATATTTTTGTGTCAAAATTGAACAAATTGTTGTGGACAACAGTTCGGATTTATATGCAATTTATCGATTATGTGTCAACTTTAAATGCGTGTATCTCGCTTACTGGCAACAACTTAAAAAAAACTAATAGTATTTATACTCATTAGAATACCCAATCTTGGCATCAAGACATATAGTCTAGGAGCCAGCTTTTACAAAGGGGGTTAAATAAAAAGTTCTTGCAACCGGTGACCTATAAAATTTTGAGTGGTATTTTTCAATACATTAGGGTCCCATGCTTTGGTTAAGAGTGGATGACAAGCTTAAAAGTGGTAGGATTTTTTTTTAAATCGAGGTCAAAGGTCATTCGGTGCACTTTTCATACATAACTCCTAAAATACCCCTAAATATTTTAGAATATTCATAAATATAGCAAAAAATTGCTAAAAGTCACCAAAATAAGTTTTGTCTACAAGTGAAAAAAAAGTTTTAAAAATACCAAATGTATGTTTTTGTGGTTGAAATCATACTTAGAAATTGCCCAGAAACCTGTTCTTGACTTATATGTATTTCTTCACAGAATTAGTCTTTGGCTTAGGCTTGTAGTCATAGGTAAAAGTTGGTGGAGTAAATTTCCCTAAAATTACAAAACGTGCAAACATTGATGTAACAATATATCTTATACATAAATGTGATATTTTGTTAGAATTTATTGTTTTGAAATCATATTTGCAGGGATTTGTAAAGCTTTTAATGCATATTCCTGAAAATAAATTTGAATTTAAAGAGCCAAAATAACAATTCAGTGAAACATCATGTTAGATGGATACAGATTATATCAACACCACAATGTCAAAACTATGACTCTTAAAGCGAATATTTATCAAGTATCTATATAATAGTAATCGGCAGCTGAAAATATTCCCCAGGCCCGTGCCATATTTTATAGGAATCAGAACAACATTGGGACGGTCAGAGTTTGCATTGTTGGGTAGTTCATTGCTTTTATAGAGCCAAAGGGAAAGGAATTTAGCGCTGGATCCAAATAGCTCATACACAGGAAACACAGTTTACAGTTTAAGTGAATAAAACAATATCTCTAGTTTTACATACTTATTAGAGATACCGAACTATCTTTTTTTTCAAAATCATCTTTCTCTTTTTGTTCAAGATGGTACCTTTAAATGTTTATGTAGCGAAATTTTAGCATAGATAGAAATGCACCTTTAAATGTTTATATAGCGAAATTTTAACATAAATATAGATAGAAATAAGACCACGAATCAGTCGTTTTTATGCCCCGCATCGATAGATCGATGGCATATTGTTTTACCATTGTTCGTCTGTCTGTCTGTCTGTCCGTCTATCCATCCATCTGTCTGTCCGTCCGTCAGTCCGATACGTAACATGAAAAATTAACATTGGCCTTTTCTCCAAAAGTATTCCACATGCAAAGCTCAAATTTGGTATGTAACCTTCTTTCAATGATATCTATCTGCTCCATGCAATATGACTTTCCCCAAGGTCTTCCATTAATCCTTGTCAACCCTTACCATGAAAACTTAGCATTTAAACTAATTAACGTGAAAACGTAACATTGGCCTTTTCTCCAAAGGGATTTCACACACAAACCTTATCAACTATTTATTTAAAAGCTTAACGTAAAAACATATCATTGGCCTTTCAGGGGCATTCGTGTTTCACAAAGACATCTTTTTTCTAAATTAGGCTGAATTATATATGAATTCGTGAGAGATAGCCAGTGATGTGCATTTTAGAAAGTAAGACCATTTTATAGAGTTTTATTTGTCAAACGACGACCGAAATGTCTTCTGCATGATAGTTGCGTAGAGCAGAGGTAATGCATAAACTCATTGTTTTGTTCATGTTATGTATCATGTATACTTTACTAAATATAAGTAATATCTGTGTCTTTATATCCAACACTATCCTCATCCTCATCATCACCATCATCAACAACAACTACAATAACAACAAGACACGTGATGCAATAACCAGACTTGTAAAGTCCACAGCTACCCTATACTAAACACTTCAATACACTCAACTCATGCCATATATACTCATCCTTATCACTGTCTGATGCATCAAGATTCTCAAGTCTTTACACAGTTCTGACTCACAAACACATGCATCAGTGCATAAAAGATCTTCTCTTTGACACTTAGACCTTCACATGTGGCAGTCAGTTTAACAGGAGCATCGTGTGAGGTCAAGCAAAGCTAGAGGTGCAGGGCCTTTACGCATTCTTACAGGAACTAAATTATTGTTGTCATCCTTGGTCCATACATGGCATGCTGGTGATGGTAGATTCAGATACTGGTCAGTTTAGTGCTTACAAATATAGGAATATACTAAATTTATGTTTATACAGAAAATATATATGGGTCCATATATTTTCATGCCCCTGTATCGAGCGATCAGGGGCATATTGTTTTACTCTTGTCCGTCCGTCCGTCTGTCTGTTCAAAACTTAACATTGGCATTTTCTCCAAAAGTATTAAACATACAAAGCTCATTTGGTATGTAGGAGAGCTGTTTATAAAGTATCCTGAATTATGTTATATTTTTGTTCATTTATGTACTAACTGTTATGATATTATAGGATACAAAAACTAAGTTTAACATTAAGGCGCATTCTATAGTTGTTATGGCAACATAGGGCCATATTGAGCAGCGCAACCTAGGTCTGAGATGGATAAGTCAGGAAAGTCTGTCTTACACATCTAATATTTACATCTTTTCGATATATTTGCCACTGAACGATATACCACATTTCCAACATAAGCATTTATTTCTCAAGGAAACGTCTGAACTGTACTTGTGGAATTCTATAGATAGTTTCTGGGACACAATTGGCAAGTCATGAATGATTTCGCCGACGTCATGTTGGGACGTCCAGATATATTAAAGTCAGAAACATCATAGGTAAAATAATTTATAAATGCGTTATAACACTCACAAATGCTTGTTTTTCTCATAGAAGTATTAGCTGTGCGTGTTCATAATCATAAAGATTGTCTCCGATTTTGATTTTCCAAATTACACTCAAATTATTATTGAATACCATTGCCCTAGCACCATAATTGTTATGTAAGCAAAGCGATGACTCCAAATGTCAGCCGATTATGTTGCGTTTGCTGAGAAAAATGTCCGCTCAAAGGTAACAAGCATTTTTGGACAATTGTTGAAGTCAAAATACAAAATTTGATTGCTTTAAAAGCGATTCATAAGTCACATCTTTGCAAATTGTCAAAAGTTTCCCCGCTCAACGTGACCCCACCCTGTTGAATGCGCCCTTATCCAAACAGCAGCGTTTTTGTTCCAGGATCAAATGTATAATTCTTCAAAGTATATGTGTTTAAAATTTCATCTCTGTTGGTTTAAAACGACAAATGGGTGATTAGATTTGTGTACAATATAGCCTAGAAAATATTGAGACAAAAGAAAATGCTGATAATCAGAATTTTCTCCTTTTGCATCAATGTTTTCCCAAGCATTTTCTCCCAGGGACGTCAAAACGAGGTCTTGTTTGGGAAAGATTCAATGATTTCTTTGATACAGATACAAATGAAAGATGCACGATTTACTAGGAATAGTTTTTGCCATGTAATAAGTAAAACTTTGTCCAGATTTTTGTCAGGTATATTGTTGTGGAGTTAGAACAACCACAGGTCCAAAGATGTCCACTTTTTTTTAAACCAAAAGTTTTTCTGTATCTACTCAAATATGTATTACAGTCGTGAATCAATAAACAAAGTTATGTTATCATGATGGGATTGTGAAGGATGGATCATTGTCCAGATTTTTGTCAGGTATATCGTTGTGGAGTTAGAACAACCACAGGTCCAAAGATTTCCACTTTTTTTTAAACCAAAAGTTTTTCTGTGTCTACTCAAATATGTATTACAGTCGTGAATCAATAAATAAAGTTATGTTATCATGATGGGATTGTGAAGGATGGATCAACAATTGTGGTATCTTTATTTTCTAATATTTACTCGTATCAAAATGTCACATGCAATAAATAATTTGCATAATAAGAGATATAGGGCCTGTTGATTTCAATTTCTTGTACAATAAAAACTTATTGGGTCACAAAACTAGTTAAACTGAAAGACCAGATCCTCTGTTGTCCCTATTGAAGGCATGTACATAAAACGTTAACGAATATACGGTACTAACTTGTTCATGGTTACTCTTGGAGACCTTCATAACCACACATCAGAACATTCAGATTCTAGACTGATGATATTGATATGTATTCACAAAATAGAATATTCTGTTCCAAGTTAACATTTTATGTATACATATTCGAATGTTCTCGTAAGGCTACCAGGTGTAAGCATTGCAATGATGGCAGTTTCGTAATTATCTTAATAGAGACCCATGCTAGGTTGTCGGGCATACAAAACGATAGGAAATATGTACATGAAATATTGTATGGAATGGTCAACCCGGATAGCTAGATCATTTCTGCACAAGGAAATTTCAAATGAAGTTCATTTAGTTCTTCTAAATCAAGTCTGTTCTTCTAAATCAAGTGTATACATGTATAATTAACTAACCGCACTTTATATTTATAGTAACATTTATGTGACATTGAACCTTGATAGTGAAAAATTTAGTTCCAGCTCTAAAATGGCTTTCCTTTTGGGTCTATAAAAGCAATGCACTACACAACAAAGCAGATTCTGACCATCCCCATGTTGTTCTGATTCCTGAAAATCTGGCATGGGTCTTTTTAATGTCCTTTACCACTAAGATAGAAAGAGGAATATTTTCAGCTGCCGACTATGCTAATCTGAGTCTTGTTTTATTTAATTGTACTAGATACTTGATAAATATTCATTAAGAGTCATTATTTTGACATTGTGGTGTTGATATGACTTGTATCCATCTCGTATGCTGTTTTATTGAATTGTTATTTTGGCTCTTAAAATTCTAATTAATTTTCAGGAATGTGCATTAGAAGCTTTACAAATCCCTGCAAATATGATTTTAAAACAATGAATTCTGATAAAACATCACATTTATGTGTATGATTTTTTGTTACATCAATGTTTGCATGTTTTGTAATTTTAGGGAAAAATTACCCCACCCACTTTTACCTATGGCTACAAGCCTAAGCTAAAGACTTTTCTGTAAAGAAATACATATAAGTCAAGAACAGGTTTCTGGGCAATTTTTAAATATGATTTCAACCACAAAAACATACCTTTGGTATTTTTAAAACTTTTTTTTTCACTTGTAGACAAAACTTATTTTGGTGATTTTTAGCCATTTTTTGCTATATTTGTGAATATTCAAAAATATTGAAAATCAAGAAATTGTATATTATTCATGTAAGTCAAAGTGCAAATCATTAGCTTTATTTTGATACCAAAATAATTGTTTTAGCTTAATAAATGAGTAAGTTACGGGATATTTTAGGAGGTATGTATGAAAAGTGCACCAAATGACCTTTGACCTCGATTTAAAAAAAATCCTACCACTTTTAAGCTTGTCATCCACCCTTAACCAAAGCATGGGACCCTAATATATTGAAAAATACCACTCAAAATTTTATAGGTCACCGGTTGCAAGAAAAGTTCCATTTCAGGACCTGGCTCCTAGACTAATACTTTAAAAAATTGAAATCGGAATGAAATGTCCCTTTAATGTTTGTTTGTCACTTTTATAATTTGTTTTTCACAATCGAAATTCATGAAGATGCATAACTCTTCGGTTTGTATACATGTAATACTGTATGCATTGGTTATTTGTTCTGAACAGGAAACAGTTTTATTAGGTAAACTGTGACGTATTTTCGGACAAATGATAGTATTTGTTCGGTGTAATTCTATTATTTCGTTACTTCGTCTTGATTTTGCTGTACATGCGAGATGTTAAAAAAAGACTGTGTACGAACCTATACATGTAAGTGCCGTCTATTTTTTGCACAAAGTTTACCCATCCGGGTTACATGTCATTGCAAGTGATGCGTACATGTACGTTTATCTAAAATTGTTTTTCCCTACGTCTCTTTTAATTGGGTTTGGGTGAATAATTCCCTTGTTTGACATTGTACAGTAGAAAAGAACAATGCAATCATTTCTAATGATAATAGAAAACATAACCTGGAATTACGATATCTGCAAATTCGAATAATAGTCTTAAAGTGGTGACATTTCAGAATTTTTCTCGTGAACTTCACTTTCATTTTTATCATAAAGAGCATATTTTCTAATGAAAATTCTGAAAATTTCAAGCCAAAACACTGCGCCATTTACGAGAAATATATATTTTTGTGTTAAAATTTAACAAATTGTTGTCCACAACAGATCAATTGTATATAGAATTTGTCGTTTCTGTCTCAACTTTGAAGGGGTGTTTATAGCCTATCATCAACAACTTAAAAAAAACTGATACTCCATTTATACCCATTAGAATAATCAATCTTCGCATCAAGACATACTGTAAAAAATCAAAATGAGGATTAAATGTCCCTTTAATGAAGAATTTATCTAATATAGCCTATCTATTTTCAAAACATATTCAAGATATCTTAATACCTAACAGAATATATTAATATTAATATGTGTCTAATAAAGTAGAATCAAAACGTATGATACTCTTTTCAAATTACTTTTTAATAGGTGACTTTAACCCATTACCAGACGGAAAAAATTTTAGAGTCTCCGATATAAATATGTTTCAGGCGACAATTTCAAATTGATAGAATTTTAAAAAATATTCTATTTTGGATAAGAACACAGATAAAAACGAAGAAATAATTTGTTACTTCCACGAGGTTTACCCAATTTGAAATATCGTCGATGGGGAGTCAAAACCTCTTAACTCCAGCTTATTCAAGCTGTAGTTACGAGGTTTTGACTCCCCACCAACGATATGTAGCAGACGGCAAATCTAAGTTGACTTGATTGAGTTGAAATGGTAGTAGCAAAATTGTAACTTTGTTGTTGTGCGAAGGTTGATAAGAAAGAAAAACAGATCAATTTTCCTTTAAAGTGACATTTCACATTTATTTCATTTTTTAAAAGTAAGTCCTGATGCAAAGATTGTTTATTCTAATGCGTAGAAAAGCTATCAGATTTTCGAAGTTGTTATTTATAAGCGAAAAATACGCGGTTAAAGCTGAGACAGGAATGACAAATTCTATATTTATAAATATAAACTGTTGTCCACAACAATTTGTTTAATTTCAGCACAAAAATATATATTTCTCGTAAACGGTTCAATATTTAGGCTTGAAATTTTCAGAATTTTCATTAGAAAATATGCTCTTTCAGATAGAATAAAAGTAAATTTTATGTAAAAATTATTGTGAAATGTCACTTTAAGTTCTTAACATGTATTACAAGATTACAACAAAAAATATCTTACAAGCCTTTTAATTTTTCAAATGAACCACAACTTTTATGACCCTATATGAGGTGGGATAAGAAAACCAATGGTTTCGATGTTTTAAACAGCATTTTTATTAACTTAGTTTTAGTAAAATCTCTTTGTATTCCTCAACAACTTTTTCGCTGTGTGATTTTGGAAATAGTAAACGCGTTATAATACAAAACCTGTTATAACACAAAACATTCTCATATTGAACATTAAGAAATTATCCAGGATTTTTAAAGCGAAAAATATCGGGAAAAACGAATAAAAGAAGAATATCAGGTGCATGGAAAATTTAACTCAAATTGTCAAAGGCATTGTTCAGTTGGATATATTGCTTTATTTTGATGACAAATCTAGAATAAGATTCCAATGCCGAAGAATTCATGTGATCAATATACAAAACTTAAAAGTGAAAAAAGGTATGTAGTTTTATTCACAAAAACAAACTTGCTCACACACGACCTAATTAATATTCATTTATTCATATTAGACTAATATTCTTTTTCATCTGAATACACAAAGGTCGCTTTGATGTTTTCGCCGCGATCGAATGACCAATAATAAAACATATCAGTACTGGTTTATTGATTGATTTTGGATTTGATTTATAAATCAATTTCAAACATTGGTGTTGGAAAGGTGATCCCTGGCAATATTTAATTAAGTCGTATCCCGCTGAATGAAAAGTAGTGCCTTTTCAACAAAAACCTCGTAACTGCAGCTTGGTTCAAGCTGCAGTTACGAGAGTTTTGTTGAAAAGCAGCACAATGATGATAACATTAACCTTTTCACAGGCAAAGAAATGAACTAGTTCTGATTTGAAAAAAAATGTCAGTTATTGGAAATTTAAAAATCGTAGCTCATCAACATTGAGAAACAAATCTCTGCTTTTCTTAAAAACACGTAACTGTAGTTTTAAGCTGCAGCTGCAAGGCTTTCGGAATAAAATTTATAAAGACAAAATGTTTTTATGAACATGTTCTTCAGTTGCCCCAAATTTTTAGATGTTAGATGTATTTACGTTTCATACAAATGATAAAATGCTGACATGTTTTCGAATTGATTGTCTGAAATGCACTGAATGAAACTCCTGGTAAAACATATGAATCGGGATCTAGAAGAAAGGAGGCTTTTATGACATTAAGACCAACTTGGATTCAGACGCTTATAACCTGGAATTGATCTGGGACCTGTTTCATCAAAATATTTAAGACGTATTTTTGACCTACCGTCGACTTAAAAAAACGCTTAAAACAACAATCGCACAACATATCTTTTGGTTGATTGGTGATACGTCATTCTTCCACTAAATATGTCGTAAGACATCGGTAAGTCAAAAATACGTCTTAAATATTTTGATGAAACGGGCCCCTGGAAATACGACATGTCTCAAATATTACAAAGATACTTTACACTAACACCGCTTTTTTCAAGAACTTTCTTTACTTCCACAGCGTGAATGTATCTCTATCCACGTGGGTCAAGCTGGTACCCAGATCGGTAATGCATGCTGGGAGTTGTACTGTCTAGAACACGGGATCCAGCCTGATGGTCAGATGCCCAGTGACAAAACTATTGGGGGAGGCGATGATTCCTTCAATACGTTCTTCAGTGAGACTGGAGCCGGGAAACATGTACCACGTGCTGTCATGGTCGACCTGGAACCAACCGTCGTCGGTAGGTCTTCTTTTAAACCTATTCACAAACACCAAATTTAGGTTGGCCAAAATGAGGTTGATCAAGTGCTGCAAACGACAAAATATAGGATACAATCAGGTGATTGATTCTATACTTTCTCAATGAAAACATTCGAATTGATCAAGAACATGTTGGTTTAGACTAATAATCAATAGACGTAATACGCTGTTAGTACTTCTTGTTTTCCACAAAAAGACGTAATTTGTAATTGTCGGTTTAAGGTAGTCCACCCCTAATGAGATTCGCGCGACGTCGGAATTATTCGGTGGAAGTCGAAATCATTCGGCGGTGGAACTTTCCACCGCCGAATGTTTACGACCTCGCCAAAATATGTTCGGATACGTAACGTCATCGCTCGAAAAAATCCGATGTTTATTAGTCTCAAAATGGCCGCATTACGGGTATTCTATCTTAAAAGTGTTCTCTGAGGAATCAATTTACGTAAGATTATTAAAAAAATATAATATTCAATTTCGATTACATGGAAGATTGATAAGAATAATCAGTTTTTAGCCATCGACGGAGCTCTAAGTTATCTAGAGTGAACCTGGTTTGTCTCGCGAATAAAACGATTATTTAATATTTTTGCAGATGAGGTCCGTACCGGTACCTACCGACAATTGTTCCACCCCGAGCAGCTGATCACCGGTAAGGAGGATGCCGCCAACAACTACGCTCGTGGTCACTACACCATCGGTAAGGAGATGGTCGACCTCGTCCTGGATCGACTCAGGAAGCTTGCTGATCAGTGTACTGGTCTTCAGGGATTCCTCATCTTCCACTCCTTCGGTGGTGGCACTGGGTCTGGCTTTACCTCTCTGTTGATGGAAAGACTCAGTGTTGATTACGGTAAGAAGTCCAAGCTGGAGTTTGCCATCTATCCCGCTCCTCAAGTATCCACCGCCGTTGTTGAACCTTACAACTCAATTCTGACCACCCATACTACTCTTGAGCACTCTGACTGTGCCTTCATGGTCGACAACGAGGCTATCTACGATATCTGTAGACGTAACTTGGACATCGAGAGACCAACATACACTAACTTGAACAGACTGATCGGTCAGATTGTCTCATCAATTACCGCCTCCCTAAGATTCGATGGTGCTCTCAACGTCGACTTGACTGAATTCCAGACCAACTTGGTACCCTACCCACGTATCCACTTTCCTCTGGCTACCTACGCTCCTGTCATCTCCGCCGAGAAAGCTTACCATGAGCAACTATCCGTGGCCGAGATCACCAATGCCTGTTTCGAGCCAGCCAACCAGATGGTAAAATGTGATCCACGTCACGGTAAATACATGGCCTGTTGTATGTTGTACAGAGGTGATGTGGTACCCAAGGATGTGAACGCCGCCATCGCCACCATCAAGACCAAGAGAACCATCCAGTTTGTAGACTGGTGTCCTACTGGCTTCAAGGTCGGTATCAACTACCAGCCACCAACTGTCGTACCAGGTGGGGATCTAGCCAAGGTCCAGAGAGCTGTGTGTATGTTAAGCAACACCACAGCCATCGCTGAAGCCTGGGCTCGTCTTGATCATAAATTCGATCTGATGTACGCCAAGAGAGCCTTCGTCCACTGGTATGTGGGAGAGGGTATGGAAGAGGGAGAATTCTCTGAAGCTCGTGAAGATCTTGCCGCTCTTGAAAAAGATTATGAAGAAGTCGGTGTCGATTCTGTCGAAGGCGAGGAGGAAGAAGAGGGTGAACAATATTAAATTGAACAGAAGTTTGAACAGTTTAATGCCGAGCTACTTCGAAAACAATTTATTTCGTTTCATTAGAATGTAGGTTGAGAAAGAAACTATTTCATGAATAAAACCCGTCCATTATTTTTTTATCTCTAATTTACAATTATTTAAAACAAAATCGATTAAATTGACTTATGTACGTCTTATTTTAAAACATATGTTACTTATTCTTCCTCTGTGATAAAAGTACTTTTGCGAATGAATAAATCCGTCCTTATTCCTAGCTTTGTCTCATATTTCTTTGTAATTACTTGGCCAAATTATTATGGTCAATGGCATTCTTAGTTAGTTTGTTTTCCCAAACTGAACCAGGTATTGACGTCCCTAGTAAGATAGGCATAGGAAAAACTGAGACGAAATGACGAAGTGCTGATGGTCGGCTTTCCATTCTTTTCTCTCGTTATTTTCATATTTCACTTAATTCACATTCTCACTAGAAATCAATCTGTCGTCTTCAACAGCTATCACATTGGAAAGTCAAATTTTTGTCTTTGGAAAACTATTAAGCAGATGGTTATTTTTATTAACCCATTACCAGACCACAAACTTTTAGACTGATCCAAATTACAAGAAGTTGTGCACAGGCGATAATTTCAAGTGAATGAAATTTTAATTTGTTCGGTATTTTGGGTGAACAACTTTGTGGCAAATGAAGAAATTGCTTGTCACAAGCAATTTCTCCATTTTCCATAACCTTTTCCAAAGCCTTTTTTCTTTTGGGGAGTCAAAAAGAGTCATTTTGTGATAATGGGTTAAATATCATTGGTCCAGCAGACATACCTCGGCCGACTACGCCGATGAATATCCATTCACGGGTCGTACATTTGAACCTAAGCCCGACCGAAATCACATTTGACAGTTGGCAAAAGTATGGTTTAAGGTATTTCAACCCTAATGAGATTCGCGCGACATCGGAATTATTAGGGCTGAGACGAAAACGTTCGACGGTGGAACTTTCCACCGCCGAATATTTACGACTGCGCTCGAATAGGTTCGGGTACGTAACGAAGCCGCTCGAAAAGAATCCGATGTTTTATGAATCTCAAAATAGCCACATTATCGGTATTCTACCTTGAACGGTTTCAAATTATCTACATAGTGAGAGCAGCTAGTGGCTTAACCATTTCACAAACAAGGCATGATTTTGGCGTCCCTAAAACAATTTGAATTTTGAAAACATTGTGGCAAATGAAGAAAATGCTGATAACCAGCATTTACTCCTTTTGTCTCAATATTTTCGTACTTTAATTTACACGAATCCCAACTTCATCATTATGCTGTTCTCTTACGTTTGCTACAGGTCAGAAAAAAAGCTAAAGATCAACATGGGTCTTGATCAGACTGCGTATATACGCCGGCTGATCAGGAACCATGTCAGGCTCAAAAGCCTTAAGGGACCTTTTTCCAGATCATGAATAAGCAATCCTCAACGGTCATGGCGCAGTTGGTATTGCATTGGACTTTCACTCGTGAGGTCTCGGGTTTGATCACCGGCCGCGGCAAATATCCTTTCAGAAAGAACTGTCTCCCACCAATAGTTTGATATTGCTTCCGTGGTCTAATGGTTAGGGCGTCTGCCTTGGAAGCGGAAGGTCGAATGTTTGAATCCCAGTGGAAGCCGGCCTGGTGGGTTAGAACTGATGAGACCGGTTGGTGAGCTACCAGCTAGTTAAACTAATGGTTACCGTAGACCTATCTCTGCCAGACGCCCGACATCATGAGTGGGGAGTCGGGAGGTATTGCGTATTCAGAAAAGAGTGTATCATAAGCCAAAACTAGCTGGCCCTTTAAAATAGGGGTGACACTATAATAAACAAAGATTTACCTTATTTCTAACCTACATGTGTGTTGGCAAGCACCTGGAGGCTCGGTAAGGATATTCTGGTACAACTGGTATAAGAAACGGCAGGAACCCATGGCAAGGTGCTCCAGATATGACTGTAGCAGCTGAAAATGGCCTAAAATCCCAATCAACTAACGCAACTCTGAAACCTTTATTTGTCTGGCGGTGATCTATCAATTCAGGAAACGTAGGTTCGGATCTCGGTGGATAATCACGTGACCAAGCAGTTCAAAAAATCTTCATTAATTTTGTTAATGCGGAACCGATTTGATATCGGTTTGAAGCTGAGAAGGTGGATAGCCGTCACACATTAGATGGGCTTGGTGGATTTTTAAAAGACAGCTGATGAAAAAAGTTATTGAAGATCAACCAAAATTTTGGATGATCTTCAATAACTTTTTTATCAGCTAATTCTTTTAAATATCCATCTGGGCCATCTTATTTTTGTCATGTTCGTACCTTCTCTGCTTCAAACCGAATTCAAATTGCTCAAGTATTAACAAATATATTGATGATTTACTGATATTCTGAGTCACGTGCTTATCCAGCGTGATTATCCTATCTGATATTTGACATTAGTCGTTTGCCTCCACTAGTTGAATCATATTCAAATCATATATTGTCGGTGTTAATGCAAAAGCTCATATCTCGTTTTGGAAGATTTTAAATAAAAAGAAAAAGTCAATAACTATGCCAAAACCGAAAGGTTTAACTTAAGATTCGGGCATATTGTTCACATATAATGTTAGTAATACTGATAGGTAAAAATATTCCAAAACGTGCAATAATTTTCTGACCTGGATATGCCAAGTTTAACTATGAAATACGCAAACATTGATAAACGAGTTTTGCATTTACACCGACAATATGTGCGGTGAGCATCTGGTGACTTAGATGGACGTTGTGTTTGTACTGGTACTCATAGGTACATATATATGTAATATTTTGTACCAACATTCCAGGGATATTATTTCCAAAGTTAAACACATTACAAATATCAATCTCCAGCAGTGAAACCTATAATTGTTTGGCTAAGACAAATACGGGTTTTTGTGTTAAAAAAAAATGTCTCAGACACACACATTTGATCTGTCCAGCCGTCCTTCCGAAGTCAGTTTTCCGCAACCAGTTAACCAAATGTGACGAAACTTCATAAATTACGATCAACTTCCTGGAACATTTCAAAGAAACTACTACTGTTTTCGTTTCTAAATTTGAGACTGTGTCATAGAAAAGCGAGGATTAATGTACATTTTTTCTCAGATTTCCACTAACCTCATAGTCACATACGATTTCGTGTTCATATCGCGTCCACATTCCGTCAAAAATTATACTACACGGGTCCCCTGTTAAAGACGTGCTCCGGCGGCGATGCACCATCGCAAGCCAAGGGTGACATCTACGACGTAACGTCGTTTCTGTATTCACCCTTGGCGTATTTAGTCCGATTTTCTTGTATTGGTGTTCTAGAAAGCGTTTTCATTGGTTCCAGCGAGGTCTCGCTGGAACCAATCAGATGGTCGACTGATACATTTGTTATGAGTAACCAAATCATGACAACGGGTGGGAAAAAGCATTGCATTTGCAACTCAAAAATGCAAAGATTGGCGATTATTTCTAAGATTTTCACTGCAATAGAAATGAATTCCCTATCTTTAATCGACGACTTTTTATACATATGACAACTCGACAAAAGAAGCAGCTAACTTTTACCTAATCCGCATGACGTATGACGCGAAAGACAACGCGCGTTAATGACGTCATCAATAATGGACGAAATAACGTAAACTACCAGCAGGACAACCGCTGGGCGGCGCTTCGCGATTTCAAGAAAATCGGGCTAAATCCGCCAAGGGTGAATACAAACATAGGTGGGTTCAACCTTGGCTAGCGAAGATGGCGGTGATGTGGACGCAGAAATGTATATGCGACCAGGACCTTAGTAATTAATAAGATGCTCGAGAATATGTACATAGTTTATATTTTATGTGAAAATCGTTTCATGGGAAATGGGGGCTAACTGTTGTTTGTGTAAAACATTTAATCTTATTCGGAAAGCAAAAGTCCATGACGTCCCTTGTTTGCGTATCTTTTGTCGTCTGCAGCACCTTTAAACGGACCAAACAAAACGTTGTCGTTTGGAAAGAATTAAAGAATGCTTGTTTAGCTGGAGACAATGGGTAGCTGTGTTTGACAAAATTCCTAACAAAACTATTTAGGCTGGACCAATTTGAATGCGGGTGTACTCAATAGAATGTTGTTGATAAAAAAGGATTTGTGCACAAAAGTACGTACATGTAGCACAGAAAATAATAAGCTTATGGAGAAAATAGTGGTTTGTCTTTTTTTATACTTTTGATTTATTTTTCCTGTTTTGGACGTTAAAACAGGTTTTGATTCGGAGGTGGTCAATTAAATTAAGTCATCAATGCATTTACAATTTAGCTGAATGTAGTTCATACCTAATTGAATTCAGCCGACGTCGGAATTATCCGGGCGACGTCGTTAAAATTCGGCGACGTCGCTCGAATAGGTTCGTATACGAAAGGAATGATAACGACGCAAACGTCGTAAAACGAAAAAGTGCAACGTAACTCACCTTATGAACATGTATCTCACCTTACACATTACCACACAGTGACTAGTTTTGACTCCTCACAAGATAATGGCTTTGGAAAACATTGTGGAAAATGAAGAAATTGCTTCTTCATTTCGCACAGACTTTTCTATCCCCAAAAAACAAAAAGAAAATGAATTCTAATAATTTGAAATTGTCATCTGCAGCGTCTTTGGGGACACATGTATTTGTTAACAAGTTATTAGTTATCACGATTAATAGTACATGCATATAATGCTTTCAGAATTAAACGAGAAAAGTAAGCTGTTATTGTTGTTTTGGTTTATCTTTATGTATTGCTGGCGCAAGATCGTATGGCACATGTTTACGTTTTGTTCAAATGTAAACAAAACATTGTTCGATAAAACGCAGAAAACTCTGAACATCGAAGAGATCGCTTTATCACTGTACATACATTTTCAACATGTCTACGTCACTACTTATAAAGAATTTATTCATCTTTTATACAACACTGTTTTGTTTACATTTGAACAAAATGTAAACATGCGCCATACGATCTTGTGCCAACAATAGGTTCCCCTACCAAAAAAAAAAAAAAAAAACAAAATAATCGTAACTGTTCTCGTTTAATCATGAAATAAATCATTATAATTTTAATGTGCGGGTACAATTGAATAACAGAAATAAGAAAGACTTCGGATTCTTAGACTGACGTACAAACGTTCCAGAGTAAAAAAGTTTCAGAGTTCGAACAATAAAATCTCTGAACACGTTGCAAGAAGTAATTAGTTAGATCTAGATAAATATTTAAAGCGAAAAATTAATAAATAAAATCATAAAAAATGATATTTTAACGAAATGATTTTAAATAGTTTCTGCATGTAAACGAAACAAAATCATTGTTATGTTAAGAATTTTTATTAAAAATAAATAAATAATCACATTAATACAGCATTGACGAACGCCTATCTCATAAAAACAGTCTGCGGAAATTTAGCTGACTCATACGCTTACATTTTATGTGTTGTTTGTTTGCTGTCTTTTTTAAAATCATAAATGCCTTTCTTTCAGCTAGAACAATGAATGTAATTTTTAAAAGATGTTGAAAGAAATGGTTTCTTGAAATTTATTTCATAAATACTAGTAGATACAACAATGTCAAGAAAGTAGAAGAGTCTAATATTCTTCGCCTTCCTCTTCTTCTTCACCCTCAACAGAATCGACGCCGACTTCTTCATAATCCTTCTCTAGAGCAGCAAGATCTTCACGGGCTTCTGAGAATTCGCCTTCTTCCATACCCTCTCCCACATACCAGTGGACGAAGGCTCTCTTTGCGTACATCAGATCAAACTTGTGATCCAGTCGAGCCCAGGCTTCAGCGATGGCTGTGGTGTTGCTCAACATACACACGGCTCTCTGGACCTTGGCTAGATCACCACCTGGTACGACAGTTGGTGGCTGGTAGTTGATGCCCACCTTGAAGCCAGTGGGACACCAGTCTACAAACTGGATGGTTCTCTTGGTCTTGATGGTGGCGATGGCGGCGTTCACATCCTTGGGTACCACATCACCTCTGTACAACATACAACAGGCCATGTATTTACCGTGACGTGGGTCACATTTCACCATCTGGTTGGCTGGCTCGAAACAAGCATTGGTTACTTCAGCAACGGATAGTTGTTCGTGGTAAGCCTTCTCGGCGGAGATAACAGGAGCGTATGTAGCCAGAGGGAAATGAATACGTGGGTAAGGTACCAAGTTGGTCTGGAACTCAGTCAAATCGACGTTGAGGGCACCATCGAATCGGAGAGAGGCAGTGATGGAGGATACAATTTGAGCAATAAGTCGGTTAAGGTTGGTGTAGGTTGGTCTTTCGATGTCCAAGTTACGTCTACAAATATCATAAATAGCCTCGTTGTCGACCATGAATGCACAGTCAGAGTGCTCAAGAGTAGTATGGGTGGTCAGGATAGAGTTGTAGGGCTCAACAACGGCGGTGGAAACTTGAGGAGCGGGATAAATGGCGAACTCCAGCTTGGATTTCTTGCCGTAGTCAACACTGAGTCTTTCCATCAACAGAGATGCGAATCCAGATCCGGATCCACCGCCGAAGGAGTGGAAGATGAGGAATCCCTGTAGACCGGTACATTGATCAGCCAGCTTGCGGATCCTGTCCAGTACCAGATCAACAATCTCCTTACCGATGGTGTAGTGACCACGAGCGTAGTTGTTGGCGGCATCCTCCTTACCGGTGATCAGCTGCTCCGGGTGGAACAGTTGTCGGTAGGTACCGGTACGGACCTCATCTGTGAAGAAAAGAAAGAAATGAGTTCCAATTATGCTTAAGATAAAATTCCATGGACCCAAGTCTATTACGGCGAAAGCAATTTAAGGCCATTTAAGATTGTGAGTGTGTTTGCAAAAAGGAGAAAAAATCATTTTATGCTTATCTTGTACGATAGTAGAACTTAAAATTCTGGGTTCCTTAAGGTTTACGAACTGAGAATGAAAACACCACTTTCTAGCCATACGACAAACCTCAAATTACACACACTTGTAAATACACTTCACATAAGTTGATTCACCGTGCCGGATTTCCAGATTATGCTTCAAAAAGAAAATAATTTACAAATATTATTTTACTCTATATTCATATACAAGGGAGGTAATTTTGAACATTTTTGTCAAATATTTCCATAAGTATGCATTAATTCAAAATTCCAAACCATACAAAATGCTTATGTTTGTATTTGGAATGGAAATGTAACACATTTTAGGAATTACTGGCATTTTTCAAATTTCGCCTCTGTCTCTACATTTCATTCTCAGTTCGGAAACCTTAAGACAAAAAAGTTTGCTTGTAGAGTATTACTGTCTAGGACGAACCAGGTTTAGCATTTGAGGCATTTGTGCTATATACAATTTTTCATAAGCATTTATGACAACTTACCGACGACGGTTGGTTCCAGGTCGACCATGACAGCACGTGGTACATGTTTCCCGGCTCCAGTCTCACTGAAGAACGTATTGAAGGAATCATCGCCTCCCCCAATAGTCTTGTCACTGGGCATCTGACCATCAGGCTGGATCCCGTGTTCTAGACAGTACAACTCCCAGCATGCATTACCGATCTGGACACCGGCCTGACCAATATGGATGGAAATACACTCACGCTGAAAGAAAATAGCATAACATCAGAGTATTAGAAACATGTACAATTTAGTCGACTTTACAGATGGGCAAATGATTAACAAGATGCCTTGTGAATGCTATGATAAGCAATTCAAAGGCGGGTCCAGGATTTTTTCCATGGGGGTGGGGGGTCAGAGCCCTAATGGTGGCATTTAATAAGAAGTTATATTGTCAAAATTCAATTTTTGACCAATTCCAGGGGGTCATGACCCCCTAACCCCACCCCTAGATCCGCACTTGCAATGAGTAATGCTATTCGTTAACTGTGTATGTATCTGTTATGTCTAGTCTGTTAGTCATCGTTAGTATCAATTGTACTTCATAATAAAGATTTGATAGGCGTTTCGACCAGTCGCATTATATCTCAGCGTTTTCGCTTGAGAAATAAATCCGTTCCATTCTCTGCTGAAACGTGTTTTATAAGAGTAGTGCCACTGTAAACGTTTTATTTCTCTATTCTATATTTTCTGGTCCTTTTTTCTGAAAGTGTTTTTATCCAATAAGGATTCATTATCAATATGATTTGAGTGTTGTACATGGATTGAATATGCATTAGCTTTGCTATACAAACAAAATTTGTGTGCACAAATACTTGAAAATGTATGAATGTTTAAATATGAATGATCACTTTTGTTAGATAAGATTGATATTTTCTTTTCAATTACAAACTGTCAAGTTTGTTATTTCGATTAAAAGACATGACGACGTTGACTAGCTATTCGATTTCAATATGCAAAACAAGCTGAAGGTTTTGCGTCACAATGTATGAAGAATATGATGTGTATTGATTTGTCAAACAGTCACTGGTGATGAACTTGGCCAAAGCGACGGACGTTTTTTCGCGATCAATGCATTCCGTCGTTGTTGTTATAAAATATCGTAACTACGGCTTTATCGAAGCCGTAGTTACGAGATTTTATAACAACACCGACGGTTTGTCAATACAAAACGATAAAACCCGGTCTGCTTTAGAACAAGTTCATTGTCATTAGAAAAAAAAATCTATAAACTCACATTTAAACGCAAAATATCTATACTTTGTAGCCAAAATTGTTTTAGTTCACCACCAGTGACAGTTATCCAAAAAACAATCGCCATAACTGATTAACCCATTAATGCTTTTTCTTCATGACTCTACAGAAAGATGTTAACTCATTAGCAGACAGCAAAATTTTCGACTGTTCCAATTTGAAAGACGTTACAGACGACAATTATGAAAGTTGGTGATTTTTTTTTTAGAAATATTTTCCTTTTTGGACTAGAAAAGATTGTGGGTAATAAAGAATTTGCTTGTCACAAGCAATTGCATCATTTCAAACAATGTTTTTTCCAAACCTTTTCTTATGGGGCAATCAAAAGGCGTCAATGATCAGTAATGGGTTAAGACAATCTCCAAGAATAAACAGAAAATGCAGATAACCAGCATGTTCTCCTTTTGTCTAAAAGTTCCTCTCGCTCTCACATATAATTTTCTCTTCTGCAATTACTCTAACCCAAGAGCTGGCATAATTTTTTTCTAGCCACGGATGATTTTCATTTTGGCTTTACTGCGTTTTTTTCTTAACCCATTAATGACCCATGTCCTTTATACATGTATAGTAGGCCTACGGTTATGGAATCTGGTTTATGTCAACAGTTATCAGTGTTCAATTGCTATTATCTCTTCATTGTGACTGAAATAATAGTCTGTTGGATCAGGTAACACCGATTTAGAGATAAAACAGAAATATTTCATAGTCATTAACATGATTAGACTGTTGAAGACAGGACAAATTTTTGGTAGAATGAAAATGACAAAGAAAAAGTAGGCATTTTTTATGTCTTTCAAAAGCTGTTGATGAAAATAGTCCAAAGTAGCAATTGTAATGTAGATTGATGTCTCTTTTATACAATTCAATACAAAAGTAAAATATATTTGATATGTTTCCATGCTTTTTTCAATTGTGATATAACGTCCCAAATATAGGACGATGGTCACTAGAGTCTACAAAATGTGAGTTTGTATGAACATTATGTGTTTCAAATTCTAACGTTTTTACTGACATTAAATCATCATTTATATATAGAGATTCACTTAAAATGAAGTGCTACATCTCCTTGAAGATGACAAAGCCCTTCAAGAAACCCAGGTCCGTATGAATAGGGGGTATATGGGGGAAGGGGCATACCAAAGATGGCCAAAAATGTCGAATTTTCCTTATTTCACACTGTAAATTTAAGGGAAAATCCAATTTAGTCCTCCCAATATTCAGACAGAGGTGGCTTCAGCTCACCCAATATGAAAATGCTTCCTACGGCCCTAAAGCCCATGTATTTTTGACTGCACAAGAGGATGTCACAAAAAGTGATGAAGACATCGTTGATGAAGATTTTCGTGGAAATATAAACAATCTGACATGAAATCAATTACGCACAGATGCAACAGTGTCTGTGCGACATGTCACCAGACTAGACTTCAATACTATGTACAGGCGAAGGAGATTTTGGTATTTCAACGGATGTAGAAAGCGACATATCAGAATCTGTTTCGCATTCATCTTGCATCACCATTGACAATGATGTTCAGATACCTGCGCAACTAAATGTGCATCCGAGAGCTGCTGCCAATCAAACAGTAAGACGAACAAATGCACCCCACCTCACTGGATTAAACAAGATATTCCCAATGATCAGACAGAAATCTACTCTTACAATGTTCCACTGCACGACATATTTTCCGTGGATTTTCATCGCCAGTAAAGTAGGAATGTATTAAAAACTTATAAACAAACATTCCTGAATGTGTTTTTGGATTAATGTTCTCATAAAAAGAATATATAAGCATCGGATGTTGTGACAATCATTTTGACGGAAAGTTGGATTATTTTTCAAAAGTGATATCTCTGGTGACCCATGTCCTAAATATGGGACACAACGAAAAATGCATTTTTCAACATTATTTCTGTCTAAATCTAATTATTTTGTTATTTTTCATCATAGCTTCCACAAATGTATATTTTTTTTTATAAAACGTCAAAATAAAAAAAGTGGTCATTAATGGGTTAAAGAAAGTAAACACGCTAGCGACAAAATTTAGCTGTAATACATTTACAAATACAACAGCAACTAGTATGCCCTTCCTAAACAACGTGTGTGTTGATGTCTCCTTTAGATTTCAAGCAATGGGTGAAAGGGGGAAATATGCCGATTATTATCATTTTGACAGTGCTTCCTCAATGCTTTTGTTAATTGCTATACGATTCAATCAATAGGCTACAGGTTTTTTAAACATATTATTCTGGTCGTCTGCAACACTTGAGAATTCCAACAAATCTGTCATATTGTCGTATTCGAAAAGGGCTTTTACATCTTTCGATGCCTTCGTAAGCAACTGACGAAGTCATAAACCATACTTTTGGCAAATGCATTCTGGCACGCGAACCCTCATCATTTGAATCAGTGCAAATCGATAGAAAACGACTTACATGCCTATATATACACGCGCAGCATTAGTTGTATTCAATGAAACGCAAAGGCAACTGCAAGAATATGATGAAAAATGATAATAAAAATGATAAACAAATAAATCAAAAGTAATCTTACCATGTTTGCAGTTAGATAGGTTTCAACTCACGGCTGACTTTGAACAAGGTCGTTATGGTGAGAGGCAATGGTTATTTTATGGACATAGCAACCGGCTTTTATACTGCCTATTGGGTAATACTACAGTGCTATGTATCGTAAAATTACCATTGCTGGTAAATAGGTTCAACGGTCGATTGTATGTTCAATAATTGTGATTGATTGATTGAATGGGGTTTATTGCTTCTTTCAACTGTTATTGTCATATCACGGCGGCCAGAGCACCTAAACCACGGACTCCCGTAAATTCACTTACCGAACCCTCAGCTTTTCACAAACAACTTTTATTTTCCAACCATCGGTTGGAGAAAAAAGTCAGAAAGGATAATCTATTGCCGCGGCCGGCATTTGAATCCCTAACCGCCTGAGTGAGAGTTCAATGTGCTACCAAATGCGCTGTGGCTTAGGCCACTCCATGATTTTGGTTATGAAAAGTAGAAAGCATTGCCTCTGCTCCCGCCACTATACAAACATGTTAGTTCTTTTCTAGCAGCCCACCGACAGTCACTCACGTTAAGTCAGTTTACTAAAGATCTTTAAGCTAGTCCATACTTAATGAGATTCACGCGACGTACATAGGAATTGTTCGTAAGACATAGGCTAGGAAAGCGTGTTGTGGTAGTATACTGGCGAGAAAATGGTAAGGATCTATGGATAGGTGCTCCAGTTGTCTAAGTATAACCATTACAGTTGCAAGAGGAGTTAATCCCCAATGAATCAACCGATAAATCAATCAATGTATAAATCAATCAATCCGAATCGAATCGAATGAAATGAAATGAAATGAAATGAAATGAAATCAAATCAAATCAAATCAAATCAAATCAAATCAAATCAAATCGAATCGAATCGAATCGAATCGAATCGAATCGAATCAAATCAAATCAAATCGAATCGAATCGAATCGAATTGAATCAAATCAAATCAATTCAATCATTGAAACGAACAATCAATCATTGAATCAATCAGTCATTAAATGAATGAATGAATGAATGAATGAATGAATGAATGAATGAATGAATGAATGAATGAATGAATGAATGAATGAATGAATGAATGAATGAATCTATCAATCAATCAATCAATCAATCAATCGACCAATCGACCAATCGACCAATCGACCAATCGACCAATCAATCGACCAATCAATCGACAAATCAATCAATCAATCGACCAACCAATCAATCAATCAATCAACAAACAATACTTTATAAAATCAGTACTGTAGCAGATGATACCGTTAGCCATACAGTTTATTACTTTTCCTTTCATAGGCTGTTGTTAGCAACGTCAAGCCCATATTAGCATAATGTTCTATGGGATAAGAAGTGGCCTAAAAGGGCCAAATGAAGCATGCATGGTAAATATCTATCTATAGTAAACTTTCGCAGGTCGGCGCGGATGTAAACATGTGCATTTGAAAATGGGCTTCATAATTTGAAAAGACCTCATCTGTCTAGAAAAATTTAATAGTTTTCAACCTATAGAACTAGCGTGTAGCCTATCCTGATCAGATTGATCTTGAATTGAGCTTTTTGTTGCAAGTTTAGACAATATTGCAAAAATAGATAACAACGAGCATTAAAAAAAATCATTACTATTTGGTTGTAAAAGCAAAAGATCATTTTTATATATTTTGACATCTTTTTCAGAGAAAAAAATTGATTGTGTAGGAAAGGGTTTAATTTAAAAATGGCATAAAGCACAAAAATCGAAAGGTCTTAAAAAAGTAGAATAGCATGTTTCCAATTGCCAAAGTTAGTATAGTGGCCCTTTTCATTCGTTTGGACTACAAATTCCATTTCATAATTTGACCGTTGCCCGACGACTAAATGTTTAGCGTGTCCGAATTGAATTGTGTCACAGATGATGCAAGTCTACAAATGCATATAGTCGTAATAAAGGGTTCTACCATTTCCTTGACTTAACCCTTTCCCAAACGACAAAAATTTTGACTGTTCCAATTTAAAAGCTGCTGCAGATGACAAAATAAGTGTTGAAAAAGATTGAATTTGTGCAAATTGTAGCATAGAAAACATTGAGGCAAAAGGAGAAACTGCTGGTTAACAGCAGTTTCTTCTTTGTCTCAATGTTTTCTCAAGACTTTTTTCTAATAGAGACGTCAAAACCAGGTCTTGTTTGGGAAAGGGTTAAAAAGAAAGCCATTGTAAAAAATGTGAAATATGTGAAATATGATATTGGAAAAGAAAATGCAGGATTCATAGAAACGCGTCAGCATTATTTTCTCCTTTTTATCCTAATACTGGAAATCTCTTTTTGCTTTGTGTGACACACTGTCAGACACCGATGCCTGCACTACTCAGCTGGATATGTATCAAAAGTCGAAAGTGTCGGCCGGTTACGATATTTTGGCACACGTTTTCGAAATTTACCTATGTAAACAAAATGAAATTGTAGGCCTATTCCAAAAGTGCTGAAACTTAACGTGTCATGATCTGAATCTATCAGGTGTCTAACATCTGCAAGATTTGAACCAATGCATGAAAAGACTTAGCCTATTAAAAACAAAACCTCATTTCTCATTGTTTGCTTATTGACGATTTTCAACAAAAACTCATAACTGCAGCTTTAAAAAGCTGAAGTTACGCGTTTTTTGTTGAAAATCGACGATATGTAAATTTGTAAATCGGACCATAGGCCCAATCAATAATCAGTTCAGAAAAGATGCTCGCGAAAAGCATAAGGTGATTTTGATGAAAACTGTGTCCACATGCAAACCATATCTTTGATAAAATATTATGGACTCTTTATTTAGGTCGGCGCGGAAAATAGTTAAAAGATAAGTTTACTTCTGGGGAAAAGATAAGCATACCCCCATTAAAATTTACATCATAAACGATAAAAAATATCGATCCATTGACCTCTCTTAGATGTTTATTGCCTACCGATAATCCATGACATAAAATTTGCGTCGAGTCTTCCAATAAAAGAACCTTTTAAAAAGTTTCCTCTTTTATCGATTTGACTTAATCCTTTTCCCAAATATTTTTTTCATGTCCCAGATGTTAAGAAAGGTTTGGAAAACATCGGGACAATTGACAAAAATACAGATGATAAGACATTAAACGAATATTTTCAGATTGTTTTTGCAGTCTGTTCAGTTGACAGTTTTTACTTTAAATTTTATTGATGATTTTTTTACATTGCCCAAAATGGATTGGGAGCAAAACAAGGTCGGGGTTTAAAGTGGTAGTAGTTTGGCATGACCATGCGATTTTATCAAAATGCCACGTTAATGTCAAACTTAATCTGGTAGTAATTTAGCATTGCACTTTGGCACTAAACCATGCTCAGTTACTGCTTAATTAATGCTTAATTCATGCCAATGTCTAATATCTTTTTGTATGGGTTGTTTCGAAATGAAAAAGGTCAAATGTGAATTTTAATTAGTTACGAATAGATATAAATTAGACTTTTAAAAAGGACGAATTGCTATGGGTGACTGAATGTATTCATATTTTCATATAAAAAGACTATTCAGCTAAGCATTGGACTTTATGAAAAGGACCAAATTAGAATCCACTTTGATAAAGTTATGGATATTAATTGATAGCGCCATTTACGTCGAGAAACTTTTAAAAATGAAAGAGTGTCTATATACATCATATATGATATGTAGCTTCTTTCTCTATCTTAAATCCATTCATAAACGACAAAATTTGAACCTTTTTACAAACAAGAATTGCAGTCGATGTCCAGAAAGAAATGGTCGGGAAAACATCAAGGTAAAAGAAGAGTATGATGTTAATCAACATTTCCCCTTTTGGTTGCATATTTCCTGTGTTATATTGGATACAAATCCTATTCCAATGATTATCGTTGCTGTCGTTTTCAGCAACTTTATTATAATTGGACTACTCTAATACTTTGTTGTTATGGAAATGGTTGAAGTGACTCAATTTGAAAGATTTTGTAGGACGACAAAATGAGTGTTTATACATAGTCGTTTGTATACTCTATAGTACAGGATATTGATGCAAATGTAGAAAATGCTGATAACCAGCAATCGGGAATTGTTTTGGAAACGTATATAGATCTATATGTAGACCTATCGAGCTGTGTGAGAGGGTAATTGTCCATGAACTTTTCCCCCCTTTTACTATTTCTTGACCGGCAAATTATAGTCTGTTCAGAATTCAAAGGTGTTGAAGACGACAATTTCAAATGAATAATATGTTATCCAAATCAATAAGGATACTATGGAGGCTCTATCTGAAAAAAAGAGAAAATGGATTAAATACAGCAAGTGCCCAAATCTCATTACTTATAACAAGTATAAGGAAGCTAGAAATAAAACAACCCATCTAATTAAAAAGAACAAATATGATATAGAAAAAAACATTGCAGAAAAAGTAGCTGATAACCCAAAAATGTTTTGGAAACATGTTCGCGACAAAACAAAAACATTCTCAGGTATCAGCGTCATAGAAGAAAATAACCAAACTATAGTGGACGATTCAAGAATTGCTGAAATAATGAACAACCACTTCGTATCAGTTTTTACAAATGAACCGGAAAACATACCGGAACAAGAAGACAAACAAGTACCAATAATCGATAACCTCGACATAAATGAAACACTTATTCTGAAGGCAATTGATGAACTAAACCCGAACAAGGCCCAAGGTCCAGATGACATTAATCCAAAACTCATAGTAGAATGTAAAGAACAATTATCTAAGTCGCTTATGACTATCTTTAGAAAATCGTTATCAGAAGGCAAATTACCCAAAGAATGGAAAAATGCTAACGTAACACCTATCCATAAATCAGGACCTAGAACAAAACCAGAAAATTACAGACCAATCAGCGTGACGTCTATCTGTTGCAGACTATTAGAAAAGCTAATAAGGAATAAAATTATGACTCATCTGGAAAGTAACAACTTATTAAATGAACACCAACATGGTTTTAGAAAAGGCCGCTCGTGTACAACCCAACTACTTGAATGTATCGAAGAATGGACGAAAGCGATAGATAACAATGAACATGTTGATATCATTTACCTCGATTTCAAGGCAGCGTTCGATAAGGTCCCACACAAAAGACTACTGTCAAAAATCCATGCGTTGGGAGTCAGGGGTAAAATCTATGACTGGTTGAAGGACTTTCTTAGTAATAGACAGCAACGGGTTATAGTCAATGGTTCAGAGTCCAGATGGCAACAGGTTACAAGCGGAGTCCCTCAGGGAAGTGTTCTAGGGCCAGTACTATTTTTAATGTACATCAACGACCTACCAGATACCCTAAAGTGCCCATGTAAACTTTTCGCAGACGACACAAAAATCTACAATACATGTAAAACATACCAATGATGAAAACCTACTACAAGATGACATTTTCAACGCCTGCGAATGGTCAAACAAATGGGAAATGACGTTTAATGTAAAGAAATGTAAGTCCCTGCACATTGGTTCTAGTGAGGAAAGCGAGTACTTCATGAAAAACAAAGAAGGAGAAATATGTAAAATCCAGGAAGTAAAAACAGAGAAAGATCTAGGTGTAACCTTTGACACTAAAATGAAGTTTGACCAACATATCAGCAATAAAGTAAACCAAGCTAACAGAAGTTTAGGATTAATAAAGAAAACATTCACTTTTATGAACAAAAACATGTTTCTCAATCTATATAAGTCTCTGGTCAGACCTCACTTAGAATACTGTTCAGTTATATGGAGCCCATTAAGAAAAAAGGACAAAATAATGATAGAAAACGTACAAAGACGTGCGACAAAAATGTTAAGATATCTGAAAAATAAAAGCTATCCTGAAAGACTAAGATCACTAGGGCTACCTTCTCTAGAATATAGAAGACAAAGATCAGACCTTATACAGGTGTATCGCCTAATTAATAATATTGACAAAACAAGTACTCCTTTACTCAATGTCAGGGGCGCAGGGGCGACCAGGGGCAATAACCAAAAGCTCGAAAAAAATCATTGCCGAACAGAGATTAGGAGGTTTAGTTTCAGTCAGAGGGTAGTGAACATGTGGAATAAACTTCCAAATGATGTGATTATGGCTCAATCAGTAAATGCATTCAAGGCAAGACTTAACAAAAAATGGGTCAATGAATGCAAATTTGAGCCTAACTGTTATAAATAAAATACTCCAAGCAAATAACCTACTGAAAACTGTTGAAAAAATATCAAATCTATAAGACAAAAAGTAAAATAACTGATATTATAAGGGTTAATGCATAGGAGGTAATGTTAAGCTGTACTCTGTCTCAAAATCATATTATCCATACTTTTAAATTTATGTCTGCATACTCCAAAGAGTCAAACTTTCAAATTAGACAGAAAGGAAATGGACATAGGTCACCTATAAATTAATTATATTTAGTAGATAAATAGTATAACTGAACAGTGGTGTGATTTGAGACAGGGTATTGATTGACATTCTTTATACACATCCTTCATGTTTCACTACATGTACATAGTGTAAAAATATGGGATAAATTTTTGTCCTTTGTGGTTCAAATAAATATGTATTTGATTAAATTGACAAGGCAAGATAAATCTAGCAATGCTTAACATAGGCTTTGTATTGACATAGGAGTAACAGTAAAAGTGTGGTGTATCAAATAATATATCATAGTTTAATTTGCTTGTAATGCATAAAATAGTGGCATAAAAGTATTAGTAAAAGTGTGGTGTATTCAAAAAATATATCATAGTTTATTGTGCTCTTAACACATGAATGCAAAGTCAGACTATTAATGTCAGTGCTAATGTTTATAGTGGAATGTCAATTTAAATGTGTTTTGAATGAGTTATGTGTAAATAATCAATGTGCTTATAAGAAATAAGCGCCAGGAGTGAAAGTGATTAGGACTAAGATTAGGACTTTTGTGGTACGGAACCGGAAGTCCACACAGTGAAAATAACCAGTGTTAGTGCGAATACAACAAAACGGGCCGTAAAAAGCTATAGTTAGCTTATGCAACTTGTTGCATCTGGTCTCGACTACTGTATAAACTGTATAAACTTATGCGTTAATTTTCAAAAGAAAACATTGCGGTAAATGGAGAAATTGCTTGTTACAAGCAATATTCTTCATATTCCACCAAGTTTTCCAAAGCCATGTTCGTGTATTGAATCAAAAATAGTCATTGTGTAGTGATGAGTGAAGTTGCTAGCTACTTGGTTTTCTATAGAAATCAATCGTGGAAAATCAATCAAATCACTATCGAGGTCATGCGGGCTTCTGGAAATTAATTATCGGAAAATCACCCTGATGTGATTCGTGTTTTATGTTTCTACCACACGGCAAAATAAAGACTGATTCCAATTGAAAGCAGCGAAATATGCTTTTTTAATATTTAAAATTGAATGGCGCATTTATTTTCAAGCATTGAGAAAGCAGTAGCAGAGGATAAATACTCATTTAAAAGATGGACCATTGAATTAGAAAAGACAAAAAAGACAAACGGAAAAGTGATGCATGCCTACAATAAACAAGCCTAAAATGAAACCTGAGAACAAAACAAATAATTTCTAGCAACATAGCAAAGGATCCACTAACTTCGGCAGAATTGACATTGTAAAATTGACCAAGACCCATTCCTGTAGCGAACATTATTGGGGCGAACTGTATCTAGGGCAGAGCCGGGAACCAATTAATTGAACTTTGGGAATTTCCCAATAAATCCTGGGAAAACCCAAATAGAAATCGGGAAAATACGGAAAAAGAAGAACATCAGAAAATAACAGGAGAATAATGGATCATGGACAATATAGAAATATGCTGTTAGATTTATCTTCAATGATAGACGACGATGATCTAACTAGAATAAAGTTTAGATGTGATAACATCATTAAAAAGGTAGGATTCGCTGTTTATTTTCTTCTTCAAAATTTTGACACAAAATGTATGCTACAATATGACTAACTAGGGGCGAAGGCGCCTATGTCTACTCTTGTTTCTCAATTATTTTCCTCCTTTCTCAAACCATCTTTCCTCTTGATGTTTCTTGTTTCATCAAAGACAGGAAATTTGTAAATTGTATTAAGGGGAAAGAAGAAACGTTCTATTAAATGACCAGAATCACTCTTCTGTGCGAATAATCCGAGTCTTCTCTGATGTAAATATGCTCTTTGATATTTTGATTTTTCGCTATTTACATCAGAGCTAGTTGCTCTTTGAAAACAGTGGAAAGTTTGGCACACGTTATGAAGCTTCGTTTTTGTGTATTTTATCCAATCACTCAGTAAAACACTGTAGGGTATAGATCAATTAATCATTTTTTGTCATACCTGACCAAAGATTTAATTTCATATCGGCCTGCTGGAAGAGTATAACCTTCCGAAATTCAACAACCCCCTATTTCCTGTCGATTTTGTCGCCATTGTTGTTGTAGATCACGTGACTCAGATCTCGTTAAAAAATAGTACGGAATTTGCTGGCATGTGACTATCACGTGACCGCCTTTGATTACGAATTTCCTTCAGGTCACGTGTCCGCCTTTGTTTAGAAATTATGGAGTGTTCTTGTTGCGGAGATCAATTTATGTCGATATGTTCAGCTTGCAACTTGAATGGTATTGCTTCTCCTGTGAAATTCCGTTTACTTCCTTCTCCATTCTCGTAAGTTATGGAATTGACCCAAAAAAGTAGCAAACATTATTGGTGTGAATACTAGCTTGGACCATTTGCCGGACGTTTCTGATATATTTCATTTATTTATTTATTCATATTATCAGTTTTTTTTTTTAAACTCGTTATTGTTATATTATTTCAGAAGGGCCGTCAATTTGAAAAAATAAGATAATCTTATTTTATTTTCTTTTTTAAATTCTTATATTTAGACTGTTGCGTCATTATCTGGGAAAACCCGCATTCCATGTGCGAGAATTTGCGTTGATCACATGGTTTTAAATGGAAGGTCACGGTAAACAAAGGCTGCTCAGGTGAGGGTTGTTGCAAAACATTGCCTATAAACCTTTTAGAAATACTTTTTGGTCGTAAATTTTTCAGCAGGTATGACAATAAATGGTTCATTGATCGATATCATCAGGGGTTTTAACGATAGCGTGAACGATGCGCCACATCTTGTGGAGAACTTCTTGATTTTTTCGAAGTGCAACTAGCTCTGACTAAATAGCCAAAAATCAAAATATCAAAGAGTGTATTTACGTCAGAGAAGACTCGGATTACTGTGCGAAATGCCCTGTTGGTAAACTAAGGAATTTTGACTTGAAATAACCTTGATTTTGTTCTGTTTGATATATTTGTAAAAGGTGTCAATTCGGAGTTCTATTTCTCTCAACCCCTACCCCCGTCTCACTGACCCTGATTTAATCTCAATTTTTAAAAATGTTGAAGTCCGCGTGAAATCAGCAAGCTTCAGTCGAGTTGTACTTCATCCAGATTCAAAACGACTCAATTTCGTAATAAAGTGAAGTTTCCGAAGCACTACAAGTTTTTGGAGAATCAGGGTCAGTGGGACTTGGTGTTTACTGGGTTATAGTGTAGTTGTGTATTATTTTCTGTGTCTCCTGCTTCCAGTTGTTGTAATATTAGGAAATAAACCATGCTGCATGGTGTTTCATTGTTTATTTAACACTGGTTCTGAGGTAGGTTGCACGTTAGATAATTAGCAAGAACAATAGCTTCAATAGTGTCACCTTCTTTTGAACCCCTTTTTTAGCTCACCTGAGCACGAAGTGCTCAAGGTGAGGTATTGTGATCGATCAATGTCCGGCGTCCGTCTGTCCGTCTGTCCGTCTGTCCGTCACGGCGTCAACAATTTCTTTAAACGACATCTCCTCCTAAACTACTGGGTCAAAATCAACCAAACTTGGCAGAAATGTTCCTTGGGTGGTCCCTTATAAAAATTGCTAAAAGAATTGAAATCCATGAAAAACTCTGGTTGCCGTGGCATCGGAAAATGGGAAATTTCACAAAAGCTCAACAATTTCTTTAAACGACATCTCCTCCTAAACTACTGGGTCAAAATCAACCAAACTTGGCAGAAATGTTCCTTGGGTGGTCCCTTATAAAAATTGCTTAAAGAATTGAAATCCATGAAAAACTCTGGTTGCCGTGGCATCGGAAAATGGTAAATTTCACAAAAGCTCAACAATTTCTTTAAACGACATCTCCTCCTTAACTACTGGGTCAAAATCAACCAAACTTGGCAGAAATGTTCCTTGGATAGTCCCTTTTAAAATTTGCTAAAAAAATTTCAATCCATGAAAAACTCTGGTTGCCGTGGCATCGGAAAATGGGAAATTTCACAAAAGCTCAAAAATTTCTTTAAACGACATCTCCTCCTAAACTACTGGGTCAAAATCAACCAAACTTGGCAGAAATGTTCCTTGGGTGGTCCCTTATAAAAATTGCTAAAAGAATTGAAATCCATGAAAAACTCTGGTTGCCGTGGCATCGGAAAATGGTAAATTTCACAAAAGCTCAAAAATTTCTTTAAACGACATTTCCTCCTTAACTTCTGGGTCAAAATCAACCAAACTTGGCAGAAGTGTTCCTTGGGTGGTCCCTTATAAAAGTTGCTAAAAGAATTGAAATCCATGAAAAACTCTGGTTGCCGTGGCATCACAAAATGGGAAATTTCTCAAAAATTCAACAATTTCTTTAAACAACATCTCCTCCCTAACTTCTGTGTCAAAATCAATCAAACTTGGCAGAAATGTTCCTTGGATAGTCCCTTATAAAAACTGCTATAAGAACTGAAATCCATGAAAAACTCTGGTTGCCGTGGCATTGAAAAATGGGAAATTTAAAAAAAATTCAACTATTTCTTTAAATGACATCTCCTCCTTAACTTCTGGGATAAAATCAACCAAACTTGGCAGAAATGTTCCTTCGGTGGTCCCTTATAAAAATTGCTGAAAGAATTGAAATCCATGAAAAACTCTGGTTGCCGTGGCATCGGAAAATGAGAAATTTCACAAAAGCTCAACAATTTCTTTAAACAACATCTTCTCCCTAACTTCTGTGTCAAAATCAACCAAACTTGGCAGAAATGTTCCTTGGTTAGTCCCTTATAAAAACTGCTAAAAGAATTGAAATCCATGAAAAACTCTGGTTGCCGTGGCATCGAAAAATGGGAAATTTAAAAAAAATCAACTATTTCTTTAAACGACATCTCCTTAACTTCTGGGTTAAAATCAACCAAACTTGGCAGAAATGTTCCTTGGGTGGTCCCTTATAAAAATTGCTAAAAGAATTGAAATCCATGAAAAACTCTGGTTGCCGTGGCAATGGAAAATGGTAAATTTCACAAAAGCTCAACAATTTCTTTAAAAAACATCTCCTCCTTAACCTCGGGGTTAAAATCAACCAAACTTGGCAGAAATGTTCCTATGGTGGTCCCTTATTAAAATTGCTAAAAGAATTGAAATCCATGAAAAACTCTGGTTGCCGTGGCATCGGAAAATGGGAAATTTCACAAAAGCTAAAGAAATTCTTTAAAATCAACCAAACTTGGCAGAAATGTTCCTTGGGTGGTCCCTTATAAAAATTGCTAAAAGAATTGAATTCCATGAAAAACTCTGGTTGCCGTGGCATCGGAAAATGGAAAATTTCACAAAAACTTAACAACTTCTTTAAACGACATCTCCTCCTTAACTTCTGGGTTAAAATCAACCAAACTTGGTAGAAATGTTCTTTGGTTGGTCCCTTATGACAATTGCTAAAAGAATTGAAATTCATGAAAAACTCTGGTTGCTGTGGCATCAGAAAATGGGAAATGTCATAAAGCTCATCAATTACTGTAAACAACATCTCCTCCTAAACTACTACATGGCCAAATTCTTCTCTGGGACCACAATGCATAACATATGCAAAGTTATTTGGCATTATTAAAACATTACTCAGGTGAGCGATTTAGGGCCCTCAGGGTCCTCTTGTTATGACTATAAACCAGGGAAGCACATGATTAATTCTAAATTCCAAAATGGTCAAGAAGCTTAATTATATGAGTCCTACATTGCAGAAATTCTTTGCCTTGTGCATTATTGTGTATGTAATACTGGCTAATTTTGCTTGATCACAATGACGTCTTGTTAAAAACAATATCTAACAAAAAATGGATTGGAACATAAAATAAATTCAAAAAGGTATAATTGTAATTATTGATTTTGATGTCTTTGGTTCCTTCATAATAACTTACTTTTTTTCTCAACAGGCTGAAAGTCAGAAGATAAAAGACCCCACACATTTATTCACTGCATTAGAACAGAGAGAACACCTGGGACCTCAGAACTTGGAATTCTTGAAGGAACTTTTGAAGACTTGCTGTCGAGGCAAAGTTGATGGGGTCCGACTGATTGAACAGTATGAGCGTAACAACAACCCAGGGGGAGTGGTGAATCCTCCAGTGGCCAGTGGAATCCCCGGGTCAACAAATGGTGTTGTTGGGAGCCAGCAGCCACAAGTAGTTTATGTTGTACAAGGAGATGGACGGCAGAACATTCCACAAGGAGTTCTTCGAGATCATAACAGTATGTAAAAAAATTTAACCCTTTCCCAAACAGCAAAATTTAAGTGTGTCCCAATATGACAGCTGATGCACACAACAAAATAGACAATAGATCTATTAAAGGGAAAATTTGTAAGTAATATAGCACAGAAAATATTAAGACAAAAGGAGAAAATGCTGATTGTCAGCATTTGCTTCTTTTGTCTCAATTTTTTCCCAAGCCTTTTTTATTAGCGACATCAAAACCAGGTCTTGTTTGGGAAAGTGTTAATATATTGTCCTAATAATCTAAGGAGCTTAACCCCTTCCCAAACAACACAATTTTGATACAATGTAATTTGCAGATGACAAAGTTAATGTTTCTAAAGATCTACGTACTCGCCAGCTTAATGAGCCATTATACAGCTTCAAATGGAGGGCTTGTTGCAAAACTATTGTAACTACATTTTATAAAATTTTACAGGAGAGGGAAAAAACTTATTGACTTTCTCAAAGGTAAAGAGAAAAAATGTTTTTAAAATTCTAAATATCTTTTTTAGTAAACAGAATTGAAACCTAATTTTAGAACATATGATGTATTCCTTCCTAAAGATTCCGAAAATCCAAAAAAGTGAATTTCTAGAAAAATATGTAGTTACAATAGTTTTGCACTGAGCCCTCTAAATATCAACCTTATATGCCTCTACAGCTTCAAAAGTTCTCCACCTCTTCATGGCTTCAAATCTGTCCCCAAATATAGTGATTTAATGCATTTCATATTTAAAACTGATAAAAAACATTGTCAGGTAAGAAGAATTGGTCAGTTGAGCAATTTCCTCTTTTCCCATAATGTTAACAAATCTGTATGATGGTTTTGAGAAATTGAACATGTTGTGTTTGAGGTTCATGAAAAAGAGTAACTTGACACTGAACCATTAAGCCCACTACAGCTTTACATTAACCCATACCAGACAGCGAAATTTTCTACTTATATCCAAATTCAAAGATGTTGGAGACAACAATTTTAAGTGAATAAAATTTTACACCTTTTGCTCTTTTTGTATAGAAAACAAAGTGGGAAATGAAGAAATTGCTTTTCACAAGCAATTGCTTCATTTTCCACAATGTTTTCCTAAGCCATTATCTTTTGGGGAGTCAAAAAGAGTCAATGTGTGGTAAATAGGAAATGGGTTAATAATGAATCTTTGGAGAACCCTAGGCCTTTTTCAAGATTCTCGCTATATGATTTATATTCTACAAATGCACTTTACACTGTATAATGTTATTTATTTATGTCATCTATTTTTCATTGTTTTACAGGACAAAGATATCTTGGACCTGGTGAGTTTGCATTTATAATATTTTTCTATACTAAACACTATCCCAAACAACCAATACTGGTAATCATCATTTCCATCGTTTGCCTCAATGTTTTCCATAGCTTTTTTTATTATGAATGCCATAACTAGGTTTTGTTTGGTCAAAAGTTAATTTAAAGTTAATTTTAACAGAAGAAATAGAAAAAAATTAAACATCATAGAAAACTTTATCTTTTTTTAGATGATTTTCATTTCATCCTTTCCCAAACAAGGCATGATTTTGGTTTCCCTAAAAGATCTATCTATATTTAGTAGAAGCTTGGATAAACATTGAGACTCAATACTTGGCAATTTCTCCTTTCATCATTATTTTAGCAAAGTATACTGTAAGAAGACAGGAAAATACATATGAAGGGAGACAAATCTGTGATTATCATCAAAGAGTAGTAAAGAGTTGTCTTTTTACTAGCTAATATTTTTAGAAGACAAAATCATAGAAAAATGCAAAATATGATAGATGTGAACAGACATGAACTAATCATAGGGTGTGGGAATGGGAAAAGGACTTTTTTGCCATTGGAGATTAACATGGATCAAGATCAGCCTGCATATAAATAATAATTATGCACACTGACACAATCTTGTCAAGGCCTGGATTATCCTCTAAAAGCTTCTTCATGACATATAGCATTTGAAAGAGCGCAGTATGGGTACTAATTAGACTGACTGAACTAAAGCTGGTTATCTAGAAACATGAGATATATGTGGCCTGTCACGATAAAAGGAACTTTATCCAAACTCCAAATATCCAAATTTTTGACAAACTTGTCAGACCAAGCACAGGTCAACCAGATTCTGTATGCCAAAAATGAACATATGGTAAGATAGAGAAAACTTTCCTGATTTCGAAAATTACATAAAAGTGAAAAGTGTCGGCCTTAGTCTGGCTGCGCAGACTGTGCAGTCTGACTAGGGTCGATATTTTTCACACTTCCTATAATGTTCCTTTTAGAGTGACGGGTCACATATACATCTGGCTAGGTACTCTTATAGATTGACTATATAGAATGTTTATTTTTATCTCCTTTGTATCCTACCAAGCTTTCTAAAGGTATTTTTGTCTAATCCTTTCCCAAATGACACAATATTAGGGTGGTCAAATTTGAAAGCTGATACAGACAAGAAAACAAAAGATGATAAAGATTAAATTAGTGGTGAATGTAGCATTTAAACAATTGAGACTAAAGGAGAAAATGCTGATTATAAGCATTTTTTTTATTTCGTCTCAATGTTTATCCTAGCCTTGTCTTCTAGGAACTTCAATATTAGGTCTTGTTTTGGAAAGGGTTAAGGTATTCATTTCCTATTTATTCCCAGATTTGAGTGCTGAAATTGACTTCCTTTGTACAAAGTTGGGTCGGGACTGGAGATTCCTGGTACGAGCCCTGGGTATCTGCGAGGACGACATCGACAGCGTCTCCCAGGATTATCCGAGCGTTAAAGAAAAGATTCGCCAGTGTTTGTGGTTATGGCAGTTGCAGGAGCAGCAATGTGCGAACAAACAAAAACTGATTGATGCCCTCAGGAGAAAGACAGTGCAAAGAAATGACCTTGCTATGAGCTTGGAGGATGGTATTTATTCCTAAATTGTATAAAGTGTTAATCTATTACATGATAGCAAAATTTCAGACTGATTCAAATACAATGGTATTGCAGTCGCTAATATCAAATTCATAGAATTTAAGGATTGTTTGGTCTTTCTTGGAAGAAAACTTTGTGGGAAATGAAGAAATTGCGTGTCACAATCAATTTCTTCATTTTTCACTAAGTTTTTCAAAGGCTTAAGCTTGTAGGGTGTCAAAAGGAAGATCTGTTCATGTCTCTGGTTATGGCAGTTACAGGAACAATAATGTGCTAATAGACAAAAACTAACTGATTCCCACAGAAGAAAAAAACTGTGCTTGCTATGAGCTTGAAGGATGGTATTCATTCCTAGATTGTAAAAAGTGCTTACCTAATACAAGACTGCAAAATCTTAGACTGGTTAAAATTCAAAGGTGTTGCAGACGATAAAATCAAATGCATAGAACTTTAGGATTTTTTGATATTTCTTGGTAGAAAACTTTGTGGGAAATGAAGAAATTGCTTGTCACAAGCAATTTCTTCATTTTCCAAAATGTTTCCAAAGGCTTACATGTAAGCTTGTGGGGCATCAAAAGGAAGATCTGTCAATGTCTCTGGTTATGGCAGTTACAGGAACAGCAATGTGCGAACAAACAAAAACTGATTGATGCCCTCAGGAGAAAAACTGTGCAAAGAAATGACCTTGCAATGAAGTTGGAAGATGGTATTTATTCCTGAATTGTAAAAAGTGTTAATCTATTACAAGATAGCAAAATTTTAGACTGTTTCAAGTTCAAAGTTGTTGCAGACGATAAAATCAAATGCATAGAACTCTAGGATTTTTCTGTCTTTCTTGATAGAATATTTTGTGAGAAATGAGGAAATTGCTTGTCAGAAGCAATTTCTTCATTTTCCACAATGTTTTCTAAAGGCTTAAATGTAAGCTTGTGGAGCGGCAAAAGATAGATCCGTCAGTGCATCTGGTTATGGCAGTTACAGGAGCAACAATGTGCGAATAGACAAAAACTGATTGATGCCCTCAGGAGAAAGACAGTGCAAAGAAATGACCCTGCTATGAGCTTGGAAGATGGGATTTATTCCTGAATTAGAAACAGTGCTAAAACCTATTACAAGACGGCAAAATTTGGACTGTTCCAATTTGAAAGGTGTTGCAGATGACAGTTTCAAGTTGATAGAATTTTAAAACTATTTTAATTTTCGGTGAGAAAAAACATTGTAGAAAATAAATAAATTGCAATTTCTTCATTTTTCATAATGTTTTCCAAAGCCTTTCCCTATGAGGGAGTCAAAAGTGTCACTGTGCAGTAATTTGTTAATATGTATTTGATGACAATATTTGTGAGAAAGAACATTTTGGATTTATTTAACCCTTACCCAAATGGTAAAAATTTAAAATGGCTCAATTAGAGAGCAGCTGCAAAAAGCAAAATTGATATTGTAAATGAAAGCACTTGTGTACTATATTGAAATAGAAAATATTGTGGCAAAAGAAATAAATGCTGAAAATCAGCATTTTCTTCTATTGTCTCAATGTTTTCTCAAGACATTTCTATTAGGGATGCCAAAACCATGTCTTGTTTTGGAAAGTGTTAATTGATTCGCCAATATGTGATAAACGTCAAAGAGTACAAGTTTATGATATCAAAAATCATGGGATTATTTGTTTGGCGTTTGTACAGTATTAATTTGTATTGATAGATTATATGTCATAAAGGACCATTTCTTTGACTTAACTGCCGTAAGCTAAACACTTTATCAAACAACAGAACTTTAGACTGTTCTAATTTGAAAGCACATTGTAGCTGTTGACAACTAAATGAAATTTTGATAAAGACAGGATCTCTATACAATTTATCAGAGAATATAACATTCGAAAACCACGTATGCAGCTTAAGACAAGCTGAAATGAAATTCTACCCATTAGTGAAAGTGGAATGAAGTTTGTGGGAGTGAAGTTCAAATTACAATTCTGTCTAAATAAATAGGAAAGAGAAACTTAGTGATGACAAAGTTTTAGGGCGAACAATCTTCAGGGAAATTTAGTGGACAAAAGATAGAAATTAGTTATTCAAGCAACGGCGTCTCTCTTGTTCGCTCGTATGTTACTTGAATATGAAATTTGGATATACCAAACTACAGATAACTCGAGTTAAGTTAGACTACCCGTAATGTCGCCATTTTGAGATTCATAAAACATCGGCTTTTTTCGAGCGGCGTTGTTACGTATCCGAACCTATTTGGGTGCAGCCGTAAACATTCGGCGGTGGAGTGTTCCACCGCATTCGGCGATGGAGTGTTCCACCGCCGAATGTTTTCGATCGCGCCCGAATAATTCCGACGCCATGCGAATGTCATTAGGGGTCGACTACCTTATACCTACAGCTTCTTTGGTGACCAAAAAGGGTGTGATGTACGTATGTAGTGATAAGGACAAAGTTCGACATGTAATCTATAAATTGTTTGTCTGATTATATTCAAAGGTTTTGCAGATGGTGAAATTAAAGTTTAAAAACATGATATACTCCTCACAAAAAGTTAAGCAACACAAATAATTTTCTCAATATTCTTTTTATCCTCACGGAATTTTTTGCACAAATTTGTTATTCGGACAGCTAAATCTATGTTAAAACACAATTAAAAGAATATTCAATGTTGTTGTATACAAAAAACGGCGATCACGTGATATGAACACACTCACCCCCAAAACATGCATGCAAAACGTGTCGCATATACAGATTCCAAACTTGGCATTAGCGCCGTATTTGCCTAAAAATGCGCCAATTTTACATTTTTGATGTCAATAACATTTGGATCATGCCAAAAAATCCTTTGCTGTCAAATTAAGTTGCACAGATTGTTGCAATGCTACAGGGTGGGGCAACACAGACTGCTGCTGTCATTCACTTTATTTCGTATCGCAGTATTGTCTCAAGAGCGAAAACCCGGTACAATCAAACTGGACTGATGACAGAGAGACCACGTTCAGGTCGTCTAAGAGTAACAACACGTCGTGAAGACCGTTATGTTGCAACCTTTACCCATAAGAACAGGCACACAACGGCCAGATCGCTACAAAATTGTCCCCAGAAGGTGTCAGGAAACAAGAGTCTCCAGCCAAACAGTGAGTGCAATGCTTCACATAGAAGGTCTAAGGTCTGGGAGATCACCTCAACGGATCAAACTTCCACAAAAATAATCAACGGCAAAGATTGATATCGGTACATCAACATCGAAACTGGGGGTCACTCGTAGGCGTCATATACTCTTAACGGACGAGTCAAGAGTATGCATTGATTCATTCTGGCATGACACATGTTTGGAAAACGGTAATGAACAGTTTGCCGACTGTACCATCGCTGAACAAGACCAGTATGGACGCTGGAATTTGATGGTATGGAAAGGGATCAGAGTTGGCCACAGATCAGAGTTAATTGTCATCATACGAGGTACCAGGACTTGTGTAAGGTACATGAACGAGATGTTTCGCCTGTTATTAGCTCACCTGAGCACAAAGTGCTCGAGGTGAGCTATTGTGGTCACTCACCGTCCGTCGTCCGTCTGTCCGTCTGTCTGTCTGTCTGTCCGTCCGTCAACAATTTCTTCAAACATCTTCTTCTCCAAAATCAACAGGCCAATTTTGACCAAACTTGGCAGGAATGTTCCTTGAGTGACCCTTCTTAAAACTTGTTCGCGGATTTTTGATTCGTCAAAAAATGTGGGCGTGGCAGGGCGTGGCTTATCGGACTTAGAGAAATCCTAAGAAATTTCTTTTAAAATCAACCATTGGGCCAATTTGAACCAAACTTAGCAGAATTGTTCCTTGAGTGACCCTTCTCAAAACCTGTTTGCAGATTTTTGATTCGTCAAAAAACGTGGCCGTGGCAGGGAGAAAGGGGCTTATCAGACTTAGAGAAATCATAAGAAAATTCTTTAAAAATCAACCATTGGGCCAATTTGAACCAGACTTTGTAGGGATGTGCCTTAAGCCAATCTTTTTAAAATTTGTTCACAAATATTTTCATTTGTAAAAAATTGTGGCCGTGGCAGGGAGAAAGGGGCTTATCAGACTTAGAGAAATCATAAGAAAATTCTTTAAAAATTAACTATTGGGCCAATTACAAGCAGACTTTGCAGGAATGTTCTTTGAGTCTCTCTTTTCAAAATTGATTCACAAATTTTTACATTTGTCAAAAAATTAGGGCGTGAATTTAAGAAAATTCTTTAAAAATTAACCAATGGGCCAATTTGAACCAAACTTTGCAGAATTGTTCCTTGAGTGACCCTTTTCAACATTTGTTCATAAATTTAAAGTTTCGTTAAAAAATGTGGGTGTGGCAGGGCTTATCTAACCAAGAGAAATTGTTAAAAAATTCTTCAAAAATCTTCTTCTCCTTAACCATTGGGCCAATTAGAACCAAATTTGGCAGGAATGTCCCTTAGGTGACCCTCCTTAAGATTTGTTAGCGGATTTTTTATTCGTCCAAAATTGTGGGCGTGGCAGGTCAGCACTTATCGGACTTGGAGAAATCATAAGAAAATTCTTTAAAAGTCAATCATTGGCCCAATTTGAACCAAACTTGGCAGAAATGTTCCTTTGGTGACTCTTTAAAAAAAGATGTGAATTTTTGTTTCGTCTGAAAAAGTGGGTGTGGCAAGGCGTGACTTATCGGACTTAGAAAAATTCTAAGAAAATTCTTTAAAAATCAACCATTGACCCAATTTGAACCACACTTTGGGTGACTCTTTTCAAAATTTGTTCTCAAATTTTTTTATTCGTCAGAAAAAGTTGGCGTAGCTTATCAGACTTACAGTGTTTGCAAATTTTGTTTTGGACAAAAAAGTGGCCGTGACAGGGTGTGGCTTATCAGACTTAGAGAAATCATAAGAAAATTCTTTAAAAATCAAGCATTAGGTCAATTTGAAACAAATTTGGCAACAATGTTCCTTGAGTGACCCTTTTCAAAATTTGTTTGCAAATTTTTGATTCGTCAAAAAAGTGGGTGTGTCTTTAAACTTCCTTCAGGTGAGCGATATAGGGCCATTCTGGCCCTCTTGTCATCCTTTTGACACATTAAGCAGATCCAAATGTAATGTTAATGGATGGTAATGTCCGTCCTCTTTGTTCTGGAATTGTGACTGAAGTTCTGTGGGCCAGCAACATCAGACATAATGACTACTAGCCTGCTAGGTCTCTGGACCTAATTCTAATAGAACACGATTGTTACAGTCTTGAAAGGCGTGTCCATGGTCAGCTTGTTCGCTCACAGACTCTGAATGAACTGCAACAGGTTTTGCAGACAGAATGGAGGAACATGCCACAACGGACATTAGACAGAGTAATCTCGTTGGTACCAAGGTGTGGTCGTGAGTGTGTTGAATCTCATGGGGGCCATACCATGTACTAGACTCCAAATCTTTGACTGAAGTGGCGGGAAAACGACTTTTTACATATTCTGAACTTCTGATGAGAAACATTTTGCACCATTTTTTCGTCGGGACGCTTTTCAAGGATTTGTAACTTTGTTACTGTTTGATTATTTTCCTAATCATTTAACGTAATTTTTGTGATAAGACCACAACTTTGTATTGTACAAAACATAGATCATGAGTTGTGATAAAACCTATTTCAGAGAGAAAATTATCTTTGTTGCTTAACTTTTTGTGAGGAGTATATTCGAACATCGTATCATGATAAGCATTTACCTATAGATAACATTAAAAAATGATTGTATTCAGCGATTCCAACGAAAGCATTCTCAATTGGAGACGTGCAAACCATATGTTGAATGTTTTTCATAGCATGTTATTGTAATTCTTAAACGTATAAATAAATTTTGTAAAACAAAAAAACGTATTGCTATTAGATAATCGGGCTTGCCAATACTAGGTTCACACTGCAGTTCAGATTAACTCGATCATCTTGATCTCTATAATTCCCCGACCAAACCCGACCAAAATGAGTCCTCTTCGTTATCTAGTCGATTACACCCTACCTCTACGGCAAATTTGATCGGGTGAACTGATTGAGCAGAGGTCAAGTTGGCCAGGACGCGGTCGAGAATCACTCTAGTAGTACAAGTAGATAAGATTGAATGCAGATTTAGTGCAGGTCGGGTAAATAATTTCAACCTGATCAAAAATGATCTCCAGACTCGATTGACTCTCGATAAGGCCGACCTTCTTTCCGATAAATACACGATCGTTTCTGTAAGGTAAAGGTTTGTTTATTATAGTGTCACCCCTATTTGAAAGGGCCAGCCAGTTTTGGCTTATGAGACACTCTCTTCTGAATATACGCAGTGCCTCCCGAATCCCCACTCATGATGCCGGGCGTCTGGCAGAGATGGGTCTACGGTAACCATTAGTTTAATTAGCTGGCGGCTCACCAACCGGTCTCATCAGTTCTAACCTGCCAGGCCGGCTTCTACCGGGATTCGAACCTTCGACCTTTCGCTTATATGTGACCCGTCACGCTAATAGGGACGTTATGGGAAGTGTGAAAAACATCGACCCTAGTCAGTCTGCGCATTCCGCGCAGCCAGACTAGTAACGATACTTTTCACTTTTATGCAATTTTCTGAATCACATTCCAATCTTACTATGTGTTCATTTTTCGCATACGGTATCTGGTTGTCCTGTGCTGAGTCTGACAAGTTTGCCAAATTTGGATTTTTGGACTTCTGATAAGGCCCCTTTGAGCGTGACGGGTCACATTATTATCAGTTTTCTACTGCAAGAACATTCAAGCAGGAACCCCGAGCAATGCAGATAAGAGCTGATCACTCCCGATCACCCATGCCGGTCGAGCTCCAAATGTATTCCATCTCTTGATCGCGCTTGGTCGAGTTGATTTGGTTGGCAGTGAGAACCTAGCATGATGCTAGGTTCCCACTGCCGATCGCATCAACTCGATGAATTCAATCGTCCAAAATCGCCGACCAATCCCAACCAAATGCTCAATCTCAAGTCTATCAACCGACCTCTGTCGTCGATTTGACCGGGTTAACAGATGAAGCAGAGGTCGAGTTGTGGTCGTGAGCTACTCGAGTACAAGTTGAGATGATCGAGTGCATGTTCTTAGATTTATCGCAGATCATTTGTATCTAATCAATGTGAAAAATTGAAATGGTCTTAGAATTATCTACGTGAGACAAGGAGTCGGTTGCTGGACTTAATGTAGTCTATCCCAAATGAGATTCACATGACGTCAGAATTATTCGGGCGCGGTCGTAAACATTCGGCGGTGTTTACGACCGCGCCCGAATAACTTCAGATACGCAACGACGTCGCTCGAAAAAATGCCGATGTTTTATGAATCTTAAAATGGTCACATTACGGGTGTTCTGCCTTACTTTCACTGGTTTCACAAGTACTAGGAATATATTGTTAGGTGCAACAATTACCACAATATGACTTGAATATTGCGGATCATAGCTTAAGGTATATGACCCATTATTAAAGGTCAGACACCGGCTTGAATTTGCCCTTCTTTAGCCTATGTTAAAATGGTCAACTTACCGCTGTCACAGCACCTTCCACAACATTCGCGGACACTCGTGACTTGGGTCGCTTCATCTACTGCCTCTATACTCTCTTTTTATGGTGGTTTCAATATAGGTTGAGAAGGAAAATCTGAAAATATCCAACAAAGAACATGACCACTAGTTAGTTTCACTTTAGAATAGCTGTTGTCCGCCCAACTACATGTACATTTTTGGGAAGTATCCGCAGAAAGTAGTCCTGCAAATAATGCAAAAAATATGCTATAAAGCAAAAGAGCAGATGCAAAAATACTAATTTATCAAAGAAAACAGCACTTAAACTATTGTTTAACACTCCAAACAGCCCTCTGCATGCAGAGACAAAAATTTCTAGAACTATTTTCTATTGTACAACGACCCGGAAGCAAAAGGTAGACTGGGGTCACTCCTAAATGAAACCAGATTTCCCACATAAACTTATTTTTTCACTTTTTCCTAGTTTTTGGGTTATCTATGAGTAAAATAACACAAAAATCAAAGAGTTAAAGTCTGTTTCCAATGATTCATGGCCATTTAAACAGAGAATGTGGTATGGCAAAAATCCAGATTTTAAAGAAGGGTTTTTCATTCACTTATAACCTGTATAAAAATGTCAGTTATTTCCTTATGCCTGAATGGATTGACATATCAGATAAAACGTAATGTCTGCTGCAGATGCAGGACCACATTCTGATAGCAGATTCATTCATCTTGTACAAATTTAGGACTCTTCAGGGTGTAATTTAAACTGAAAATGTGGTAAATATTTGGAGAAAAACATCATTTGGAAAGGTTTAAAACCTTCAAAATAATGCTTTTTTCTAAATATTTGCTTTACATGTGCATTACAATTCACACATTCACATAAAAATTAAGAAATGTGCAACGATTCATAAGAAACTTACTCGTAAAGATCGGTTGAGTTGTACGGACCTTCCGCTTGGCGTTGCATCGATTCGGCCAAAATCATGTTCTGCGCTGTTAGTTTGTGGAGCCCGAATCAAATCTAAATTGGATCTGGTATCACACATAACCTGTTTTTGCACAGAAGGGGTGCCTGCAAGAAAGCTACAAATGTAAAAGTCCCTTTCCAATGGAGCATTAGCAGATTAGGGCCACTCTGTGGGCTGTCCTGAGCTTGAAATTTGATTAATTTACTGAAAAAGCGGCAAATATTTGGAGAAAAACATCATTTGGAAAGGTTTAAAACCTTCAAAATAATGCTTTTTGCTAAATATTTGCTTTACATGTGCATTACAATTCACATATTCACCTAAAAATTAAGAAATGTGCAACGATTCATAAGAAACTTACTCGTAAAGATCGGTTGAGTTGTACGGACCTTCCGCTTGGCGTTGCATCGATTCGGCCAAAATCATGTTCTGCGCTGTTAGTTTGTGGAGCCCGAATCAAATCTAACTTTGATTCGGTGTCACACATAACTTGTTTTTGCACAGAAGGGGTGCATGCAAGAAAGCTACAAATGTAAAAGTCCCTTTCCAATGAAGCATTAGCAGATTAGGGCCACTCTGTGGGCTGTCCTGAGCTTGAAATTTGATTAATTTACTGAAAAAGTGGTAAATATTTGGAGAAAAACATCATTTGGAAAGGTTTAAAACCTTCAAAATAATGCTTTTTGCTAAATATTTGCTTTACATGTGCATTACAATTCACATATTCACCTAAAAATTAAGAAATGTGCAACGATTCATAAGAAACTTACTCGTAAAGATCGGTCGAGTTGTACGGACCTTCCGCTTGGCGTTGCATCGATTCGGCCAAAATCATGTTCTGCGCTGTTAGTTTGTGGAGCCCGAATCAAATCTAACTTTGATTCGGTGTCACACATAACTTGTTTTTGCACAGAAAGGGTGCATGCAAGAAAGCTACAAATGTAAAAGTCCCTTTCCAATGAAGCATTAGCAGATAAGGGCCACTCTGTGGGCTGTCCTGAGCTTGAAATTTGATTAATTTACTGAAAAAGCGGCAAATATTTGGAGAAAAACATCATTTGGAAAGGTTTAAAACCTTCAAAATAATGCTTTTTGCTAAATATTTGCTTTACATGTGCATTACAATTCACATATTCACCTAAAAATTAAGAAATGTGCAACGATTCATAAGAAACTTACTCGTAAAGATCGGTCGAGTTGTACGGACCTTCCGCTTGGCGTTGCATCGATTCGGCCAAAATCATGTTCTGCGCTGTTAGTTTGTGGAGCCCGAATCAAATCTAACTTTGATTCGGTGTCACACATAACTTGTTTTTGCACAGAAAGGGTGCATGCAAGAAAGCTACAAATGTAAAAGTCCCTTTCCAATGAAGCATTAGCAGATAAGGGCCACTCTGTGGGCTGTCCTGAGCTTGAAATTTGATTAATTTACTGAAAAAGTTGTAAATATTTGGAGAAAAACATCATTTGGAAAGGTTTAAAACCTTCAAAATAATGCTTTTTGCTAAATATTTGCTTTACATGTGCATTACAATTCACACATTCACATAAAAATTAAGAAATGTGCAACGATTCATAAAGAAACTTACTCGTAAAGATCGGTTGAGTTGTACGGACCTTCCGCTTGGCGTTGCATCGATTCGGCCAAAATCATGTTCTGCGCTGTTTGTTTGTGGAGCCCGAATCAAATCTAAATTGGATCTGGTGTCACACATAACTTGTTTATGCACAGAAGGGGTGCCTGCAAGAAAGCTACAAATGTAAAAGTCTCTTTCCCCTGGAGCATAGCAGATTTGAGCCTCTTTCAGGGCTATCCTGGTCTAAAAATCTGATGAAACAGGGGGGTTGGGGGTCCTTAATCCTTAAATGACCATAGCCTCTCTTATCAAAACAGCCTATCAAAAGCAAATTTTCATCATTCTAATGCAGTGACACAGTCTGAGACAGGTCCTCACAACATCTGTGGATATTCTCCATCTAAGTTGTCTTAAAGAAATACTCACCCAGGTCCCTTTCAGACGTCAAAACATTGAAAAAAAAAACAGCAGAAAATAAGAATTTATGACATAAAGTTGATTAAATCAACAATAATTTTATAAACCTTAAAAATTTTCACCAATATAATGCTTTGCAGACAAACTTTTAGAACTTTCCACAAGGGAGGTTATTCGGCCCCTCAAATTTTCAACTATGTTTTTTTTTTAAATCCAAAAATATAAGAAAATATCAATACCTGGTCAAAACAATGTTTTCTGCAAGCTTCTGGTGTGTATTCCTACCTACAGAAGAAATTTCAGAAGGATATTCCAAGAAATGTTGAAGTTATTAGAAATCCAGTTTTGGCATCTATACCACTTTCTAGCCAAACGAAATGTATAAAATTACACACACTTCTAAATACACTTCACATAAGCTGATTCACTGTGCCGGATTTCAAGATTGTGCTTCAAGAAGAAAATAGTTTACAAATATTGTTTTACTCTATAATCATATGCAAGAGAGGTTATTTTGAACATTTTTGTCAACTATTTCCATAAGTATGCATTAATTCAAAATTTTAAACCGTTCAAAATGCTTATGTTTATATTTTGGATAGAAATGTAACACGGTTTAGGAATTACTGGCACTTTTGTAATTTCGCCTCAGGCTTTTTATTGCGAATGATGGGTTGTACACGTTAAAACCCCACACAATAAATTATTTTAAAGTTTTTAATTTGCATTATTATAAAACACGAATAACACCTGCATGTAAAATTTCATTCAGAAAGGGGCATGTCCAAACAGCACTCGTAACTTCTCATACGTCACCCAGAATGTCAACGACCATGGACCCTGCAAAAGGATACGTTGCGAATAGTTTAATGTTATCTTTTGTTCTTGTCAAAGTTCAATGTATATATATGATCTCAAGTGTAATTTGTACAATGTTTATTTCAAGTACAACCAACGACGATAAAAAATGAGCAACAGCAATATGCTACATAGCGGAAGAATAAAGAAAAAAAATCTACGTCTTATTTTTAAGACCACCCGAAAGAAAGGGATCATGTCTAAATAGACTGTTCAGTACATGTACGAATATCTAAACATTCATTGTGCGACGCAATCTTTTTTTTGTCAGTTCAAAGAGATTGTAATACTTACCATTCTACAGTACCCAGGGAGGAATCCTTTATACAGGGCAAATGGTCCTTCACGTTGTATTGTTTTGACGAAACAGTCAGTTGTACCTCTATAATACAGTCCCCTGATGAAGACAAAAAAAAACAACCTTTGTTACATTCAATATCGTCGTTTTTCAACCAAAACGTCGAAGCTGAAGCTTGATTTAATCTGCAGTTACGAGATTTTTGTTGAAAAGCGGCGATAATTTTCCGTACAAATTTTCAAGCAGAGCGCGGACCTGAACGGAAGCACATATAAACCGAGGAAGGCTTTTCTGTCTGCGATGTTTGGCTGAGTGTATTAAAGTAAAATATAGAAATATCATAATAAATTTATTTTCAACTTTTGATGTACGTTGTATAGAGATATTGTAGCTATTGAAATTGAGACACATGATGGGGAATCACGTTTCACAACAATTGCAGAAAGTATTCCTTAAGCCTGCTAGTATGTGCACGATTTTAGGTGATTTGAGACAGAACAGGTGAAAAACACAACAAAAATTGGCTGTTTTTAGTCGATTTTTTAAAATGCAATTAAAAAGATATTGAAAACCATCCAAAATTGTGTTTAGTCGTCAATAACATTTTTATCACCCGTTTATTAAAGATCTTTTGAAATCAGTAAACTCTGGTGTTTTCCTGTCTTCTCTGCTCGACAATATAGCTCAATGAAAGAAGCATGGAAAACATATCGAAAATGATGTGTCACGTGAACACTCGCCATGAACAAAGTAAATTGGTTCAAATATAGAGCATTCTCAAGAAAGGTTTTTTAATTTCCCAATTCTCCATCATTACAAGGAACTTTTTAACAAATTGCAGAAAAAGTGGTTTGTACACGCATTTTTAAGTCGTCATATTAAATTAAAAAAAATCAATCATTTTGAGAAGAAAAAAATATAATTGGAAACTTTAAATTCTGTGTGACAAAGTGTAGTACAGTCGACATTCGTTGTGTCGAAGTCAGACGAGCCGTCAAAATACCTCGACATATCCGGAATTCGACTCATCCCATTTTTTGAAATTTTCGAACAAAATGATATTTAACATTTCTGGTACTGGATCTAATCAATCTCGTTCATAATTGAAATAAAGTAGGAAAAGGAAAGACATTGCTCGAAACGAGCAATTTCTATTCTTTTCATGACTACTATATTTGAATGTCTATATTTATTAAAAAATCATTTCGTTGTCAGTTTTCTATATCCATTGATGAGAACGGGACCAAACTTTCACTTCGAATTAAGCAGAAATTCGACTTATCCGATATCGACATAACGAGTGTCGACAGTATAACCAAATTTTTACATGTACCTGCCGTTTTCTACGGGTTGGTTCATCACTCGGGATTTTAAAACATCCGCCGGTGTACATAACACAGACGCCATGAAACCAGCAAACGCACTGAAAATAAGTAATATGTACACAGTAAAATTAATCAAGTCACTTTGAATAATTGTGAAAATGTACTGTTGAAAAGCGGAAATTTTAATGTGACGGTAAAACATAATCTCAATCTTACTCTCGATTTATCAGGTATTTTGGATACGGGTACTTAATATTTTGATATTTTTGTTAAGTTAACTTTCTTTCTATTTCTTACATAATCATTTTCCGTCTTAAATATTATAAGACACAATGTCCTCTTGTTAAATCCTATACATGTACCTCGAGGAAATGTGCACCACGTAGTTGTCTTGTAAGTTAGTTCGTTTCAAAATCTGTCGTTTCACAAAATCGTATGTGACAATTTCTGAAAATAAATCAGGTGCAATTGAATAATACTAAAAGCTGACTTTCAAAATATTTAGAGTTTAATCGCAATAAGTTATAGTACATTGTAATTAAGGTAGAATACCCGTTATGTGGCCGTTTTGAGATTAATAAAACATCGGCTTTTTCGGAGCAGCGTCATTACGTACCTATTCGGACGCGGACGTAAACATTCGGCGGTGGAAAGTTCCAACGCCGAATGTTTTTTACGTCGCCGGATAATTCCGATGTGGCACGAATCTAATTAGGGATTGAATACCTTAATGCTAATTAATGTCATATGCGAAATATTGCAATTGTAGTCTCGTGAATAGTTCTTAGAATAAAACAGCTCAAAAATAAATAAATATAACAAAATTAGAAATTGTGAATCACCTCCGATATTTATAAGAGCCGCCCTCTGTACGTTCGGTACCCAACCTCGCCAGAGACCTCTCACTCCCTCCTCTACCAATATAGCACGAGCTGCCTGACTAAAGTTCTTAACTCTGAAATTGAAATGAAATACTTTTACAAATATTCCGATGAATAGTCAGAAAATTTTACTTTTGAAATTGTTTTCAGAAATAACAAAATAAGTTAATTCATATCTTTTTAAACTTTTAATGGTCAATCTCGCAAGGGGATTCATGTTTGAGAAAAAGCAATGTTTGAGTCATCCTTTTTTTTTTACAAATGAATGCTTATAGTATTAAACTTAACGTTTTTCCCTTTTTAGCAAGCAATTATTTTAGAAAAGCACATTTTTATCCAAAGATAGAAAAATGGTCATAAAAATATTTCTCCTTTGGCAACGCTTCTTTTGTTTTTCGGCATGTATCAGACAGAATCAGGCCAAACAGACAACATTGATATTAGGATGCACGTATTTCAAAGAAACATTACACCTTACTGGTTTCCCCTCTAATCGTCTCCGTCCTTCCATTTGCATTCTAACTTTGATCAGATCTGTCGGGTTAGCACAGAACTGACCTATAGATCCGGCCAGACCACTGCATATCGTGAGCTTCCTGGAATGACGTAGAAAAAAGATTGTTCAGTATTACGAAGATAAAGGAATGCTTCTATGGAGAAAAGTCCTACGAAGAAGGGCAGCATTGTCTCTACGAAGAAAAACAGCAATGTTCCTACGACAAAAAATGATTGTTCCTAATGAAAACAAGATTGGTCCGGCGAGGAAAAAAATGTTCTGACGACAAGAAGATTGGAGCAAAGAAAAAAGATTGCTCCTACAAAGAAAAATGATCGTTCATACGAAAACATAAAAAAATTGTTCCTACGAGAAAAGAAATCCACAAAGGAAAAGGTTTTTTTCTACGAAAAAAAAATCCGACGGAGGAAAAAAAAGATGTTTTCCGACGAGGGAAAAGTATTGTTCCTACGAAGAAAATTGTTCATACGAATAAATTTTTCCCGTGAAAGATCTAAAATGGCTACTTTGTCTTACAGCTGTTTGAAATACACTTTATGCCATATTCCCAAAATCATATTTACAAAATCAATGAAATGTGATTATGTTAAAACAAGGAAACTAATTGAAAGCTGTCCATTTTTTTCAAAAAATTAAATAAACAGATATATATGACATGTAATACAAAAAGATGATTACCATAAAGCTAAACTAGATCTACCATCTGGACTCTGAGTAAATATGTCGGTCTTCATCCACTCATAAAGAGGCATTCTAATTCCGGAATACACTGTACAAATAATATTACACGAACATGAATATCATGCATTTTTCGATCTAGATAGTTTGCCCCTGTCATTAGAATTTCATAGTTCACAGCGGTATGCCTTTTTTAAATTAAGCGTATTCTTTAGAACTGTTTAGATTTGGGAACCTGATAGTGAACGTGGTACAAGTGAAAAAATGGCGATAGAAATAAGCTAAAATAAAACATGTCTCTATAAAAAGGGGACGATTAAGTTCAGAACAGTAATCACCGCTATAAAATGTAAATCAGAGGAACAAACTCTTCTATTTGGCTTATCGTCTTTATAGACAGAACAGAACATTTGAAACCCGCTTTTGGTATGTGTTTTCCAATGCACTTTAGAAAATCATGTCGGTTTTAAATCCATATTTATATTTATCTATTTTATTAATGTCATGTCCACGCGTTATGCAAGTACAAACATGAGTGCACGCACGCACCCGCATCTTTAAGGGGGAATGCTCCAGTTTTTTGGAACACTCGGTCATTACTGTAGTAAATTAAATGTTTCGTACCAATTTGTTTCGCTACCATATTTTCAATAATATAACACACCATTACAATTTACCATTTTCGAAGGTAAAAATTTATTTATTATGCGAAATTGATTTCCTCAAGATGAAAATCGATTTTTTGGAGCAAGACAGTCGTAAGTGTGTATGCAGTTACCACTGTTTTGCGTCATTTTATTCATGGGTAGCTGATAAAAAATGCAGTAATTCACTAATAAGTGCGCTGACCTATACATTTTCTTTTTGAATTATTACCAGGACATGTTCCTTAACACAATGAGGGAGTTTATCAAATTCTAGAACTTGAAATATTTCCAAAAATATGCATATTTTGACATAAAGCACTCCATCTTCGTTGATCTAACCGAATACGTGAGCACGCTGTTTTATACATTTACACATCTATAATAGCACATATTTTGGGTTCTTATTAAATGTAAGACGTTACTTTAAATCCGATTTCGGGACTGAACGATGAATATACAGCATTTCATTAGCATTTTACTGACATTGGACAGGTGCAAGAAATATGTGATACGAATGTCTATAAAATTCAAACAAGATCGCTGACCATCCATTTTTATTGTATTTTTAAATTCGTAATAACATGTAATTTCAACATACAAAATATAAATAAATTCTATTATTGGGAAAAAATTAGGAAACTGGAGCATTCCCCCTTAAATTAAGTTGTATTCAAGTTTGTTTCCTCTATACTTTGGTGACTAGAATAAAACGTTCAATGTTGAATACCTGCCTGTCTGTATATCGCCGGAGAAAGTCCTTGCCACAGCTTAAAAACCCCTTCTTCTGTCGCTGAAATTCAAAAAATATGTGCGTGTTATTGGTTCCCAAAAACAGAACAAAAACGAATCATGGATGCTGCATTGTGCATTAGGACAAACACAATTGAATCGCAGATAAGAGAATCAAATCTGCCACAGTCACAATATATCGTCGGTCGCGTTCGAAAACTGCGTAACAACAGCTTATTGAAGCTGTAGTTACGCCATTTTCGACCGTAACCGACGATATACCACTTGTTTGGATTAAGTATCTTTTTCGTTGACACAAGAGAAGATATCAGGTGGCCAGGAACATCCTGCTATTAAAGCTCCATCCGAATCCATCCATACTTGTACGAAAAGGTGCGTTAAAAATGTGGACGTAGGTATGTACTTATGTAGGGACAAACGGAAAGGATGATACCACTTGTACACTCGCATTCGACGGCTTATAAAAAGAAATTGACTCTGGTGCTCAATACATGCAAACTACATGCACTTTGAATTTGTACCAAAATGATATAGAATTTCAATATAGTGTATAGTGTTTATATTGTGAACAATGTACCTGGCAAAAAAATATTTAGGAGAAGCACATACCAATTCCAAGCGCCATACGGAACATTCCCCTATTGGGCTTGGCGTGTGTTTGTGAGCCTGATACATCGGCTTCTCCTTGAATTTGTAATCTCGTCTTGGTGATGTCTAATGGATATGTTACTGTAACGGAATAAAAAATAGTTAAAATGTGCTTGAGCCGGGATTCGTATGTAAGGCACTATATAAATTTAGAGTACATAAACCCAAGAGCCGCGTCACAGTGTGCATGGAAGCGGACAGAACAATCCATTACCACACAGTGACTCCCCACAAGATAATGGCTTTAGACGACATCGTGCAAAAGTAAGAAATTGCTTGTGACAAGCTAATTCTTTGTTTCCCACAATGTTTTCTATAAAAAAAGACCAAAAAAATTTTAAAATTCCTTGCCTTGAAATTGTCGTCTGCAACATACTTGAACATACTTGAATTTGGACCAGTCCATAATTCGTCGTCTGGTAATGGGTTTACCATTTACAAAGTTTTAGGGATGTCCAGTACATGTACTGTGGGGAAAACCAGCCACCACGATATTTTTGTCACGATGATGAAAATGACATTAAACCAAATTCAGTCAATTTTAGAAACAAACAAAACCAGTACCTGTCTCTGCAGTGATAGCAGCGGAAGCTCCAACAATATACCGGTGTAATATAGTATCATTATTTGACATGGTTTTAATTTGACGTTATGTCACATACTAACATTACAACGATACCTAGTTACCCTGGAGTACAACCGTGAAAACCCCTTCCCTTACACATAACATTGTCAGCATCTTTTATATTTTCTTAAGAACTAAAGGCCCACATAGCAAATTCATATCGTAACATTACCGACCTCCCGATCTCTTTCAACAAATCTACGTAGTCATCAAATTCGAGGTCACATCTCTTACAATTTGGTACATTTGTGAACTCGTCTATTTGTGAAGGAATTTGATAATACCAGAATATGTCCAGTACGTGTCTTTAACAGTTTGTCGGGATTGTCTGGCATAGCAAACAGAACGTGTGTAAATGGTCTTTGTGTACATATTTAACCCATAACCAAACAATAAAAGTTTAGACTAGTCCAAATTCAAAGATGTTGCAGACGACAAATTCAAATGAATCATATTTAAAATTAGTTGGTCTTTTTGGGTAGAAAACCTTGTGGTAAATGAAGAAAGCCATTACTTCATTTTCCACAATGTTTTCCCAAGCCATTTGCTTTTTGGGGGTCAAAAAGAGTCACCGCGAGGTAATGGGTTAAAAAACATTATTAAGCCAAGCCAACTGGACAAGAATTCCAGACTTTTCATGCATTTATATGTATTGTATTTCACAGATTGTCACATTCAAATTTTGACAAAAAAAAACGAAAAAAAAATCAAAATAGATCTACATGTACTTATTTTTACAAATGATTGAAACGCTTGTACATAACTGAATGAAGAACGCATATGTATAAATCTACCGCTTTAATTGTCTGTTTCATTTTGGTATTATTCCCCCATATTTCTTAAATAAGAAATAATCTGCTGATGTGAATATAATCATTCTGAATTATCAAATTAAATATGAAAAAGGACAGGGTATTTATAAAACAATGCACAGTAAAATTCCTACCCTGATAAGTCTTACTTAGTAATGTAACATTGTATCTAACTATATTGTTTGACCAAATTTACCTGAGACTCTTTGCATATTCCGTATATCTTCGGGATTTTCCGACGTTATATTTCGGAAAAAATAAACTATGTAAGTTAAACAACCTACTACGTAATATCGAATATTGTTGGTTCAGTGGGTAATGCTCACGACTTGAGAACCAGTCGTTCCGGGTTCGAACCTAGGTCGTGCTACCTTTTAACTTTTTTTTACAAAATTAACTCACATATAAATGCATGGTTTTTGTGAATTTCAATCAGCTCACCTTTATGCGACCATTTTCAATTGTCTATCGAAACATGTCGAAACCTTTACGTTCTAAGGAAAAAAAATTGTTGCTGATGTAGCAACTTTTTTTGAGGCAGCTTATCAGAATCGAGATTATTTTGTCCATATTCGTTATCCATCCCATCATGCACAATCCCTACCGTGTAATCGATAAATTACATATAAATCCGAACTGTTGTCCACAACAATTTGTTCAATTTTAACACAAAAATATAAATTTCTCGTTTACGGCGCAATATTTTGGCTCGAAATTTTCAGAATTTTCATAAGGAAATATGCTCTTTCAGATAAAAATAAAAGTTAAATTTATGACAAAAAATTCTGAAATGTCACTTTAAAAGAAACGCGTTTCAAAAATTTTGTGGAAGCTGTAGGGTTCGATCTTCGGTCCTATAGACCCGAAGTCCTGAACTTTACCTTTACGCTAAATCTTCTTTTATTTACTTCATGCGGATATAAAGTTAATATCTTTTCACAACGCTAAATAAACTCACGCGGAAACTACCGAATACACCGATGAATGACGGAATTTACGCTTACGGAAATCAATGAGTCTCAGGTAAATTTGGTCAAACAATACTACTGTGAAAGGTTGACTAAAGTAGGTTAGCCCGATATACATTATACAAAATACAAATTCTTTTGAGAACGGCGACACTTTTGGGAAGTATTAATTCTAAGTAATCACAAGAAAAAATAAAGCCCAAATGGAAATGGAGATTCTTAAATCTAGATTATAGAAACATTTGAAGAAAATGAGACATGCATGCTGGTTTTCAAGTGTTTATTTTTACAATTTAATGGCATGTAAACTTACCACCTTTCTAAAAGCAAAACTCGTTCATTTGGATTATGAATTCGATGGTTTTTGTTGTTGGTGTCGTTTTTTGGTTCACAGCAAGAAAAAAGACGATGTCGCGGCGGTTAATCACACGTGATTCATCATTTTCTTGAAACAAAATTCAATAATTCTGTTGATACGTGACCGATTTGACAAACTTTAAGGTTTGAAGCAAAGTAAGGCAGGAAATCTTTACTTCATGGAAGCTCTATATATACACTTAAAACTGGTATGACATTTTGAAAATAATTAAAACCTGCTAAAGGAGCTCTGCTTTTAATATAGCTACTTATACAATCTTTTGCAAGCTAGGTGCTTTCTCCGTTTGCCTAAATACATTCCAAACCTTATTGTCTACAAGTGTTATCTTTATCAATATCTACTCTTTTTTCTTCTTTGGCAGCTTCAAAGGTTTATTTGGGTTTTACGCTGTTTTCAACTACTATGGTCATATCGCGGCGGCTGGAGCACCTAACCATGGATTTCTGGTATTTCTCTCACCAGTACTACCACAACACCCTTACGAGCCTTCAGCTGCTCCCCCACATAGGTTCACGATATCAAACCATTGATGGGTGACATTTTTGTCAGTAAAAGTATTTGTCGCGACCGCGTATCGAATCTGGGACCTCTCGAATGAGATGCAGATGCGCTAACAACTGCGCCATGACCGCGGCACGGCAGCTTTAAAACTTGATTAACCCGTCGCCATACGGCAAAATTTGAGACATGTCCAAAATGAATGATATTTTACAATTTTGTACCTTTTGAGTAGAAAATATTGTGAGAAATGAAGAACTTTGCATGATTGTTAAAGTATTCCATAAGGGCATAATTATTAAAGTATTCCATACGGAGCCCCGATTTTGATATTACTACATAAAAAGGAAAGCAATAGATATCTTTTAAGAAGTTGAATAACCCACCACTAGACGAGAAAATTTCAGAATTGTCAGAATTTAAAGATGGTGTACACGTCAATTTCGAAAAAATCAAATTTCACTATTTTGTTCTCTTTTCGGATGGAAAACATTGTGGAAAATGAAGACATTGCTAGTCACATATGGCTGCTTTTCAACGAAAATCTGGTAATTACAGCTTAAAACAAGCTACAGTTACGAGGTTTTCTTTGAAAAGCGACGATAATGTCACATTTCTTCATTTTCCAGAATAAGTATGGTTTATTCGAAGAGGTAGGTAATCATGGAAAAACATATTTGGTCAATGAAAAGTTGTTTCCCTTCTTCCATTATACGAGAAATAAACATGCAGTTGGTTTTGGATGTCATCATTATTTTAAAACGAGTTTGTCTAGTGCAACAGAATAAATTTATTTTGTTTTGCTATAAAAATATTAGTAAGCTCGTGATTTTGCAAGTACTTTTTTAAAGTTATAAGTTGATATCATTTTAATAAAATATTTTTAACCGTAATTCGGCGAAACTGTGATATGTAACATACAATGTAAAACACCATTTCATCGGGAATTTATAAAATCATACATGATTAAATATGTCTGAATTGTTGAATAATTTAATTTGGGATAGGTCTAGTATCAAAACTAACTTGGTACGCGGGCTAGACTTTCGACGTTTTGCGAAACATTTAATTAAAAGTTTAGAAAAAAACGTCCAAAAGTAAGGCCACGTACCAACAGGGTGAATCATCACGTGATCAAAATGGGTACATACACGGACGCAAGATGGCGGAAAATTAGCGATTTTCGGTAGATTTCCCTAAATTGGTAAGTACTGCCCAATTCGTTTGACTTACCATATAGCGCAGTCTATGCGCATTTCCGAGTGCTTTTCAGTGATGTCTGTCTCGTCTCTAGGCTTCATGTAGTTTCTGAGATACCCTCGAGGTTTTGAGCCGAATCGGAATGATTTTCGAGGGAAATTGAATATGGTACGTTACACGTTCCCCGGCTTTTTCATCAAAAATAGCGTTTTCTCTCAAAATTACATACTTGTTTCGATTCAATACTAAGGTCCTTCATATGCAACTATCATACGTACTTTGGTTCAGCCTGTTCTTTCTTAAATTCACGAAAAACGGGGAAATTGTAGAAATGATACGGAACACGTACATGATACGCAACACGTGATGATCATTTGCAATTATGGTACACACCACGTAAATATTTCAAATCCAACTAAACTACAAAACGTACTCTCGGAACACAATTTTACAGTTCACTCATCGGTATTCATGTGACTATTTTAATGGGAACCCCGGTCTCCACATTTTTCTCTTCTGCAAAGACTTGAAAACTAAGTAAGTAGGTCTAGATCTATGTCATAAAATACGGCACAAAAATTCTCCTCATATAGGCTAAATAGGCCTAATCTAAAAAAAAGTCTAACCTAACGATGAAATGCAGAAATTCCACACACAAAGTAAACAAGACTAAACTCAGTCACATTTTGCATTGCAATCGTCATCACTTCACCAAATGACGTCACTGTGTAAATAAACCACGCACAGTGGGTGCGTTCCAATGGCTGTTCCGAGTGTGCCGAACAGTCCGCACTGTCCGGTACTCAATGGAATGACACAGAACAGTGTTCGGAACATGTTCTGCTTGTTCCCGGAGAGTAGGTGATGCAAACAGAACAGTGACGTCACTAGCATGTCAACATTCGACTACAAATGCGGCGCGTTGAAGTAAATTAATGTTTCTAATCAATCTTTATAATACAAATCAAATTATTTCAAATAATATTATTGAATTATCCTTTTTAAGACCGTATATGACTAATACACAACGCCAAGCACGTGGTCAAAGTTTATTTTTAGACTGACCTCAAGTTTTTGGTCCGCGTTTTAGACCTTCCCCACCTTTTCTGTTCCGAGAGCATTCCATTCGGCATGACTTGCAGAGAACATTTGGGACAGTGCCGAACAGCCGAATGGAACGCACCCAGTGACATGCGCAGACTAACCGGACATACAAATAAACTTCAACAAGTCGATGGTAGGTAAATTGCCTTTGGGAAACTTGCAGGATTTCTGTATTGACGTGTTTAAAAAGATATTCATAAATTTGCTTTTGCTAGTCATTTGTGAGCTTAAAATCGTGTATTCAATGGCAATGGTCGGTCTTGTTTCTTAAGTGCGCAGACAGTAAGTATGAATTCAGGGGTTGGACCTAATACTTCTGTTGATAACGTTTTCAGATTGAGCCCATTGGGACAGATTTGATAAACATATTCAAAAAGAAAGAGCTAGGACTACTCAATATTGAAATGGGACCGATTTGTTCCGAAGGTGGGCTATATGTATACATTTTTTCACTCATTTCTGCAAGCGAAAGCAAAGCACTCATACCTGCGTTTTCAAGAATTTCGGCTTCATAGGATTGCGTTAAGACATTTTATGTAAAACTTCATTTCATATTTCTATATTTGCAGAGATACTGATCTTCTTTTGTTTTTATCGGAAGTTCCACATGCGATATAAAAACTCAGGACAACAAAGTCCGTTAGCGATTCGCATGTTAGCTCATTCCCCGTTGGTAAAGCAATTTACTAAAAAGTACAACTACATCTAGATCTACAGATATTTTATTGTCTGTAACTCGGTTACGAAACGTAGTTTGTCCATTTAAACACAACAGTGCAATAACTATTTATCCAGCCTTAATTAGGAGTGGCGTAAACCTTTGTTTACTACTACAATATGACAAATGTATCCCTTTCCCAAACAGAACCTGTAAAAGGGCATTGGAAAAGCATTGATCAAAAAGAAAATGCAAATAATCACATTTTGTGATTTTGCCTAGAACGTTTCCTACACTATATTGCACAAAAGTAGGCCTACAGTTTTTTTTCAAGTAGGTAAAAAATAACGTAAATAATTTATCTTACTAAAAGTGGGTCCCTACTTCCTTAATTACAGGCCTGTAGGAAGCAATTTCATATTGGGTGGGTTCAAGCCCTTTTGTCTGAATTTTTTGTTGGGGGGGGGGGGGCTAAATTGAATTTTCCATAAATTTTCAGTGTAAAAGAAGGAAAATTTGAGCACACCCAGTTCCTACGGGCCTGTAATTAATGTAATTTCTACAATTCAATACGAAGTAGATTCCAGTTTCAATTGTTGCATTACAGATTAGATAAATTCTGTATACCTTGGGTATTTGAAGATGTTTTTCTTTCTGAATCATTAATTGGAGAGAGCTTTTTCTGATTCAACATATCATTGATCTTTCTAACAAAATAAAAAGTAATTTATTTAATCAACATAATTTGGTCTAGATAGTGCCCACCTTGTAGACTTGTGGAATTATTGTCTGCTTGGCATTGCAGCACATGGGCGGCCTTAACTCTCTTCATTGTCCATGGTTTCTTGCCAAGAGAGAGCATCGACTTTGTTTTCCCCATGGTTCTGATATGATAAACGAATGACGAATGTTACAATCGTATATGTAGAAAAAATATGTTATGGAATTCTGTTTCCGCAATCCACTTTTCTACTAATCAAACATGAAATGTCGACTAATCTACTTTTCTTGGGAAAAAGTTACCTAGAAAACCAGAAAAGAATGTTTTTTCTTGAAAGAATTGCCAGAAGTAAGTATGACAAAATTTGATTTTTCTACTCTTCTTCCTATTTTTTTTTTAGAAAATTTAGTTACAGTTATATAAACTTTTCTAGCAAAATTGGGACGTGGAAAGTAGAAATGACGAAGCTTGTCACAGTAACTACAGTCAATTGTCAGGGACAAAACTTCAACTTTTCTACCTTACCATTTTGCTAGAGTAGTGGAAGTTAATCACATTAATTTCAACTTTTCTAAACTTGATACATAGAATAATATAACAATTGACGTGAGTCACACAGATTTTGAGTTTTCTAGAAAGTTCTTTAGGAAGAAAAGTTGAAGTTTTGCGCCCGGCAATTGTCAGAATTAGTGTGACAAAGTTCAATTTTTCTAGGTCTCAAATCTGCTAGAAGAGTATCACACTAATTTCGACTTTTCTTGTAGGTAGAAAGGTGGATGGCAGTAACAGGATTTCGTATTAAAGCATTGGAAATAGTTATTGGTCCAAAGGCACATTCACTTAAAAAAAAGTCATCGTGCCTTATGAAACATACTAATACGTTCTACTAGTATATTCTTGTATAATTTAATCAAGTATGGGTGATACCTTGTACTTCGTCACGATTGGTGTGGGAAATTCATAAAACTTTGTAGCTGTTGGATTTGAAATATTTACGTGGTACGTACCATAATTGCAAATGATCATCACGTGTTGCGTATCATGTACGTGTTCCGTATCGTTTCTACAATTTCCCCGTTTTTCGTGAATTTAAGAAAGAACAGGCTGAACCAAAGTACGTATGATTGTTGCACATGAAGGACCTAGGTATTGAATCGAAACAAGTATGAAATTTTTGAGAGAAAACGCTATTTTTGATGAAAAAGCCGGGGAACGTGTAACGTACCATATTTAATTTCCCTCGAAAATCGTTCCGATTCGGCTCAAAACCTCGAGGGTATCTCAGAAACTACATGAAGCCTAGAGACGAGACAGACATCACTGAAAAGCACTCGGAAATGCGCATAGACTGCGCTATATGGTAAGTCAAACGAATGGAGCAGTACTTACCAATTTAGGGAAATCTACCGAAAATCGCAAATTTTCCGCCATCTTGCGTCCATGTATGTACCCATTTTGATCACGTGATGATCCACCCTGACCAAGTCAGTCACTGTCTATCAAGATCCAGTTTCGCATAATAGAAAAAATGAGTAGGTATTTGATAAAGTTTAACTAGGAAGGACTAAATGAACTTCATTCGAATTTTCCCTGGACAGATATAATTTAGCTATATACCGGTTTACCAATCGAAATCTATTGAAACCAATCATCCTGAATATAGGGGTCGGCCAAAGCGGGCCTTGTTTGAGTACAGGATAATTTGCCAATGCTCATCTTATGGTCATTTGCGTCCACGATTCACCAATTACTACAATATCAAGGTCGGTCCTATAAACCGCTAATTAACCGAGAAACGTCAATCCATATTTCTTTTATTTCCTAGAAGACATCGTAACGAGCTTGTCCACCAAATTCCTACAGAGTCCATTGCTTCAACTTCTTTTTATCGTACTTATCACTTTACAAGTTGAAAATAAATAAAACTACCACGTTCTCATTTCTAGATGCTTTTAAAAATATATTTTTGTCATCCGTGCCTTTTTTATCAATTCATACAGATCTTCAGGATTTGCTTTTCTTTGAAAGAAATAAGCCTTTCCCAAACGACAAAACTTCAAGATTGTCCAATGTAAAAGCAGTTGCAGACGACGAAATATGTAGGATCCGTGAACAATGCTTAACAGAGAAAATGTAGGTTCAAAAAAAGAAAATCTTCAACAATTTCTTCTTTTGTCTCAATATTTACCCAGATCTTTTCTAATAAGGCTTACAAGTAACCGGTGTTGATTGGGAAATGATTAAGGTTGTAAATACGACGTTTGGGAGAGAAAGTGTCACTTTGACACAGAAACCCTAATTAAATCATCATGGTCTGTAAGTACTTTATTGACCCAAATATTCTTACCTTACCTATTTGCGAACGAGGGATGTTATAAGGTGGCCCAAATAGAAGGGTGTAGCAGATGAAAACTTCAATTTTACAAAGAGCATTTGTATGATTTAAAAATCA